>OY829527.1:160764-760764 GCA_963691665.1 Clepsis dumicolana
GAGAAGCGCAAATAGTAACTGCTAATGAGGGTTCAAATTGAGATGAAATTAAAGAGCGTTCTGTAGTGTGGGATGAGGTCGGAAATTCAAGGGATCGTGACAGAGTGACAGACGCAATCCGAAGGATTTTGTTCGCTGGAAAAAGTGCGCGGTTGCTTTAAGCGATGAACGCTATGTTTTCACGCACATCGTATTATTACATAAGATAATCAAATTACCAATGTTGGCGGTAGGACCTTGTGCGAGGTCCGTCCTTATCGCTACCACCATCTTACTTGCTCCTAATCCTTACTTGCAATGTTGTGTTCCGGTGTGGAGAGTAAGACAGCCGGTGTACATAATTACGGGCACAAAAGACATTTCACTTAGCGCTCTAGGTTGGCAAAGTATCCGAAAACCCCCTGGGGTTGCGGGTGATCACTTACCATCAGGTGACCTATTTCCTCGTTTGCTTTCCTTGTCAAATAAAAAAAACGTTGTTTTACGCGGTGAACGCAGCATTGAACGAACAAGGCAAAAGTTGATCGCATGCGACTAACGCTGCAATTTCTGCACATAACAACCGTGCGTTTAAGGGTGACCACGGTTCTAGAGGAGCCAGGAACCGATGGGAAGGAAAAGTTCTTTTAGTTTTCAAATTGTATCATCTAGTCTGATGATTCCTGTTGTACTCGTACGTAGGTAGAATGTCCAATTTGTCGCATCTCATCTCCAATCTGTTTACTCCCACAGCTGAGGGTCGAGCACGACTTTACTAATGCTGCGTAACGTAAAATCGAATAGTAAACGTTGTCGAGTTTGTATGACGTTTGGAACAGCGCCCGCCCGTGAGCGTATTTGGAACTAAAATTTAGTATGAGGTTTCTCTATCTCGATACGATAACCTTAACGTTAGGCAGGATTCGTAAAGTCGTGCTCGACCCTCTGGGCACAGGCCTCGTCCCAGAATGAGAGCGCTTTTGTCATCACGCTGAGTCTGCGTGATGACAAAAGCTCTCATAGAACGAAATGTTAAGGTAGTGATTGCGTGTGATCATATCTCATTTTCGATATGAATCAAATCGGGCTCGAATAAAGTGAAACCTCCATTGTGTCCGGAGGCGGGTTCCGTTAATCCCCGCTGGCTGGCGCTAGTCGGCGCACACTCACGCACACGGCGGCGGCGCAAACACCCAGTAATTGATTCTGCGCAGGTAGCCGCGAGCGCCCGCTGACGGCTCGTCAGCGTCGTGGGGGCACATTTGCCGAAAATATTTGTTATTTACTGGAAATCTGTCAATCTGTGACCTCCAATTAAATGATGTCAATGGAACCCTAAATTGGGCAAAAAACGCTGGAAAAAACTAGTTTCTTGTATATGAGAGACCCCCTTCAATCTGTGTATTTATAGTGAAATAGAAACGGATCACTCACGTATATAAGTCGAGTTTAGCCCGACATGTTTCGAACTAATTCGTAGTCCTTCCTCTGGAAGCGCAAACTCCTCTGTGTATTTACGTATTATTTTTTAATTTATTTGTTATCAGGAGCTCTGTAATGTACTGTGGAAATAACTCCTTATTAAATTTTTTTCGAAAATGGTAATAATAATCACCTAAAATTAGTATTGTGATTTTATGGGCAATGTATTTCATTTACTTAAAAAACTTTACTTCGTTCTGGCACTGTATTACAAACTTTTGTGCCCTATGAAAGGAGCGAGTTTCCCGGCGGGCGCTCGCACTAGCGGCGGAGATTTAATATAGCACGGGTTAAGGCGACGGCAAACACCGCGCGCCGCAAGGGGGAGCTCTGCGCCTTGTTTAAACTAGTTATTGCCATTTTGTTGGGAAATTACAAATTAACTATGATTTCAAGGTTCACTGATGTGGATTGTGGAGATGAACTTCGTGATGTGTTTTTGATATTTACTTATTTGGGAATGATGCTAATTACCCGACTGCCCAAGAAGGGTTATGTTTTTCGAACGTACCTATGTATGTATGTTTGACGGATTTTCTGTTTTTTTTTCTTCTGTGTATTCACATTTCCGTGAGTATTTAAAAAGTATAGAAGAAATCGTCTCGATCGAACTTCTTATTTTTATTTTTTTATTAACTGGTTCTAGTATCCCACTGCTGGGCGAAGGTCTCTTCTCATGACCTCCACAACTCTTGGTGGCAACGCAATGTCAGGCCGGTACAGACGGACATCATTTGAATTGCAACCTGCAACAACTGCAATACTTACCACTGTATTACGATCGTGCAGCCAGCTTGCAGTCGGTGTGCGGTTCACAGTTTCGGTCGGTTTGCAGTTTTGATGCAGTTACACCAACTGCAGCAAAACTGTACTCGAACTGCCATTTCGCAGCTAGGTTGTAATTCAAATGCTTTCCGTCTGTACCAGCCCTAAGCATCTTCTTGGTCTACTCGTCATCATTAACCCTGTTATTCATAAACTGATGTTAAAGTTCGTTTGTCCTTTTCTGTCACATTGGCATTTCCGTTAGTAAGAAAAAGACAAAACCTATTTTAGCTAATGGAGGCTTGAGTGACGTTTATGAATAAGGCCCTAAATATTTAAGCATATTTTTTAATTTTTCTTAGCCTACAAAGACTAGCCTCGCCTTAAGCATGTGTCTGCGGATATTTTTACAAACGTTATTAGCGTGGTCGGGCGCGGGTCGGGCGCGGGGCGGACGCGGGGTGGGTGCGGGTCGGGCGCGGGGTGGCCGGGGCTCAGCTTGCCTTATTAAACGGCGACCAGGGCCGCGAGGTGCGGTGACGCGGCGCCCCTTGCGGCTGGCTCTCGGATTACTTCAGTGAGCTTTAATGTGAAGGCATTTCTGGTCCTCACTACACAGGTCTGACCTAGTGTGAGGACCACTGACACTCTAATCCTGTTTTTGTTAACCACTTAAAGTTAAAATATTGTAACCACTCATACACACATTCATAATAGGACATTTAATTTTTGTATGTGTAATCATTAATCAAGTATCATTATTAAGCTGACTAAAGTCATGATTTATTGCTTTAAATGTGTACAATGACGAGTCGTGCCTGTTCTTCTTTACAGTTGTATTGTATTATGCGATATGTTAATTATGTAATAGCTATGACAATAAATATTTCTGATTCTGATTCTGATTCACTGAAGGATCCCATTTAGTAAATAAACGAACTTTATATGAGTATAAAGTCGTAAGTATGAGTACTTATTTTGAAGTTTGTTTGGTGTTCGGGTAATACAGTGAATTTAAAAGGACAACTACAGTACTTATTAAGCTTTACATGTCCATGGGTGGTAGGTGACCATTTTCCCAACGTATAAAAATAATTTAAGTATATGTTAAAAAAATTACTCAAGTACCTATTAAAATTAGGATATGCCAGGACTTTTTCTTAAGAGCTACGGAACTCTATCCTGGTCGTGTCCGACACGCTCTTGACCGGTTTTTATAAAATGCAATTACTTATTTATTAAGTCCGTTTCATTACCTACATTCGGCTCTTAGTATGTTGTTTACACTTTGACTTGTCATTCGCTAAATATTTCACGCCGCAGCCGCCATTGCCAGCCCTGTGCGCTGCGGCTTTTTGCCAATAAGCTGTGATTTGTCCCCCCCCCCCACAAACACCGTTTACATCTCGAGACCCACAGATGGAGCGTAATTGAAAATATTGTGTACCCACTGCTGGGCAGGTGTTTCAATGTACACAGCTCTAAAAGTGTTTTATTTTTTCTTATCACGGTTTTCTGTCAATGATATTCATTACCATCATCACCAGTCTTTTTTACGTCCCACTGCTGGGCGCAGGCCTCCTCTCAGAGTGAGAGGGCTTGGGCTATAGTTCCCAAGCGGGCCCAGTGCGGATGGGAATTTCACACACATCATTGAATTGCTTCGCAGGAGTGTGCAGGTTTCCTCACAACAAATATAGTTCATACAACAAATTAAAACACAATTAAATTAAACATTGATTATTACCGATTCAGCCCAACACAAACGTCATTCTGACAGCCGCAGTGACAGCCCAGCTGAGGAGTTTCAGTTCTGCCTTGCCGTATGTTCGTAATTACAAAACAAAAAAAACTTTTTTTTTTCAGTAGGTATGCTCTTTTAGGTACACGTCACTTTCTTGAGTTTACCCGTTGGCTACCAGCGATTTAGGAAAGACCATGATTGCCAAGAAGAATGCGCTGCAAAAGTACTTAGCACAAAGTATTTTTTCTAAAAAAAGTTACAATAGCTCTTACACCCCCCTAATACATAACCCCAAACGAATTATGATGATGATGATTCCGGCCGAAATGATGACGATGAATCTAAATCGAACAAGTTAATGAACAAACTCCTGTCAAAACCCTAAAACCATCGCGTATTGCCGACGAGGCTAACTCTTACACCCTCAGCCAAAAATCGGCAGAAGCCGAAACCTCGCGAAGGCCGGGGCCCACCCGCGGGCGGACACTAGTGCTGTAACGGAAGGGTACAAATGTGCATCCGCTTTTTCGGATAGAGAGAGGAGGAGAGATTTATTCTGAGATATTAGTTACAACATTATAAACAGTTAGAAATGTTGAGAAACCCCCGACATTGTCATTTCAAAGTTCAAAATTTCAAAAACGGGTTTACCGGTTTTTATGAAACTTAGCTAAGAACCGATTAAACTAGCTTTCGATTAAAAAAACCGCATCGAAATCGGTAGATCCGCTCGCGAGCTACGATGCCACAGACAGATACACAGGTCAAATTTATAACAACCCTCTTTTTCGTCGGGGGATAAAAATAATAAAAGTATAAATAAATAAAATAAAAGTATAATATAATAACTGACCAATCGACCGCGAAGCGACTCCGTTTCAGCTTCTGCAAAAGTTTTTTTGTATGTCCTGATGTCCGGATATCCGGCTGTTCTGCTACAGGTCGCATTTCTTAACAGATTCTCGTGAAAGTTTGTGAGCTGGTTCGATAATTATAAGTACTTACAATAGTTATTTTACGACGATTCGATTTTCGAAAATCATTAAGAAGAAAAAACTAATAAAGTTCAAACAGTCTTGAGCTCGTGAGGTCGACTAACAGCTCACGGAGCAGTAATGTACATATACAGATTAAATTAAATGATTTGAACTTGACCCCCCCCCCCCCCCCGTTCCGACATTTTTATTTCAAAATGTAATATCTCAAAAACTGGTCAACCGATTTTGATAAAATATGTCCAAGAACTATTGCTAGAAAATTTGCTTTCAAATAAAAAAAACCACATTCAAATCGGTTCAACCGTTTAAGAGTTATGGTGCCACATACAGACACACAAACAACAGACACATAATAGTATCATTTGACAGCGGTCGAACTTACAACACCCCTCTTTTTGCGTCGGGGGTTGAAAATAGCTAAGTGCGAGTTGGACCCGCGTACAGACGGACGGACACCGAAGTGATCCCATAATACAAGTTTTCCGTTTTCTCCTTTTCAGGTTTACAAACTCCAATAACCCTTTTTACCTCAGATTCCAGCGGATGCGGATGCTGATACGGATACCACACATCCCTAGACTTAATGAACGGGAATGACTGTGAGTGCGGCGGGTAAACACGGGACGGTTCATATCGGGGGCTCGCGCGGATTAAGCGCGCCGGAGTGGCTTGGCATTACAGTCTCATGAGGGCTATGCCATGATAGCCAGTGGTCTGACCTATGGCGTCTCAAGCAGAGGGCCGTGGGTTCAAACCCCGGTTTGCACCTGAGTTTTTCGGAATTTATGTGCGGAATTACGAATGAAAATAATCGATTTATTGATTATTTTTGTTTTTATTTTTATGAAACATTCATAGAATGAAATTCAACATACAATGACAATGCAAAGAAAAATTCGTTAAGCAGCTGGACTTGAACCAGCAACCTCGGTAATCCGTACCACGCTCCACCAATTAAGCTATACTTAACGTTGGTGTACCTAACGAATTGTTTCTAAAATGCGGTATTTTTTTTTTTCTCTCTTAATCTTTTAATGACAGAGTGAGGTTTCTTTGTGTAGTTTGTCTGTGGTTGCGTATTGTAAGAGCTAATGTAACTTGTTTTTAGAAAAAATGACTTTGTGCCAAGTTTCTTGCGGCGCATTCTTCTTGGCAATCATGGTCTTTCCGAAAGCGCTGGTAGACTCAAAAAAATGACGTGTAAAAGAGCATTCAACTGCCTATTTGCTGAATAAAATTTTGAATTTTGAATTTTGAATTTTGAATTTTTCAATGCCTTGTGTCATATTTAAATATGAGACCGAGGTTGCTGGTTCAAGTCCAGCTGCTTAACGAATTTTTCTTTGCATTGTCATTGTATGTTGAATTTCATTCTATGAATGTTTCATAAAAATAAAAACAAAAATAATCAATAAATCGATTATTTTCATTGATTCAGAAAATAGCTCCATCTCTTGCCACTAATGCGTAACTGTAGAAGTTCCGTAGTGGGTGAGCTGCTTGATTAAGCTACTCATAGATGGCGCTGAGGAGAGATCTTCCAAATAAAATATGACACAAGGCATTGAAAAATTCGATAGGTACACCAACGTTAAGTATAGCTTAATTGGTGGAGCGTGGTACGGATTACCGAGGTTGCTGGTTCAAGTCCAGCTGCTTAACGAATTTTTCTTTGCATTGTCATTGTATGTTGAATTTCATTCTATGAATGTTTCATAAAAATAAAAACAAAAATAATCAATAAATCGATTATTTTCATTGATTCAGAAAATAGCTCCATCTCTTGCCACTAATGCGTAACTGTAGAAGTTCCGTAGTGGGTGAGCTGCTTGATTAAGCTACTCATAGATGGCGCTGAGGAGAGATCTTCCAAATAAAATATGACACAAGGCATTGAAAAATTCGTTAGGTACACCAACGTTAAGTATAGCTTAATTGGTGGAGCGTGGTACGGATTACCGAGGTTGCTGGTTCAAGTCCAGCTGCTTAACGAATTTTTCTTTGCATTGTCATTGTATGCGGAATTACGTTTTCCCCTCACTACATCGGAAAGCCGTCTTGCATCCTTTAATACAAGCGGGTAAAATCACGTTTTATCCACTAGTGGGGAAAGTAATTTGACCTTGGAGTGGAGCGTGTTTACGTAGCTTTTGACAGATAACAAAACGTAAAACGCTCTTAATAATGGTTCGTTAGATATTAATTATCATTAAATAAATGATAAATGGTTTGAGAATTTAATAAAAACTACCAAATTTAGCTTTATTTAATAAAATTCTATAAGAAACATTTGTTTTTTTTTATAATGATTAATGATGTTGAATATATAATTCTGAACGCACAAGTTAAGTCGATGCAATTTCTAAACACATCGTTAGAAATGTCAACATTGTCAACAAAATTTTTCTCACCGGCTCAGATTCACGTAAAAATACACAACTTCCAGAGTTTTATGTAATAATGTCGTACAAAAATTGTAATTCCAGTGAAGAGTTATTTTATGAGCTGTCTTTTTGGATGTCGCGCTTTCCTCGCTACAGTGAGGTGAAAAGTTTTGTGTTACACACGGGTGCAAATGTATTTTACTTCTCGTGTGTTGAAACACTCGCTTCGCTCAGGATTCTATTTTAGAACCACTCGCTTCGCACGTGGTTCAACTATAGAATCCTTTCGCTTGCTTGTGTTTCAATTCCACACTCGCGGGTAAAATACAACTTTGCACCCTTGTATAACAAATAACTATTGTAATTTATCATGAGCTTTTCGGTGAAGGACAACATCGCGAGGAAAACTGCACACTCCTGCGAAGCAATTCAATGATGTGTGCGAAGTTTCCAATCCTTATTGGGCCCGCGTGGGAACTATAGTCCAACCCTCTTATTCTGAGAGGGGGCCTATGCCCAGCAGTGGGACGTAAAAAACGGCTGGTGATGATGATGATGAGTGCTGTCGCGAGTCAAAAATCCGATAGGATATCCAGTATCCAGTTAGATCTAGCTGTCAATTTCCACCAATCATGAGCCAGTAGCTTGTCTCTCATTGGTGGAGAATGTCGATCATTTTACCATTACCAGTGAGCGTTGCCAGTGATGACGAGAGGTGGGCGCTAACGATGGGCCTCATAAGGAAGCTCAAAGTCACTCAGAGGGCGATGGAGAGGGCTATGTTCGGAGTTTCTCTGCGGGACTTCTGTTAGAAATGATGATAGTATGATGACAGTAGAACTAACGTCGCCGACAAAGCCCGAAGAAATGCGAAACGTAAGTGGCTGTGGGCGGGGCACATTGCTCACAGGACTGATGGCCGATGGGGTCAGAAGGTTCTCGAATGGCGACCGCGGACCGGGAGACGAGCTGTCGGTAGGCCTCCAACAAGATGGAGCGACGACCTGGTAAAGGTCGCGGGACCGCGGTGGATGCGGAAAGCACAAGACCGGTCTGAGGGAGAGCCGCGGGGGAGGCCGCCGGCCAGCAGTGGACGTCTTTCGGCTGACATGAAGATGATGAAGATGACCAATGTTCACTCCGGGCCCAACTAATCTCGAACCCTATTTTCCCTGATTATTGTGAAAACAAACTTTTGCCGTCTGGTAAACTCTTCTGCTAAAAAAAGTCAACCCAAATATTTGTCCGCGATGAAATACAGTTGAAGCTCACATTACCGCCATCTGTTGCTTGAGCGCGCAACTACAACAAAGCTTTCAGGCTACGTAACTAGCTCGGCGAAATCTTGACGTGGGGTTCGCTCTAATTTTGGGGTGAGCGGGTGAGAGGGTTACAATGCTGCCGCTACTCGACAATAGATGGCGCTGTCAGTACTAAAATGGTTTGTTAACCTGAACTAGTGATGGAATAGCAAAAGGTGATGCTGGATTGTGTTATATCGACGGGTTGACAAAGTCTAGTGTTTAGTTGATGTTTTATTAATGTTTTGTTTTATTTAAGTGTAAAAATAAATAATCACACACAATAATAATATCGCACGTTGTTTGAATATAGTGGTGACAAGTTCGAACAGACATTGCCACTAGAAAACTAATACACGTACAACAAGACACAAGTGAATTAATGTCTTTAAAACGACCGGCTGGAAATCGATAATTTAACTTAGCAGTCTAGGTACTTTTTGTTTTAATCCCTGACGAAAAAGATTATAAGTTTGACCTGTGTATCTGTGTACCTGTGTGTCTGTCTGTGACATCATAGCTCCCAAACGGATTTACCGATTTCGATGCGTTTTTTTTATCAAAATCTAGTTTAATCGAGATGGTTCTTAGCTAAGTATCATTAAAATCGGTTCACACGTTTTTGAAACATTGAAGTTTAAAATAAGAATGTCGGGGGTTTTTCAACTTTTCTAATATTGAAAGCCGTGGTAGCCTAGTGGCTTGGCCTATGGCCTCTCAAGCAGAAGGTTTTGGGTTCGAGCCCCAGCGCCCTGGGTTTTTCGGAATTTATGTGCGAAATTACATTTGTAATTCATGAGCTTTTCGGTGAAGGAAATCGTAAGGTAACCTGCACACACCTGGGAAGCAATTCAATAGTGAGTGTGAAGTTCCAAATCCGCACTAGGCCCGCGTGGGAACTGTAGCCCAGCTGGGATCTAGAAAAAATGTTGGTGATGATGATGAGTCTAACCTACTTTAATCAACGTTTAAACCCCAATGTGTACTTAAACCAATTCACCTAACAAATCGATCCTAAAAAAAAGTCAACCGCACACAAAGTGATCTAGTGTAACAAGTGAGGCTCACTCTTCAGAACGAAGCAATAACGCGCCCAATAAGCCGGGGGGCGTGGCCCGCCGCGGGGGGGCGCGGGGGGGCGCGCGGGGGGGGGGGGGGGCTCATATCTCCAGCAATTACGACTAAACAAATGAGAGCTAACGAAATTCACCGAAGAGAGATCGGCGGCACAGAGGCGTGGAGACGCTTGATCAGTTTGTTTTGTTTTCAAAGAACAAAAAAATTGTTTTTTAGGTTGCATCTCATGCTGGGTATGCTTGGTTTCAACTTGAATTAAAAGTTATCGATAATCTGAAATTAGCGTTTCAGAGTAAGAACATAATTATTTTGGAGAAACAATCAGCTCTACTTAAATTGTTCAAATTTTATTTATGCCCCGGAGTGAATTTTATTGATGCAATACTTAAATAAGTATTTTTGGCGCAAATTTTCATTTTTTTTCCTCGTTCAATAAAACATGTAAAAGACTACGCATTACACCAAACTCCACGTAAGTAATTCCTATACAAATCAAGTACCTACTACGCAGTGGAAAATGAAATTGTTTAAAGTAAAACTATCAAACTAACTAGCGGCTTCTACAAGACGCCTGCACTTCAAATTTCGTCAGTATAATTACACATGTTGTAGTTTTTGATTAAAATTCGTGTGACATACGGACGGACGGACGGGCGGACGCGAATATGACATAACTTGGGTTCCGTACAAAATTGAATTGTGACTCAGTACAAAACACCATTTGTGTTTTTTTTTATTTATTTAAACCAATAAGTGCTAAATGCATTAGGTAAGGAAACTCATGGAGAAGAATTGTGTGACGTTTGAAACAGCGCCCCATGTACGTTATTAGGTACCTACTCAAATTTGAGTATTTTAATGTCATTACTACTATTAGCTAACCTTATATTATTACTAGCTGTTGCCCGCAACTTCGTCTGCGTCGATTTCCCCATAACTGTACAATTTTCCCGAATAAAAAGTACCTAGCCTATATTATTCCTCAATGTTCAAACTATCTTCTTGCCAAATTTCATTTAGAGTGAAGAGGTAACAAACAGACAGACAGAGAGGCAGAGATACTTTCGCATTTTACAATTTTATAATATTAGTATAGAAGCATAGATACTACATTCTTGGTCGTGCTCGAGCTATAATATTGTTACTTTCACACACGAAAATGAATTAATAATTGCATCCAGTAATGTTGGGGCAGCGTCTCCACGGGCGCGCTGTGCCGCGGCAAAGGGCTGTGTCGGGTGTTTCAGGTTTTTTCAGCGGCTTTGACTTGCAAATTGCCGCAGCCCGTCGCGTAATTAAAAATCCGCCGCCGACAGCGCCCGGCGGCGAGTAGCGGAACTCATGCGCTTTGTCTAGCATTGCCCGGCCGTCCGACTATTGGATGCAGTGATAGCGTTTTTGTAAAGTGGTTTTAATTAATTGTTGTTCGACGCTTGGCGATAGATGGCGTTCGCTAATAGTACTCATGATGAATGTTACATTTATTCTGCATTTTTTTTTTGCTCAATTAGCCACATAATTTTTGCTTGCCATCAATCGTGATTACGGTCAAAGGCAAAAACTGCAACTCAGAAGTTTTAAAACCCGCTACATTTTTATTTGAAAATCTAATCTTAAAAAAGACTAAATCGAGCTTAATTAAACTTTGGAAAGTTAGAAAAGTAAAAAACTTAGAAAAGTAAAAAACTAAAATTACGACCAGGTACTTAGAGAGTTATGAATGTCAGTTTCGCTTCCCTAAAGCATCATCATCATCATCTCACAGCTGGGCACAGGCCTCCTCACAAACCAGAAGCACAATACTTACTCACGGTGACGTCCACACCACTCTGCCCCGGCCCGCCTTTTAATGTTCCTGCTTAATGGCGGCAACGCTAATGCTGCTGAGCGATGATGATGGCGTCCGTAATGCCGTAACGCAGTAATTAGCGGGTCGCGTGCGCCGCCCGATTTGTCGAAGCGCGGTCAACAGAAATACTGAATGGTAATTAAAAAATCTCGTATTTGGGCAAAACCCATGACTTCTGCTAAGAATAATTACTCAACAGTGAATAATCGTTACATGTGTTTTGTTTAGTTCTCTTATAAATCAATAGATGTCGCTGTAGGTACAACATCTTGAATTTTACAGTGTTAATTTTCCTATTTTAACTTAGGGCAACGCTTCTGTGATTCCCCTCTGGTCCACGGGCGGCGGCGACTGCTTTCCATCAAGGGTTTCCTCTTGTTATGTATACGTATAAAAAAATACCGTTGACGCCGGGCTTACCACCTCGTTGTAATTTTTTCGCATATTATGTATTAAAAAACCTCGTTTGTTACACGTGCGGAAGTGCCATTTTCTGACACCTCGAGGACTCGTGCAAAACGATGTACTTTCCGCACTTAAATCAAAAAGTACTTAATTATTTGCTTTTGAAAAACCCACCCATCAGAACTCCGCCGCAAAATACTTCTTCAAACCCCGGCTCGCACCTCTGAGTTTTTCGAAATTTATGTGCCGAATTATGTTTGTAATTTATCATGAGCTTTTTCAGTGAAGGAAAACATCGCGAGGAAACCTGCACACTCCTGCGCAGCAATCAATGAGGTTTGTGAAGTTCCCAATCCGTACTCGGCCCGCGTGGGAACTATGGCCCAAGCCCCCTCATTCTGCGAGGAAGTCTGTGCCGAGGGACGTAAAAAAAGGCTGATGATGATGATAGTTCTTCACCCGTTCATTAGCGGGCTACGCGCGATCACCGCGCGTCGTTAGCCGCGCGGCGCCGCGCCGCCCGCGTCTACTAACTAATGCTGTAATTAGTCGCGGTTAAACACTTTGTTTGTTGTTAGTTGGTTAACGTTACCCTCGACCTTTATGTGCCCTGTAGGGCAAGCGAAGTGGTACAAGTTGCTGAATTTATGTTGCAGCGTTCAGTTATTTTTTACGTCTTGTTCCTATATTGTAATTTTTTTTGTGGTTATGTATTGTAAGAGCTATTATAAATTGTTTTTAGAAAAAATGTCTTTGTGCCAAGTTTCTTGCGGCGCATTCTTTTTGGCAATCATGGTCTTTCCGAAAGCGCTGGTTGACTCAAATAAAAGACCTGTAAAACAACTTAGAAATGTTGAAAAACCCCCGACATTGTCATTTCAAAGTTCAATATTTCAAAAACGGGTGAACCGATTTTAATGAAACTTAAATAAGAATCATCTCCATTAAATTAGCTTTCGATAAAAAAAACCGCATCGAAATCGGTCCATCCGCTTGAGATCTCTGATGCCACAGACACACAGATACACAGGTCAAACTTATAACACCCCCCCCCCCCCCCTTTTTGGTAGGGGGTTTAAGAGACCATTAAATTGTCTGAATAACAGTTTGTTTCTGATCTACTGAAATTGAAGAAACCTTCACACTGATTGTGTTTCCTTCTCGATAAGATAAGTTTAGTGAAGATCAAATTAAGAATGAAAGGGGTCACGTAATGCGTGTCGCAAGCGGTGTGGCATCTCTTATGGGGATCCGTACTTCACAACGCAGTGCACGCACACGGACACGGATCCGGCGTGTAGGCAGTAAGAGCGGTAATTAATTCACGGTATTAAACTATTAATGTGGTAATTAGCGTTTAGTTTGTTGTGAGTTGGTCCCATACATATTTATGAGCCCACGTATTGTAATGATTATGATGATACTATACTATTCACGGTCATGTTTTTAAATGCATCGGAAATAGGAGGTCTTTAATTTTTCGCGCAGACGCGTGAATTTTTGTATTATGTTATGTTTGTATGGTCGAGGAAATTAATTCTTGACCCACCATGGAACCTTTTCACAGCAAACGTCATAGTGACATCGCCTAGTTTGACAAGGAAAATCGTAATTTATTGAATCAGGCGTTACTTTGCGGAGGTCCATATTTATGAACTAAAAACAATTAACATGAAACTACCGTGAGAATCAATCATAGTGAAATAAAAACGGATCACTCACGTATATAAGTCGAGTTTAGCCCGACATGTTTCGGACTAATTCCCCAGAGGAAGGACTTCGAATTAGTCCGCAACATGTCGGGCTGAACTCGACTTATATACGTGAGTGATCCGTTTTTATTTAACTATAAAACAATTACTTTGCTTTTCTTTTGTGGTCGCGGGTGAGCAAAGTAATTGTTTTTAGTTCATAAGGAAAATCGTTATGACGTTTACTATGAAAATGTTCTATATATCTAATATGGTGGGTCAGGAATTAATTTCCTCGACTGTACAGAGCGGGCTTTTTTTTAAGTTTATATTTGGAAAAAAAATCTCCTCGACCTCTGCTGGTTGACAATAATGTAAAGGAGATTTTTTTTATTTTACCAAAAAAAAAAACTTCTCAGGCGTGCTCCTTGGGCTTACTCGACCCGGCTGTATTTATTTATTTATGTGCGAAATTAATAAATAAATAAATAACACGGGACAAATTGACACCAATTGACCTAGTCCCATTCCCAGTCCCAGTAAACATACTTATATAGATAAATACATACTTATATACAATATTAAAATCCAAGACCCGAGAGCAAATATTCGTTCATCATACAAACATCTGCCTCGACCGGAATTCGAACCCGGGACCTCAAGCTTCATAGTCAGGGTCTCTAACCACTGGGCTATTTGGTCGTCAAATAGATTTGTAATTACGAATTTACGTATCACGGCTATTTCACGCAGGTGGTGACTGATGGTAACCCATATAAAGTCGTAACTACGAGGGCTATTTGATAAGTACCCGTTTATGGAAAAAAAAAATTTCGTCATTTGATCCAAATCGCTTGCCACCGAGCCATTTTCTTAGGTTGGGAAACAAAAAGAAATCGCATGGGGCCAAATCTGGAGAATACGGGAGGGTGAGACAATAGTTCGTAGCGTAACTGTGCTAATTTAGCCGTCACAACTCTGGACGAATGAGCCGGGGCGTTGTCGTGATGAAACAGTACTTTTTTCTTTTTTAAATGGGGTCGTTTGTCCTTCAACACGGCGTCAAATTCATCCAATAAATTGGCATAGTACTGCCCTGTTATTGTTTTTCCCTTTTCTAAATAGTCAATATGTATCCCTGCGAATCCCAAAAAACAGTCACCATGACCATTCCAGCCGATGGGACGGTTTTTGCTTTCTTTGGAGCAGGTTCACCCGGTAAAATCCACTGCTTCGACTGCTCTTTCATTTCCGGGGTGTAGTGGTGGACCCACGTTTCGTCCACGGTCACGAAACGACGCAGAAACTCCTTCGGGTTATGTTTGAACACGGCCAAACACTGCTCCGAAGTAGTCAGTCGGTTCCGTTTTTGCTCCTCCGTGAGTAAACGCGGCACCCACCTCGCCGATACTTTCTTCATACCCAATTTTTCTTCTAATATGTGTTGTACCCTCTCGATTGAAACGTTTACAGCATCAACGATTTCTCGAAGTTTAATTCGGCGGTCGGCTAAAACGATATTTTCAATTTTCTTAACCATATCGTCTGTAGTCACCTCAACTGGCCGGCCTGGGCGATCCTCATCAAAGACGGTTGTTCTCCCCGCTTAAACTCGTTATACCAATATCTGACGGTTGTCATAGAAGGAGCACATTCATGGTAAACCGCTTGCATTCTTACTTTTATTTCATCACATGTTTTTCCTTCCAAAAATAAGAATCTAATTACAGACTGATACTGTTCTTTCTCCATTTTAACAATTTTAAGTTCACGTCTTCACTGAATCGTTGTCAAATGAGAAAAAAAAAGAATGCCATTTTTTATTTCCCGCCTCTGAAAAATGGCTTAAAAAGGTGGTATACTTATTTGCGGCCAGTGATATTAATATATTTAGAAAACGGGTACTTATCAAACAGCCCTCGTACTTATAAAGGCTCGTTTACACTTGCAAGAAAAGTCAACACAGCAGAGCTTAAGAAAAGTTGTTGGTGATTTCTCTTGAGCCTTTTTGACTACAGCAGCTAATATTTGAAAGTATTGACAAGTTCACTAAAAAGGTTTTTTTTCTTAAGTTAATGTTTCCATAAAATATTTCAGAAAACATGAATGAATAAAACGCAAAACTTGTAAGAACACATTTATTATTAATCTCTCGTACTATATTGATATTTCTCTTGCGCTATATTATTGTATTATGTATCTACTACACCGATATATACACTCATAAATAGGACTCTACGTTACATAGTCTTAGCCTAGTATGTACAGTGCGCAGTAAGGAGTGGAGACTAAACATAAAGTGAGCAAATTGTTCTTATAGTATAGTTGGAAAACTTTGTAAAACAAATGAGAGGCAGGGAAATGTACCAATTTATAAAAAAAAAACAACTATGAATACAAGATGGCGCAAAAGTAATGTCACATTGTGGTTGGCTAATATCATTCTGCCAAAAAAACATAATGGTAAAAATGCATTTACAATATAACATTAATTTCCTGCCATATGTTCAATACGGTTTTTCAAAAAAAAATTCAAAACTTCTCAAAACTCAGTTCAAAGACTGCGGATAAAATAATTAAACATTTTCCAGAAAAATAACGAATTAAATTCTTAGCTAATAATACAAATTGAGTGAAGGCTTAACTCTATACACTCTCTTTGTTATACTTATTATAGTTTTACAAATAGAACTACGCCTTATAGTAAATGTACAATTTCATACAAATAATATTTACAATAGTTTCTAGTCACTCGTCGGTGTATACTTAGCCTAGTAAACATGAAATATATTTATACAAATTTAATACCGTGTCACTCGCTGAAAAGGGTAAATTAGTAATGTCAATAAAAAAAAATGTTGATTGAGACAGTCATTATTATCCCCCAAAATCCCGACTTAGGTACCTGATAATATTATTGTAACTGCAAAAGTGACTTTGTTTCTTTGTTTGTAAAGTTTCACGCCTCAACCGATAAACCAATTTTGTTGGATTATGTTGATATCCACATTAAAGAAATATGCTACTTTTTAACCGACGTCAAAAATTCGTCGGAATATTTTTTATTAACACGTTTATTATCCCAGAAAATTACGATTTCCGCGAGACATCATTGTCATTCACCAAATTCTACGTAGACGAAGTTGCGGTCAACTCCTCTATCTTTGAAAATAAAAAAAAACGTTCTTAATAATTTTTAGCGAAATTACTTACGGCAGATCAAACAAAGGAAAAGTTTAATGAACGTTTATGAGTAGAACAGTTTGCATTTCCAGCTTAGTTGTACACTTCTACCGCGTAACAATTATACAATAACTAAAGGAATGTTACCTCACAGCTCCATCTTATTTACAAAGGTCGGAGCCGTTCAATTATAATAAAGTATTGCTTTTTTCACGCACAAGTCTTACAATTATAAATACTGTCTCAGAGATCTGAATAAAGTAATCTATGAAATAGCCACACAGAGAGAACAGCGTTGAGCGTTTATTTGCAATGTACTAACAGCTTTAGCCTGCTCACATAGAAACAGTAGAATGTCTAAGGATGTGCCACACCGTGCATGCACCTGAGCGTTCCACTGCGTTGTAAAGTATGAATTCTTATAAGAGATGCCACACCGCTTGCAACACCCATTACGTGCACGTCACGCAAGCGATGTGGCTCAGCCTTAACAATACATACTTAAGTATTTGAACGAAAAACGCTCAAGCGTTTTGCTTTCTGTGTGACTTCTATTTTCATTCTCGGTAGATTTAAAAGCATAACCTTAAATAAAGTTGAAAAACTTTTAAACCGACTCTTTGAAGAAAAACATCTGGCATTGTGAGTTCACATTTAGAGAAACATGACTTTTGAGACAATGTTTAAACTCTCTGTTGATACGCTTCCCGAGATTTGGGACATTTAAAGGTCGTCAACTCAACTATAATAATTATTCTCTGATGCAACCTCGGTCGAAGACTCGATCGCTAGTGTCACTTTACAGTACTGAATGACAACGGATTTGACACTATAACGTAGAAACAGCCATAAATACGTGAATGATCCGATTATCAACTGTGTCACCAGTGCAAGAGCTGGAACATATTTAATGGGAATACTTCTTGTGGGATGAGAACCATCAGTAAGCCTTCCCTAACATTGTCTCATATCTAATTACCTTAGGAACTTGCGTGACCTCTCTGCCAGAAACAAAACACAAGCCATTACAACTAGTCTTCACTATACAGTCCACAGCAGACTAAAGTACGGACCTCTTGCAGGAAGAGTTTTGCTCATTGACACATCACTAATAATGTCCTGTAGCTTCTGATTATTTACTAGACCATCACACTTAATTATGCGTAGGCGATCATGAACTACTTATAAGCAGACCACCCACTAACAACATCAAAGTACTATTATTACGTGGACGGCACTCTAACGTGTGTACGTTGCGCCCGTACCTACTTTTAGAGCCAAAATTGGCTACATTAGCTCAATCACCAAAGCTCCACTGATTAGGAGGCAGTGTACAGTCACCGTAGCTGAAATCATCATGAATGACATCATTATCATAGTCGAGCAAAAAGCTATACTTCACCTGTTAAAGGTTCTATGAATTTGGAATCCATGAAACATCAATTCGATTTCCCTTCCATTGTTGTGTCGTGTTGGAGCAGGAGGCGCAAAATAAGGGATCAATGTTCGAAATTCTTTCTGCAAGACGTCCTTACCTCGGCATCTATTATCAGGGATTTGTGTCAGAAATAACCCCTCAGAGCCTGTTTAACCACTCGCTTAAAAACTTCCTGAATAGACTATCTGTAGATATTCAATCTGAAACCATTTTTCGTTTGTTTCACAAGTGTCTGATTGCTCTACATATTTTGTTAAAACACAGAACAAAATATCAGAAAGATTTATCTGCTAGCTAACTATCAGTAGCATTCCGACAAGCAAGGTGTGAAACAGGCTCTTACAGTCATTAGCCACAAGTTTTCTGACAAACCTACGCTTCCCATTGGTCGCGTAATGTTTCTATCAATTATCTGATAACATACGCCTCGACTTCCCGTACTATCTTCTTAACCATACCTTATACCAACTCTAAACTATATTAGACCATCTGCAGCCCTTTGCTGAGGCTCTCAACGTGTTCCTTGGCCTTCATCCGCAGCGCGGCGATGGAGGAGGAGCGGGGGTCGGGCGGCGCGGGCGCGGGCGCCGGGGGGGTGAGGTAGCTCGGGTAGCCCGAGGGGGGGTGGCTCAGGAACCCTGAAGAGAGATACTGGGTTAGTCTAGAATTGTAAAGCAAGCAGTACGGCGACCATAGATAGAATCTGACCGGCGGAGAGCTTGGTGAAAATTTAAACCATCTTAAATAGGTCCATCTTGACAAACTAATGCCATTCTATGACCAATCTATCACCCTGAATCATTGCCCTTTAGTATGTCTTAAACTGAATGATATTAAGACTCGTAAGAGTAATTGGGGTGAGCGAAAATGCCTTTCAAAACTCGCGATGTACTGAGGCACTAAATTTCAACTGGAGTCACATGGAACAAACATTCTCTCCCTATCTCACACCAAGAATTGAACCGTGTCAAGTATATCCTCACCAGGTAGCGCAGTGAGCAGCGGTGGCGCGAGCCAGGGGTCCACGGGCAGTCCCAGCCCGCCCAGCCGGGGCATGGCGCCCGCGCAGCCGTACTCGCTCAGACCGAGTCGCGCCGCCTCCATCTTCTCCTGTCGCCGCCATTTTGCGCGACGGTTCTGAAACCACACCTGGAATAGAGGAGGAAAGGGTTAGAAGATGTTTCATGTACAGTTTAGTTATGGGAATTATACTGACATTACTGCATATGCTTTACCAGCAAACCAATAAAACCGCTTTAAAGCTCACGCGTCTATCACAACCATAATATTGAATTAAATTTCAACAGAACATTGAGAAAAGACAAGCCAGGCCAACAATATTATCAGTTATATTCGGCATCTAAAGTACTATCAATAAGGGCCTTGATTGTGACTGTTTCAATTAAAAATCTCAACATAAAACTAACATGAACTAAAAAACAATTACTTTGCTCACCCGCAAAGCAAAGTAATTGTTTTTTAGTTCATAGATATGGACCTCCGCAAAGTAACGCCTGATTCAATAAATTATTTAAAACTAACATTGTATAAGGAATACCACGGTTAACCTGAACCGTCGATAAACCGTACCACTAACATGGTAATAGGTACCGTTCTGGAAAAGTTTTTTGTGACTTGGAGTCTTATGTTTGTAAGTTATTTGCTGATACAAACAACGACGTGCGAAGATTTGCACCATCGCTTACTATTGAAAATACTTTAAACTTTCTGCCGAAATTGTCATTGCGTGACCTAAAGCAAGTACCCAGCTGAAAAGAAACGGCATCGCTAAACGCCGTTACATGACTGTGAGAAATCGATTCTCCCTCGAAACAGAAGTTGTCAAGAGCGTTTACGATCAAAACGCCGTAATTGATGCCCCATAATCCATTAAAGAGCGAGCCTTTACGGCGCATAAATCAGCGACGACACGTCACAGACAAAACAAAACTAAACTAACTCCGAACCGAACTGAAACATGAGCTAAATCACATAAACGGTGTACCATCGACGTGCCATCCACCCTAACAACAAAATACTACCAGGCAATCACAACTCCTGCTAGGTTAGAAGTAAAGATTATTTTTGATTGTGAGCTTCAAGCATACTTGGTACGATTCTAGTGTCAAATTGTAGTGTGAAATGAAAATGATATAGTCGGGGGTCGGGAAACGGTAAAAAGCGTCGCGTGACGCGTTCGATTCTCGCGGCATGCGACGATGCTTCTGTCAAACGTATTAAATTCGCTCGCGATAATATATGACGGCGGCGGCGCAGCTGACGGTCGAACTTTGCTGGTTGGAATACGTTAACAAGTTTCCAAAGAAATGGAGAGTTGCATGACCTGTATGTATCACAAGGTGGTGGAAAACTACACATACTAAACGTAAGACGTAAGAGAAGGTGTTAAAAATTTGAGCATAAACTTGAGCAGTAGCTTAAAGAAAGATATTTAGTTAATTTATTTTTGGCCTTTGATTAAAATTACTCTGTTCCTTGTCGTGTTCGCTATTGCTCTGTTGATGTTTCAAGCATTAGAAATTAATAAGATTTGTATTGGTTACTAGTGAATTTACTTACTATATTCCAAATCGCTTTTTTAGTATCTAAAACCTATCCGAATTCAACCAGAAGTCGTGGTATTCCCCACGTTATCTATGTTGGGGTCGTTCCTATTTCTTTCACATTTTAATGATCTGGAAAAGACCAAAATCCGCTATTAAAACGCCATAATAAAACAGGGAATTAAGTGACAACAATCCCTACTCCTAATAATCACTTAGCGCTAATCAAGTCTACGAACAAGCAGTTACGCGTAAATTATGAAGCTATCGCGAGTGTCGCGCGGCAACCGCGCGTCGCCGCGCGGCGGAGGCGCGTCATGTCGTGTCACTGATCGCACGATCATATTTACGATATTTATTCTGAATTATCAAGGTTGTCGATGCGTGTTCGAATATTTGTGAATCTTTTTTCTATCGTTTAGATAAGTTACTCGCTGGACCAGTATTAAGTGAACCATTGGCTATACACTTATCTTTTACGGCATTTACTTATTAGTGAATCTTTACAGAAGTTTGTAAATACTTACTGAAACAAGAATAAGTAGAAAATCAGAAAAATTTACTATGGCCTGGAAATCGAACATCATTGTATTTGAGTTAACGCTAACGCTAGTTAACGCTACACCACTTGAGCTAAATTCTATCTCACTCTAACGCCATAAGTTAGCTGGTGAGGAATTGCATAATTTAATTTTCAGCGAGCGTTTATACACTTCTTAACTGCATGTGGCCTCAAATCTTGAGATTGTGTATAAATGTGTTTATTTAGTTACCCAGTTTCTGTAATCTTTCTTATTAGCCAAACGGTAAAAGGCCAAGGCCCAGAACACTTGAGCTCGGGTGCTGTTGTCAAATAAACGAGTAAAGTGAAAACGCAAGTGCTTTATCAACTAAGCGCACGATTAACGAAATAACGCTAACTCCCAATTAGTCGCTAATTAGGTTAAAAGTTTACAACTGTAATAAATATGGCGACAGCCCTGGCCTGAAGAATGGTGTCGGCCCGTGCCGCGCGCGGCTCAACCGTTGGCCCAAGGTTGGACCAATGTTGGATCAAGGTTGGACCAATGTTGGACCACCGATGGATTGCTGGTTCAATGTTGGGGCAATGTTGGCCCAATGTTGGTGTTTGGCACCAACGTTTGAAGTTGATATTTGAAATGGTAATTTGAAGTGGTATGGCGAAAAGCATTTGGATATAAAAGTTAACTGGCCTATTCTTGACACTAGACTAAGTAAGACAGTTAAAATGGGAATTTGATGGATATAAAGAGAAAAAAAAAACAAGACTTAAAGCCGAGTCAGTAAAAAAGGGGCGTAAAGGCTTGGTTTATAGGGCGTTTTTTTTTTAAGTTAATAGATCTAACGGTTAGTTGATTTTCTGGACCAATTAAGTTTTGACATTTGGAGATTGGAGAATAAAAAAAAATTTTGGCATCTTAAAACGATATAATCAAGTAAGTATATTTAAGAACCGTAAATCTAACTGCCAAATGCTCTTCATACATTTTGCATTGCAACCAGCCAAACTGCACACTAGCTGCGATGAAAATGACTGTCAGCAGGTGGCAGTTGGAATGCAGTCGGAATGTAACCTGACCGTAACGGTCCCAAAGGAGCGTAAACCAGTGACATTCAAATCGTATTCCACACAACTGTGCCCTAAGCACGACTTGTCGAATCCTGCGTTACGTTACGGTTATCGTATCGAGATCGAGAAATCTCATACTAAATTTTAGTTCCAAACACGCTCACGGGCGGGCGCTGTTCCAAACGTCATACAAACTCGTTATAGTTTACTATTCGAGTTTACGTGACACAGGATTCGACAAGTCGTGCTTAGGGCACTGCATCGAGGGAGTATTACCGAAACCAAGCGATAAATACCCCACTCTAATGCGTCTATGAAAAAAATTAACAAGAATTAGTGTAGACATTTGTCGAGCCCAGTTATTGTATTAATAAGGCCCGAACACGCGACTGCCCTCCTGCGTGATCTTAACACTTTGCCGAACTTTCCAAAATGGATGCCTTTGTAATTTTAATTTAGAGTTGGCGGCTTAAAAAGTTAGAGGCGTTTATAAATTAGTGTTTTGCGCGTGTTTAGTTGGCCTCATAATCGATTTGTTGCTTTTAGTTAAGCTGTTTAAAGACCTTTAAAGATAAATACGCGCATTAAGTTTAGCTTAAGCATGTATTTCATCACTATTTGTAAGATCCTGTAATTGGCTCTGTGTTTCCATTCTCACTTGTTATATTGTGTTATAAGCTGTTGGTCTCCTTAAATAAATAAATAAAATATCCTACCTACCAACGATGCATGATCTTTCTAGATTAAAAGAAAGACTATCACATTTATCGAATGGTTTGAATATGAATCTAACTTATCAACTGGAAATACAATTAGGTGAAATGCGTAGGTACCTTTTTACAACACTTAATTTTAAAATCGTTAACGTTCGTTCCCTATTTGACAGTTACCCTTATGTTTGAATTGACATCTTTTCATCTTTTACTCCTAACAAAAGCTCGTAACTAAATCATATCACGCAGAGTGGAATCGCAACAATCAATTTGGCAACACTGGCTGATTGAATAAAACATTGCAATCGAAAAACAAAATAACGCCCGCGCCAACTGTCACGTCCAAAAAAAGAACGCTAACAATGGCGGTCCGATATGACAGATGTCAGATTTGCGCGCCAAAACGACGCGCCCTGATTGGTGGATTTGAATATGACTTTGATTTGATTGTGTCCTTGTTGCGTAATTGTGTTATGCGAGTTTGTGTTGTGTTTTAGCGCTAATCGAGCGGCGAATGAGTCGGTGCTTCGCGGGGGTAATGGCCGGGGTAACATGTGTTTGGAGAGGGCGCTGAGTGCTGTCGTTTATGAGAGTTAATTGATTTTTCATACGTTTGATTTTTATTGAGTTAGATAAAATGTTGATGACAGTAATGGGCTGTTCCTGTTTGTTTTTTTGGGACGCGTTTACTTTTCCGTACGAGCTCGCAAATTTATTTAATCACAATTCAATCTTTGTTGACTGGACACACGTCGAAAATTATTATCAGGAAATATTTGAAATTTTCTTTCAATGCTCAATGCATTAATTTAAGGCCAAATACTTTATTCATAATACAATTACATGTCATTCCAAAATAAATAATGTCACACAACAACAAGAAAGTCAAAATTAGTCAAATAACCCGCCCCGCGTCATTCCAGGCGCGAAGGTGCCCAGCACGCTCGCCGCGGTACCCCTTTGAACTGCGATGGACAACCTTTACACCAGAAACGACCTGGAGCGAGGGTCAAGACCCCTCTCACGAAGACGGCGCCCCACTTCTTTAAAAAAACGTTTAGCCTCAGAGCCCCAACAACCAGTCGTCTCCACCGCAAGCGGGACAAACAAGTAGTTTGTGAGTGCCGAGTACTTCTCGTGCTTTTTTTTGGCTGCCATTTCAGCAGCCGCCCCCGGCATCCTTGTGGTGCGACTGAGGTGCGAAGATGCAAAAGTACTGACGCACGTGGCGTCCCAAAGTAGGCACTTTCCCCTCTGTCAAGGTACCAATGTCAAACCATCAGGCCTTTTGCCGTCTGACCGGCTAAGACCTGGAGGCTCCAATACGCACGGGACGTTAGCCGACACTAACGCCCTGCGGATGATGTCGTTCAGGGCGTGATGGCGCGGAAATCTCCCCGCACAGCGACAACAGCTCAAGGCGTGGTGACCGTTGCTCTCCACCATAGCGCCACAGAAGCATACATGAGGTTCACAAACATCGCAGCCCAGGTGGAGCGCCACAGCCATCCGCAAAGAGTCGTCGTCGAGGAGTGTTCCCAGATGCGGAGACGGAAGCGCGTGCAGCCACGCCGCGGACTCCGGCCTAGACACAGCGTTAAGCCTCGCCCTGTCCACTGTACCACAGCCCCCCCGACCAGGCAATCGAACACCCTCCTCACCCCCACATCGTCCCACGAGCACTGAAGGTGTTCACTTTCAGGCACAGGTGCACCCGGATTGACAGCCAACCAGGCCGACCGAGCATCAGAAGTATAAGGTATGGTACCCTTGCAACCATTTAAAGAAAAAATATCAACCACAAGGTCTACAACCCCAGCCGCCGACGCCAGGAAGGCCGGCAGACTCACGTCACGCACGCGCCGAATGCCTAATCCACCGTTCCGAATGGGGAGAGAAGCGTGGTCCCACTGGTCCGAATTAAGGGAAATATTCAGCAAGCATTCAATCGTCTCCCTTAACACGAAATCAAACGAGTCAATTTGCGCCGAGCATAGCCAAGTTGGAACCGTGCGCAAGAAATAGGTCAGCTTGGGAACAGCAAAGCAGACACGCAGTAAGAGCAGGGCAAGATTTTTGAGCCTTCCCGCAGCAGTAAGGAGAAGCTGCCTCCTCAACTCGAAGGCTTCAGGAATTGCTTCCGGGAAAATAGGGGATCCCAAGAGATTGAAAGTTTGAGCTGATAACTCTTTAAGACCGAGAAGTAAAGCACTTTCCCATTTCGCATTTCGCATTTTCCCGTACTGACCTCCAATCCCAGCTCTCGGAACCGTGGAAGGAGAGCGACCAAATCTTGATGAACACTCTCAGGCTTTCCCCCGAGGGTACCATCATCCAGGTACCAGATGTTCAAAGGGGATTGGAGGTCCGATATGGCCTTATGAATGGCAAGACTGAAAGTTAGAGGACCCAGTGGATCTCCCTGCTGCGCACCAACCTGGGAAAGTATAAGGGAATTGTCAAAGAAGAGGGAGTTGTCATCCAAACCTATAGCACTGCAGTCGTGCGACCGCGCCCGCTGAGACACCGTATCAGGAACAAGCTGCGTGGGGCCTGAGGACAACGTACGGGGCACATCTTTGTGCATGCGTCCCACGTGCACATAAGCCCACGTGCAGTGAATCTGCGAGCCGAGTTAGGGCAGTGGGGGCACGTCGATAGGTGAGATGAGTCACTCGTATTAAAAATAATAATAATAGAAACTACCAGTGTATATTTGAATAGTAGCCCAGAATAAATGAAAAAATAAATACCTGATTCTAGAAACGAATAATAAGACAATTTATAATCTAGCACTATATCAGTACTGCAAAAAGATACAATTAAGTACATTGAATATAATTATTAGCAATAAAACATTAAATTTATTGACTGTATAATAAAATATAGGGTCAAAAGACCGTCATTCAAAATTCAACACAGATAATTCAAATATGAAAATACAACAAAATACAAGTGTTCTAATACGACCACAAGTTATTCAAAATAAATACCTATTTATCTCAATGAATTACGCTAAAATTATCATAACAATAAAAGTAAATTTAAAACCAAATGTCAAAAATTAAAACAAAAACAATTAGTTATTTAAACAATAATATCACGACCCATCTAAAATACACGTACTACACATATATGTCAGTCATAAAAAAGAAAATTAACAATAAAATGTCGTCGCAAAGTCGCAATAGGACCGCAACCCAGCGAAACCATGAACACGACGAGTCCAACAACGCCCTCTACCGGAAACAACGCACTAAACATAATGTTCCGCCGCGCTAAGCGACCGCGGCGTGGGTCCGATGGCCTCTGCGCAGGTGCTTCCTTCGATCAACGGAGGATTGCCCCGCACGAGTTTAACTAGTTTAGTCAAACTCTCCTAGATGGCGCTGAACGCAAGTGTTAAACCGTGGCATGATTGGCAAAAATAAACAATAGGTATTAATCGCACGAAGCTATAAGCCATAAGCTATCTCCACTGATATCACACAACATTTCACGTAACTCCCAGCGGCCCGACAAAGCGCCTCGGCTCCGCAGTAACCGAAGACACTTTATGCAACACCGACGCATACAGTGCCCTAAGCACGACTTGTCGAATCCCGCGTCACGTAAAATCGAATAGTAAACTATAACGAGTTTGTATGACGTTTGGAACAGCGCCCGCCCGTGAGCGTATTTGGAACTAAAATTTAGTATGAGATTTCACGATCTCGATACGATAACCGTAACGTAACGCAGGATTCGACAAGTCGTGCTTAGGGCACAGCTCTCGATGACAACTTTTGTTGATCAATCCATAAACGTCTTATTTCGAAAAAATAACACTGGTGCCCGTTCCGGACAAAGAGATATAAAGGAATTTAGCACACCGAAACTATTTTGTCTACAAGTTTATGTATAAACGTTATAAATTCGGAGGCCCTTGTGTTTATTGTTTGGGTAAAAACTACCCTCCCCATGCATTAAGGTATTCACAATTAAAAAGAGCCTCAGCATGCTAACATAATCATTTTGCGCGGTTCACAACCAAGAAGATTTGATTCCACGCCCACGTCTAGTCGTCACCAGCCTCTTTTACGTCCCACTGCTGGGCACAGGCGTCCTCTTAGAATGCGAGGGCTTGGGCTATAGTTCCCACGCGGGCCCAGTGCGGATTGGGAACTTCACACACATCATTAAATTGCTTCGCAGGAGTGTGCAGGTTTCTTGCGATGTTTTCCTTCACCGAAGAGCTCATGATAAATTACAAATGTAAATACGCACATAAATTGCGAAAAACTCAGAGGTGCGAGCCAGGGTTTAAACCCACGACCCTCTGCTTGAGAGGCCATAGGTCAAAAGGTCAAACCAAAATTCTATCACGGCTTTACACGGCCACAGTCTAGTACTGGACTTGATCGTTGGACTACTCGACTGGAATATTGTGAACCGGGCACTACTACCCCCCCCCCCCCCCCCCCCCCCACCCCTGTACCGTGTACAGCTAAAAGGCCCCGCGGGACTAATTAGTGGCCCCGGATTCCGCGCAATAACGCGGTAATCACTCCCCCCCCCCTCCCCCAGGGCCATACCTACATACATAATAAAACAATATTAATACAAAATATAAAAACATTATAAAAACCTAACCTATGGTGCCGCTGGCCTAAGCTAAGAATCATTTCGATTAAACTAGCTTTCAATTAATAAAAACCGCATCGTAATCGGTCCATCCGTTTGGGAGTACCTAACATACTTAATACGGCAAGCTAAAATCAAAGTTTATGATAAAATAACTACGAAGAATCATACACACAAAGGCAATAATTTATTCGTGACAATGTTCAAATCAGTTCACCGAGTAGTAAAGTTACCGCTGAATCCACTGAATTCATAAGCTCCCTTTTTTAAGCCGGTTACGAATCACAGCCGATGAACGAATCACAAACAAAGTCGTGGCTGAGCCATATTGTTATTTGTTACACGTAAAGTCAACTATTATTTTTATTGTAATGAGTAATTAATTTGCGTGGATCGGCAGCCCTGCGCACGCGACGCACCATAAAAATTAAATTAGCCGCCCGGCACGGTTTAGGCGGGCGGGTGTTCCCACTGCGAGGCACGGGACGGCGTGATGTGACACGACACGGTGGGAAATGAGTTTAGCTATCACGAGACTGGCTGCAGGGGGTTGCTTTCTTGTGCTTTAAATTTAGTCTGGAGAAAAATGTGATTAAGTGATTCACGTACAAAGATTTAGCAGGCACACTTAAGACATTACAGTAAGTAGGATTGATAATTTAGTTTTGTATTGTACGCTAATATTCATAAAATCAATCAAAGATAATCGCAATTGAAAAAATATTAAAGCGATGAATGATAATAGTTCACAATATCTCACCAAAGGAAGTTATTTCATCACGTCATTTATGTGTCTATATTTTTCCCTATACATTTAAAAGTCATAAAATTTACACAGTCTTACAGCTCCAAAAAAAAAGAAAAAAATCTGAAATTTAAACTGTTGACAAGAGACACAAAGATCATACAATACGAAATTAACCTATAATCCTTCATTTGTAGGATTGTTGCAGTTAAACCAATACACCGGTAAATTCAATTTAAAAACATATAGCATAATGTAAGGCTTGTAATTATCACTAGTCATAATTATTATTTTTCTGTGAAACTATTAATTGTTCAAGATTATTTAAAAATAAACCTAACCTAACCTATAGAGTTCTACTGGATGACAATTACAAAATTCCGGATAGTTATAAATAATGACAAACATTACATTATTACTAATCATTTTCTACGAGACAAAGGGATCCGGGTTGTTGCTGCGCTTACTACAGGTAGTTTCGTCCCGCGCCGTCCCCGACAGCGGGCCCGCGCCCGGCGGCCGCAGCCTAATGGGGCAGCTTGTTCACTGTTGTTTTAATTCCCGCGCTTATCAGATCGTCGCAGCCTTTTATGTACCTACGCATTCTACTTATGATTATGGTACAACACAGTTTCTTTAATTAGTTAAAGAAATATTAATACAAGGTCCGTGGGGACATTTTTTGTGAACATGGTCGGACGCTAAAGCCGAGTTTAGACCTGGCCCCTATTTCACCAACTTTGCAAATGTCAGTTTATTATGACAATTCGGCTTGAACTGACTTGAAGAGCTTGTTTTCAATGACAATTCGATGTCAATTGGCGACTTGAAGAGCTTTTGTCTTAGCGCGCTTCGTATCGACGTATCGGCAAAGAAATGTAAATCAAATTGTCATTGAAAACTGACAATTGTAAAGTTGGTGAAATAGGGACCTGCAAGAAAAATCGTGCAAGTTGCAATCCATAGCGGCGTTCGGTCGCCCGCTCCAGACTCTCGCTAGACGGCCACGTTGCAATACATAGCGGCGTTCGGTCGCCCAGTCCAGACTCTCGCTAGACGGCCACGTTGCAATACATAGCGGCGTTCGGTCGCCCAGTCCAGACTCTCGCTAGACGGCCACGTTGCAATACATAGCGGCGTTCGGTCGCCCGCTCCAGACTCTCGCTAGACGGCCACGTTGCAATACATAGCGGCGTTCGGTCGCCCAGTCCAGACTCTCACTAGACGGCCACGTTGCAATACATAGCGGCGTTCGGTCGCCCACTCCAGACTCTCACTAGACGGCCACGTTGCAATACATAGCGGCGTTCGGTCGCCCGCTCCAGACTCTCGCTAGACGGCCACGTATATTTTGACGCCACGAGTGTAATTTCGTGAGGAAATACCGCGATTAACAGCTCCAACTTTTGTTGTGGTTGAACAGTTAATTGTTGAACAATAACGTATTTTGTTTTTAAAACTTGACGTCACACTTAATGGAACGCATAATGAAGTTCTCGGCCCTTTTTTCGGCATCTAGATACGGTATAGGGCTGTACACTCTTTCCTTCTATCTAGCCCTATACTTCTGTGCAGTAAAGATATATAGTATGTACGTTACGTTCCTAGTAAATGACGTTTGAAATTGCGTAGTTAGTAGTCACGTCACTTTCCTAGAGTTGTTTGAAGTGAATACTCAGAAAGAGTTCAAATACATTAGGTCTTTTATGAATCTTCAAGTCAAATCTCATAGTAAAATCGTCGTCAAAACTCAGTTAAAACCTTCGCAACTGACTCTGAGTTAACCAATTTATGAAGAAGCGACGCAATTTCGATTCCCACCGAGTGTCGGTGTTTGCGCGCCGGCGGAATGAACTGTTTTATTAAAAGTAAGGAGTTTACCCGCAAGGTTTGGAGAAAAAACGTGCGTTATTACATTGAAATAAGATTTAAAAGGACGGGAAGTAGTCGTAGATGGTTGGGAACGAGTACGTTCGTAGATATATGTTAATAAGTTTGACTTGTGTACTAAAAAACAATTACTTTGCTCACCCGCGCTTGCTTTGTTTGTGGTCGCGGGTGAGCAAAGTAATTGTTTTTTAGTTCATAAATATGGACCTCCGCAAAGTAACGCCTGATTCAATAAATTATTTGACTTGTGTATCTGTGTGTGGCATTCCAATCAAATTCGCTCACGTTTTTAAGTAAAACGAAGACACTGTGTAAAATTGTGTCAACTTGTATGTGGAAAAAAAAACATAACAGCTAGGTACCGCTAAAGAATGTACATTATGTAGTTTTTTTCCTATTTGCTTTCGAATTTCCGAAAAACGTGTGCGATAGTTTGAAAGTTAATTAATCTTGAAATAAACAGAGTAGCTACCTATAAACAGAAGCATATAACTGAAATAGAAAGCCTCTTTAATAAAACTTGGTACCGACTAGATTTCACTCCTTTTGTTCAGAATTGAACCGCTCTTCATTGATTTACGTTACACGTCCGTCTCTGCGTCACCGGCTTAAATAATATGTAATAAATTTCAAATCAATCGGTCCCATAGTTTCGGAGTAAATTGGCTGTGACAGACGGACAGACAGGCACGCGAGTCAGGGTCCCGTTTTTTCCTTTTGAGTTACGGAACCCTAGAAACATTTATGATTTTGCTTCGAGATATCAAATAACTTCTAAACTCCACTCGCCATACGCCAATAAGCAGCACAACACGCCCTGACAGCTCCCAGAGGTATTATGCCGAAGACTTCCCTCCCAGATGCGATTACAGCTCCGGCCGGATCCGGCGCCGCGCCGCCCTTATTGCATCGGAAGCGGCGAAACCCGAGCCGTGTTCGGAATCTCGCGGCATGTTGCAAGTTGACAGTTAGAAATGAGTCGGGTCCTGTTTTTGGTAAAACAGCAACAAGCATACGTTAGCATGAGTGGAGTGATGAGTGGAGAGCCTTGAGGGGCCTATGTCCAGGCCCCTATTTCACCAACTTTACAATTGGCAATTCGAACTACATTTCTTGGCCAGTATAGGACGCGCCAAAACAAAAGCTCTTCAAGTCAGCAATTGACACCAAATTGTCAATGAAAACTGACATTTGTAAAGTTGGTGAAAGTGGGGCCTGCAGTGGACGGTTGTCTTTCATTAAACTTTTGCCTTGTTTGTTCAGTGCTGCGTCCACTGCGCTGCGTAAAACACTCCAACCAGCCAGCACTCGGCGTTTCGCTACGTAACAAGATAACATCAGGCCACTATTTCACCAACTTTACAAATGACAGCTTACAATGACAATTTGATCTACATCTCATTACTAATATGAAGCGCGCCAAAACAAAAGCTATTCGAGTCACCAATTGACACCGAATCGTCATTGTAATGTGACATTTCTAAAGTTGGTGAAATAGGGGCCTGGCGAATAAATCTTCTTCATTGGCTTTAAATATTGAAAAAAAAGGAGTTTTCCTTTTACTGTATTGTCTGCGTGGCGACAGCGAATGCGCGAGACGTGTCGTCTGATGTTGGGGAGTATTTTTAAAACCGTAATAAAAATAGACGGTCGTCTACATACAGTTACGGCATCACATCTGTTACAAAAATTTTGCGAAGTTTTTAAAATCACTTCGCATTGGCTGCCTATTTAAGCCATTTGGTTTTGAGGCTCTGGGGCCCTAGGAGAAAGCGAGTCTTCAGAAAGTGCTCAAAACGGCTGGTGGAGTTGATGCGTGACCAGAAGACTGTATCACATCTGGCACAGAGGGGCCATAAAAAGGAATTACTTCTGTGTGTGTTACGCTGTTTTTACACGACTGCCCAAAGAAAAAGATTGTATTGCTTTCAGGGTTCATGTAAGTATGTATGTAAGTATGTAATTATGTGATAGATAGATAACTATACCCACCTACTCCACCTTTTACCTCCAGTCAAATCACAAGGATTAAATATTTGACATTTTGGAACGCCACACTGCCACACAAATGCCTGAAAGAGAAGTCGTTATATAATGAACTATAAAACTGTTTATTCTATAAAAAGCCTTGTGATAGCCTAGTGGTTTGACCTACGGCCTCTCAGACAGAGGGTTGTGGGTTCGAACTCCGGCTCGCACCTGAAGAGTTTTTCGGAATTTTGCAAAATTACGTTTGTAATTCATCACGAGCTTTTCGCTAAAAACAAACATTGGGAGGACTTGCACACTCCTGCGATGCAATTTAATAGAAATAATGTGTGTGAAGTTCCCAATCCGCACAGGGCCCGCGTGGTAACCATAGCTCAAGCCCTCTCATTCAGGAGGTTTGTGCCCAGCAGTGGGCCGTAAACCAAGGCTAGTGATGCAGCAGATGATGACGCAGTGATGCAGTTCTCTAATGCAGCCTAGCGCTATAAAGTCACTTTTCGGTACTAAATGACAACCGATTTGACAGTTCAAATCTGAAACAGCGGCGAATAATCTCACAGAATAACACCCCAGATTCGAACTCAATACATATCCAACAAACAGTTACCTAATCTTGAAGGAGCCCCATCGATCCCAATATCCCCCATCTCACTCTACAAACAGGCAGAAGAAACAACAGCGGTACAAGAAAAAGGGGCGCGAGCGAGACAGCCTGCTGTGGATGCAGCCTGCGGACCCAACTTATCCAATAAAGGGGCCATTCAACGCTAAAAGGCCCAAGTGTCTTTATCTGATGGGGTAATTTGGACGCTCCTGTTGCGGGCTAGAGTTGTTTTTTGTTAGACACTGAAGTTAATATTGTTTGGCAGGGGGCTGTAATGATAAGGCGGGTCGTTATTATATTGTCAGCGGCAAGAGGCAAGAGCAAAGAAGTTGGACCGATTATAAGTTCGTAGGTGTTTGCTGCGAGTGGGTACCTAGGGGGTAATTAACTTTTTAAATGCGAGGGAGGGGTGGTGTAACTCATAAGTTTTGTAAGGTAATACAAGGAAAGCCTTGCTTTTAATTGCAACTGAGTTTTTGGTTTTTCGATATCGTACGCGTAGGTTTTTATCTACGAGGGTGTTTTTATGACGAGAATTCTATCGTGTGTTTAGAATAAGCGTTAAGATGTTAAAGGTTTACTGATGGTACAGGTACTTTATTATATTCCCTCGGGCAGACAAATTGTGTGATCAAAAAAGTTAATTTGAAATTAATCAGCTTTCGTGTTCAGTTAATAATTATTCTTAAAGAAACCTGCATGTTTATTGTCTCTCGCTCGCAATCCGCATTGTATTTATTTTACGTGGGTTGACAATTAGTATCGGAAACAGCTACTTGGCTGTCACAGTTGTACAAAAACTGTCGTTTCAATCTGATGATGAGTGTCAAATAGTTACGCAATAGGTATAGGGCCTCTACATTATAGTTATAGGTAACTGAGAAGTTTCTTAAAATTTAAGTGAAGTCCCCAAAACATTTTGGACCTGCCTTGAGGCTATACAGTTGGTATAGATATAGGTCAGGCTATATAGATGACCTCATCCCTCTCATTGTGAAAGGAAACCTGTGCCCAGTCGTGAAAGTCTATCAAAATTTCATTTAACCAAAAAAGTACTCCGCAAATTGATACAAAAACGATTATACCCTAATTACAGTCCATTTGACCCTGTAAAGGGCACAACAGCCCTTTTACCAAAACAGAACTATCCCTAAACATCAATCACTCAAACCGAGTTAATCCGCAACTAAATTAACTCTCAAACGGCCCCTTAACAAACCGGCTCAACCAATAATTGACTTTGTTACCACTCAGCAGAGTTTAATTTCAAATAAACTATCTTGCATCCCATACACTCGCCAAACTAAAACAATCTCTACTGCACGGCAATAAACTCTAATTTCCATTGTAGCTGTTCCCTTCATCTCTTGATTTCATTCTGTCTTCCTATCATTTATCGCTTCCCGCTATCAAAACGGCCTAACTGATTCTCTTTGTGTGAGCTAATTTGAATTTTAACGCTGACTAGGTAGAGTTTAAAGTTGTTTGTGACTGGATGGAGGCTTGCGAGGAAGTTGATATCATTCATTATGGCTGTATTTAAGCTCTATTAGGCGTAAGTAACAGCTTTTTATGGGTTTTACTCGAGTGGGAGAAGGGGGGGGGGGGGTGTTTTTTGATAAAGCGTGAAGAATATCAAAATGGATAGGTTCCTGGTTTATTAACCCCCGACACAAAGAGCTGTGTTATACATTTGCACAATATGGATGCGTAATCCGAAATAAAGATTTTTAATTTAATTTGACCTGTGGATGACACCCATGTATTTGTGTATATGTCTGTGGCATCGTAGCTCCTAAACGAATAAACGGATTCCAACCCGATTTTTTAATTCGGAAGCTAATTTGGTCGAGATGGTTCTGGGTCCTAACCTAACCTTAGACAAGTTGAAAAACCCCCGACATTTAGACTGAACCGATTTTTATGACAATTTGCTAAGAACTATCTCGATTAAACTAGCCTTCAATTAAAAAAAACCTCGATTAAATTCGTTCACCCGTTTAAGAAATACGAAGCCACAGACAGATAGGTACACACATACACAGGTCCAACTTAAATATAACAATCCTCTTTTTGCGTCAGGGGTTAAAAATATATTTATTTACTGTATTAATCATCTTAAAATTATTAAAATTATTCTGAAGCATAGTTTACAGAGGCAAGAAAAAGCGAAAAATCTTTTATGAGCATGCGAAGGCCGACGAGGGGTTTTTGGGTGCCTCGCACTCAACGCACTCAATAAGCGATCGGCCGACGCCGCGCAACTCAATAAAAACTCAATAAAATCGGCACAAACATCTCGGCGGGGGCGCAGGGATGTGCGTACTCAATACTCATCCTCATATTCTGTTTCTGCGAAGATTATTGAGAGACAAGCTTACGTATTTTGGAGGGATATGTCTCTTCTCTCTATGTTTGACATTTTATCCGTTGTAGTTTGTTGTGTTGAAGGTGTGACCGATGATCGAGGTTGGCCGCAGTCTAGATTACCGTGAGCCTAGCGGCGTGCGGCACATGGCCGTGGTCTTGCCATGATCCAAAGACGAGCTTCAAAGCCGCGGTAAAGCCCAGTATAATAGTATATAATAATAATATTTTAAGACCGGGAGACGAGCTGTCGGCAGGCCTCCAACAAGATGGAGCGACGACCTAGTAAAGATCGCGGGACCGCGGTGGATGCGGAAAGCACAAGACCGGTCAGAGTGGAGAGCCGCGGGGGAGGCCGCGGGGGAGGCCGCCGGCCAGCAGTGGACGTCAATCGGCTGTCATGACGATGATGATGATGAATAACTTTATTTCAGACATAGAGTCCATACAATAGTGTTAGTCAAGAATAACACCTTACAGTTTAAGCCCAGTACATACTAGCAAGAAAAATCTTACAAGTCGCATTACATCACGGCGCTCGATCGTCGCCACCTATCTCGTTCGATTCCCAACTTCACAATTTACTGCAAATTGCAATATTTTTCTTGTTAGTCTAAATTAGGCTTAAAGCTCGCCATTCGATTAAAATACCTTTCTCAAATTAAATGATGATTCGAGTGTTAAAAGCAGAGCGCTTTACATTTTTATGTTTTGTGCCCTTCGTATACATAAAACCGTAGTAGCCTAGTGCTTTGACCTATGGTCCCTAAAGCAGAAGGTCGTGGATTTGAGACCAAGCCTCCACTTCTGAGTTTTTCTTTGAAGGGAAACCTATACTGTACTGTACAAAGAGGAAGCCTGCACACTCCTTTGAAGCAATTCTATAGTGTCTGTGATGTTTCTAATTCGGGCCAAAGCCCTCTCGTTCTGAGAGGAGGCCTGTGCTCAACAGTGGGCCGTAAATCGACTGGAGTATGGACGGACACTGATTTAGTACGTATTCGAATTGCTCCGTTGAGAGATAGTCACACACACACACACACACACACACACAATGTCTTCACAGTCAGTCTAGAGCTGTGTCGATGTTAAAGTATCTTGTACAAAAACACCTACATTATACATATTTACTTCGTCAAAATAAATCTCTACCTTTTCCCCAATAATGTTCACTCTCATTCTGATCTTCATTCCCATCCTCATCCGCACTCACCTCCCCCAGCCCTAACCGGCCACTATTTGCTCTCCCGCGTAATTGCGTGCCCACGCGCCGACGAAGCGGCGACAGGCAAACACTCGCCTTGTTATTAGGGAGCGAATTACTTTAACCGTGCTCCGTAAAGTTGTGCAAGTTTCGAGTGCAATGGCGGCGACGTGATGTGAATGTGATTCGTAAGGTTTTGTGAAGAGTACCACTAGCCAAACCTATTACCTACCAAAGACGATAATAATCTGACCAACTTAGAAAACTACACAACTATCCGAAACATGTCGGGCTATACTTGACCGACATACGTGAGTGGTCCGTTTATTTTACTAGAACTTAGAAAAGTTGAATAACTCCCGACATTGTCATTTCAACGTTCAATATTTCACAAACGTGTGAAGCGGTTTTAATGAAACTTAGCTAAGAAAGAACCATCTCGATTAAACTAGCTTTCGATTGAAAAAAATCGCATCGAAATCGGTCCATCCGTTTGGGAGCTATGATGCCACAGACAGATACACAGTACACAGATCAAACTCGCAACACTACTCTTTTTTGTCGGGGGTTAAAAACAAGAGGACTGCCAATGCCAATATTTTAACAAAATAATGTGCGTTGAACGCATCGCGCTTAACTTAGCGCGAAACAACCGCTCGCTTTAATAGTCCTTGGTAGGTAATAGGTTTGGTTATAAAATAAAAATCGTAGCAAACACAATTACCCACAGCCCGCCACGTCTGTCAGCCCTGACAAAGGTAAAATATCGATGTCACCGACAATGTCAGCAAAGCTTTCAAACGCACAGCTTTTCAATTTAAAAGCTCCCTAATAGACTCGTTACATTGGTCGGACAAAGCGCTTTAAAAACCAATCCAGAACAAATTACTTAACCGCCCGACGGAGCCGTCACAATTAACTGTTGTGGCTGGCGTCGATTGTTGTGGATAACGTGGAGCTTGTAATTTTAAGTAATTGGGAATTGATTTTCAAGAAATTAACCTAATATCTGCGAACAACAGTAAGTCGTCACAGCGTGTTTAGTGTTTGTTTTTAAGCCGCATTAGATTTGTCTGACGTGTTGTGTCGTGACGCATCAGAACAGTATCGGTTTCATACATTTCATAACAAAAGCAATTTACAATGACATTAAATACAAGCTACAAACAGTGATGTGGCTCGCCGCAACATTATGCTGAGTGGGGCCCTTTCACACTATTCGACATTATTAGTCTTCATCATCATCATCATGTCATCCGAAAGACGTCCACTGCTGGCCGGCGGCCTCCCCCGCGGCTCTTCACTCAGACCGGTCTTGTGCTTTCCGCATCCACCGCGGTCCCGACACTTGTCTTGGTTTTAAGTAAGTAGTTAATTAAATACATTTTCTGCGTCTATGTACTGCTTTATTGTGTGTGTGTTAGTCGAATTTGTGTGAACAAATCTCTCTCTCTAGTTCTCTCTAATTGCACACAAAAAATTGTAATTTGTGAAAGTGCTTGCGAGCTCAGCGAAGTCCTTACGGGGCACAGAGCTATATTGAGATAGAAGGAGAGAGTTTATAAATTTCTATGGCAACTGAGGGTGTAATATTTTGCATAAATATTTTAGACCAAAGAGTACTAGTTGGGTACCGATGAAAGTAAATACCCGATTCACAGCTCCAACTTTTTGGTGGTGTCGTGGTGGTATTAATAACAATGGACGTCTTATGTGGTCTGGAAAATTTTCCTCCAAAAAACAGAAACAACTTCACAACTGCGACCCTCCCCATGAGAACTAATGCCATCGGACCGAGAAACCGCCCTAATTATAATGTAACTGTATCTAAAGCGTGTCGGAGGGCGATCATTGTCGCTAAACGTTGCTAATACTGTTGTCGACCCTCGCGAAATGTTGCGTTGCGGGTGGAGTAATGATGCCAAGTGAATGAGCTAAAAAAACATTGTTATTCCGCGGTATCACGCGCACCGGAAGGCGAAGTGTAAGCATATCTATAATGTCTTTCATCATCACCAGCCTTTTTTACGTCCCACTGCTAGGCACAGGCCTCCTCACAGAATGAGAGGGATTGGGCTATAGTTTCCACGCGGGCCCAGTGCGGATTGGAAACTTCACACATCATTGAATTGCTTCGCAGGAGTGTGCAGGTTTCCTCACGATGTTTTCCTTCACCGAAAAGCTCATGATAAATTAAAAATGTAATTCCGCACATAATGCGTTTATACCTAGATTAAAATATACCTGGGCTATTTTTTATCGCAGAAAGTTGCATAGTTCCCACGGAATAGCGATATCCGAATACTACGCAGACGAAGCCGCGAGAAATAACAGTACGTTCATTTAAAAAGAAAGGATTACGCCGTAGGTTGGGAACGAATTTTCTAATTCTACTGTAATAGTGAGTACTACACTTACGCCAGCGGTCACTAACCATCAGATGAAGAACTTAATACGAATACAAAACTTCTTAGGTACTGCCATAATATAAACAATAATATATAAAAAGAATTAAACATGAAACAGGTCTTCACCTTGACAATGGGCACCAATCTCAGCAAGTGCTGGTTTTGGATCCCAGCCTTACTCAGTTCTTCGTTCATAGAAATGAATAAAACCGTTGTTACGGTCAATTCTGTGAAAGTTTTCAAAATTACGAACTTTGAATTAAAAGTCGTACTTAACATTTGATATGCAAGTGACATTAAATCAAGGGCGGAAACAAAATTAGTAGGTACACATACTTCTGGCGACCCCGCGCTCAGTTACAAAAAAATCATTAACTTTATATTAAGTTTACACAAAGGAACGGTCTGCTAACTAAAAGGCAGGCAAACAGTCTCCCCTCAGAATCAATCCGCTACAAAGCTTGAGATCAACAGTCAAGAACAAATAGCTTATTATTTCACCACCAGCATAACAAGGCCTCTTGATTCCACCTACAAGAAATCCACAAACTTTGAAACACTATAACTTTTAAAAACGTTACATCACAAAATTAAAATTTACATGAAAAGATAGATAATTTTTTCAAGTTACTAAAACACTAAACAAAATTGCTGTATCTTGCAAAAAGCCTAATAAAATTGCCAATTTTCTGATGTAACTACACACTAGCAAAGTGGAAGGAACTGGTGGGAGGTCATGGCAGCCTGGTGGCAGCCACGTGGCGCCACGTGGCTTCGGGATGAGCGTTGCGTCGCCGTCGCGTGTCGGGTTGTACGTAATGAGGTAGGTACCTATAGTTTGTTTGCTGGCTGGAGCCGAGGTTGGTTACAGTTGACAGAATATTCAAATCTGTTGCAGAATTAATCTATACCTATATATCAGTACCGAGACTGACTGACTGACTGCGTGACTGACAGACAACGCACAGCCTAAACCACTGGACCTAGAGATTTGAAATTTGGCAAACATGTAGGTACCTTAGGTATCCTAGAGGTGCACTAAGAAGGGATTTTTCAAAATTTTCATGGGATAGGGAACTAGCCCATTTTGAAATATTTCACGGGGGCGAAGCCGCGGGGCATAAGCATACAAAAGCGATTAGTTGATGCAACTTGTGACCAAAGGGCTGGCAGTTTTCTCTCTCAAAGAATCAGCATCGCTATTCAGCGAGGCAACGCTGCCAGCCTTTTGGGCACCATGCCACGGGGTCCTTATTTAGATTTAATTTAGTTTTAAGTTGTAGTTTATTTAGTTTAAGCTTAGATTTAATGTCATTGTAAATTGCTTTTATTATGTAAATAAAGTATTTCAGCTGGTCTATATTATGTAATAATAACCTGACCATAGAAAAGTCATTTTCGAAACAAGCCTTTTGCTGATTGTACTTTTGTCTGTACTTGTATTGTCATTCAACTTACATAATTAACAAATTTCAAGTCGATGCTATTAACTGTTGAAGAGTTTCCTCCTACGGAGACGATTCTGGCTAATCTACCAGAATATTGCTACTAAATTATTGTATTATTATCTAACTTACATATCGATACCAAATTGCAAGTCAATTTGAACACTGAAAGTGGATCAAATTCAAGTAACAAGATTACATCCTAACGCGTTCCAGCTGCTGCACTCCCCAACCGCATTTCGCGTGTGACGTAAGGTTTAAAAAAAAAGTACCTCGTTGTTCAACAACTAGCTGCTCAAACTCCACGAAAGAAGTTGGAACTGTTAATGGAGGCATTTCCTCACTAAATTACTCTCGTGACGTCAGAATACCTACACACAATGTTACACGGTCGGTTCTCATACAAATGGGTGAACTCTTTCCTTCTATCGCAATATAGTTCTGCAACAACCCTACAAAGCACAGGATGTTACTAAAATTCCGTCATCCACATAGCGAACGTCTCTATATAGCCTACGAAATTATACAGGGTGTCTAAAATTTCCTCAACGCTATGTGCGGAGCTATGTACCGTACAGAGCTATAGGCTATAGGTATACAGCTAGGTATACGCAGACAGCCGTTAATTAACTTATTGTGCGCGCGCGGAGACCGCTTCACTTTTAATTGGTTACGGATTTTATATAAATTTCAGCTTTCATCAAAATAGAGTTATTTTTTAATTATTTAGTAATATAATGGCTTCTGTGTAGCCTTTATGTGCTGATAAAATGTGTTAAGTTATGTATACTATGTATTAACAGCGGTTCCCATTAATATCTATCTCTTATTTTGATCTCGTGATTTTTTTACCGAATTGGGGAACAATTTTCTATCTGTAGATGGCCCATCATCCTTCCACCGACAGATAGCAAGCAGAGATTGGATTGTCTACTGACAGTAAAAAATTATTGAGACAGCAAAATTTAAGATAGATAGGTAGATGTTTTTTACAGTCAGTAGATTTAAAAAAAAGAGGTAGAACTAGAGATGACGGCGGATGTCTTAACTAAACCGTTGTCAGTAGACAAACATAAGTCTTTTGTAAAGGATTTAGGTTTGGTTAATTATCAGTGTGTATGTAGATCACATGATAAGTTTAGAGGGTGGTGTTAGAGGTTGTAAACCTTCCTATTAGTTAAACTATATCATGTTGTGCTCTATTGTTCATGTGTGTCCTAGCAACGCTGTGTCTTTTATTCAATATTCTACACTTGTGGCTCTAACATGGTTTTCCTTTAATCTCTAATATAGACTGAATATTAGGAACGGCTGTAAGTGGTTTAGTCAACATAGTGGTAAAAATACAGTGACTTACTAACACCATGGACTTTGGGTCTAAAAAATCTACAAAATTCACGAAAAATGTGTCCCAGTACATACCTACAACACGGCATTTGTCGATGACAGCCATACGCCACAGCGCTGTCGTTCGACCGAACTAAGACTGGCTGACGCTCGATTAGTGGTCTTTTGGTTCGGACGTTTTCAAGCGCTAACCCGAAGTCCATGGTGTTGGTAAGTCAATGTAAAAATACTACACCTTTCTATATGAAGGTAAAAACTTTGGACACGTTAAATTATAATGAAATGTTGTAAATATTTATAACCTCGCACACTACCACATTGTATAAACACAACGCTTCGTAGATGCAACAAACACATCTTAATTGCAAGCTCGCCGTCCAAACAAAGTCGGTCTCTTCAATTCGCTAACTCGCTAATTTAATTCCAGGCGCCGCCATACTCGCTGCTAAGAGGTTAATTAGTATTTGTCAGCTCCAACACCCTAACGCCTAAACGGACTAACCAACGTTTCACTTCAACCGAAAAGGAACGTTAACACCTTTACGCGAAGGTTCAAGTTGCAAGGAGTCGCGTGGGAGTTACGACGTTTGCCAAACTTGGTGAGGAAAGTTTGCAGAATCTTTCATTTACTTTATAATAATTAAGTCTTTAATAAAACGAGAGATGGCGCTCGGAGCGCTAATTGCCGTAATTATGTAATTAAGCGATTTGCTTTGCTGTTAATTTGTTAGGTTGCTGCGGCGATTTTTATAATTATAGGTTCAGAGCCGCCTTTTATTTAGGCAATCGTGAAAAGAACCTCTAAGATTATATTGTTATCAAAGACATTGAAAAGATATTTTCCAACACCATAAAACATTACTGTAAATATAACATAAAACATAATTTATCAATTAACACGAGGAATAGGACGGATGTAGTTTTGCGCTTGCTTTAATAATGAACTCGTAGAGTGCTCGAAACGCGTCTGTTTATAGTGGTGACTGTTGGTCTTGGCTCCACGTGTCTTGTGTTGATTCATGTGGTTATGGAGGTGGAGGTGCTGCATGAAGGCATACATTTGTCGCATAGATTGCTGTTTTGAACATGTGGTCGTGAGCTTAGTAAAATCTGTTTATTTTATAAAGTACTTTTTTCATTTTTAACCGTTTCACGGTGAAGATAGAGGGGTTATATTTTCATTAATTCTAGCTTTCGTTATTTAAATGAGACCCAACTCGTAACAAAAAGGGGAGAAACGAAATTAACTCGTTCATTAATAATAGAACCCATGCTGTTGAACCTAATTATATCTAACTGCTCTGAAACCGCAAAACCCTTATTACAGAAATGTAACATTTCGTATGAATCTGAGTCTCTACCAAAGAATTATGTATTTGCTTCTAATAAAATGTAAGGCAAAGTTTGATTTCTCTGCAAAATCAAGTAAGTAAGTAAAAAAAACTCACTCACTGTGCAAAAAAACAGGATAAAACTCAAGCAACAATCAAATTCGAATACAAAGGCGGACTTATCTCTTTAAGGGATCTCTACCAGCCAAGTCTAACTGCTTACTTTGAAGCCAGGAAGGGCCTTAAGTATACTGAACACAAAATCGTTAGAACAATAAGAAAGTTTTTTACCACGAAAGCAAGAGTATATAAGAGTAATAAATAACTAACAACAAAAACTCGCAACTTCGGCAGTTCACAAACGGCTAATCTTTCTGATGTGTCCGCCAAATCTTCCCCGAACTTCGCAGAACTTTCGGCCGCTTTGAAAGCCATCCTTCCCAAGTCATGACCAGCTCCGATATCACCACCGTACCTTCAACCCTCGTCAACCGTAAACAGCTCCAAAACCGCTGCTCGTAAGACTCAATATTATCCAGCATGGGGGTCAAGTTGTGCTGGCTGGATTCTTTTATACTACCCGATTTGTATAGGCATTGAATACTTCAAATTGGTCGGCTAATCCGCTGCTCTTGCGCAAGCCGCCATTGTTAAAAACAAAATGGCGGCGGCGCTAAGCACTTGTCATACGATATCTCGGAAGCTGTGAATAGAGCTTCTCAATTAGTTGTGGATTATGATCTTGGAAGCGTTAGGGATGATTCTGCGTATGGGTTTACGAGAATGGATTAAGTTTACACGCAAATTAGTTAGAAGAGAGGTTTGTGGAAGATTGGGAGTTAGTGGATATTGTTCCTATTCGGCACTCTCGAGCACTGAGCTAACGAAATTCTGTACTGCTATTAGCGGCTACTATTGGTTCTAGGTCCTTGATTCCCCAATGTCACAAAATGTCAGTTGACAATGAGAATTCAGTGTACTTTGCTGATTTAGATAGTTTTTGTTATTATTGGCTAAATGTAGACCGCATTGTCACTGTCTCAAATTTGACATTATGCCTGTCATGCTGATCGAATAGGAGTGTGACAGCGTGACTCTATTATAATAGTATTTCAATTGCTTAATAGTTTAAGATCTTCATTATCGTCACTGTATTCAGTCTGAGTTAATGGATACAAGTCTGTGAACAAAAGCGACCTATCACTAGATACTTCTAATTCACCAATCTTGCAATTTTCGTGTTTAAGCTGAGTTAAAAAAAAAGCAACTGTCCTTTGCATTTTATTTTAATCCCTTTAAGCAGTCGATTTTATCTTAATAGTTATTTGTTAGGAAAAAATCGACCGTTTGTCCTCAGTTTCTTTTAAATCTAAATAGTAAAGTTATCAAAAAATCTAATAAAAGCGGTATCGTTTTTTCAACCTCCTATTATCCATTGTCGGCTAATCAATAGTACAAATAGTACAAAGAACCTAATCATAACCTAAACCTTTGTTGTATAATTTGATTAAAATTTGACGTCTCCTTCCCGTCAAAAAAACAGGAAACTGGAGGGTAATGCAATAATTCAATTAAACAAAAAGAACCAGCATAAGTTGATCTCCAAGGGACTGTGAAGTTAATACATTCGTTGGTACAACATGAGGTCTAGCGACGCTGGTTTTCGCTAAACAGAACCAGTTTTACCTGACCTACAAAGAACATATGAAGTTAATGCAACGATTGGCTTAACAAGGGGTCTAGTGACGATGGCCTTTGAACAATGGTTATTAATACTGATTATTATGTTGAATGGTGTAATGGCGAGTTCCGTATCACGAGAACACTGAACTTGATATTTCCGTTCGAAGGTCTTTCATTTGCGAAACTTACACTAGTAAAAAAGCTCCCTTGGCCGTTGAAGGTATGGTTTTAGGACTATCGGTAAATTGAGTGGAACAGTCTGAGGGTCGAGCACGACTTTACGAATGCTGCGTCACGTAAAATCGAATAGTAAACGTTGTCGAGTTTTTATGACGTCTGGAACAGCGCCCGCCCGTAAGCGTATTTCGAACTAAAATTTTGTATGAGGTTTCTCTATCTCGATACGATAACCGTAACGTTACGCAGCATTCGTAAAGTCGTGCTTGATCCTCTGAACTCTAGGAATCAACTACATCAATTGACTTATGTGATTAAGTGGCCAGAAAATTTTGAAGTTAAAGTATCAGTCAGAATTTATTTTATTTTAAAGATTGTATCTAGCATAATATTTCGTACGTATTTAATTATTATACCTATCACCTATTCTTTCTCCCTTCTTACGTCACCAAATCAAATGATCAGAGAACTCTTGCAATAAAAAACAAGCTGCATTTTGAACCTTACTGGCTTATCTTAAAACCCATTACATTTATTCGACTCGCTTGCCCAGTGTATTGAAACTAAAGTCTTCTTAGAAGGCGGTTGAGTTCACAGCTGTTTGCAGACGGGGTGTGTTGAAGCGGTGTATTGGGCGGAAAGAAATTGTAAGACAGAGGCGTCGGCATATGCTTTAAAAATGTAGATACGTCAGTCGTAATTTTTAAACCAATTTCTAAAGACATAATATTAACATCGGGATAAGGTAGACTAGCCAATTTTTATACACCGTTTAATAAAGGTCAGTTCATTGACCACATATTTATTTATTTATTTTATTTAGGCAACAAACAGTCACTATGTTAAACAGCATATAGGACATAATAAAGACCTGGAGTGCTATAACAATGAGAAAGTATACATCGTTAAATAGGAACGGTAGATGGCATTGCATTTGTAGTAGAAATGGGTACAATACAATACAAATATTCTTTATTGAAAACCACAAAACAGTACAAGGAGATTACTGAAAAACAGGTATGGTAGACAATAGGCGGTATTATCGCTTAAAAGCGATCTCTTACAGACAACCAAAATACGGAAACCAAGATGAAGAGGCTAATTTAGATGGCAGAAATTAACAGAAAGGAGAAACTTAAAATTAACAACAATTTAAATTAAATTAATAACAATTTAAATTAAATTAATAACAATTTAAATTAAATTAATAACAATTTAAATTAAATTTATAACTACAGATAAATTTACTACATAAATAATTATCCCTATTCAATGAAAAAACAGTTTACCTTTTAATTAAGTAAGTAAATATAAAAATTGGAAAGAAAGTGAAAGTGTTTATAAGTGCATGCGATTTCTAAGCATTTAAATGACAAATAACAAGGTTCTTAAAATTAAGAGTTTCTATGAGCAAGAATATCAATGGGAGTTAAATCCATGCTATAATAATTTATTTCCATGGAATAAATAAATAAATTACAAATATGAATCCGCACATGAATTCCGAAAAACCATGGAATAATCGAGAACAACTAAAAAAATGCGTCGTTGCCAGCTCTACAGCAATTTCCCTGGGTAAGCATTTATACTTTCACAAGGTCCCGTATTCGACTCTACACTTTACATTCTATGCCTTTGTATATAGCCGTTTTGCCGTATTCCAAAGATTGGTTTTGCATACCTGCAAGTATACATATCAAATGCATTCTTATCTACACCGTACGGCATCTCTGATCCGACGCGATCGGGACCAGAGCAATTTCCCGGATTGCCGCAGCCGCGCGCTCCCACGCGCCCTGTATAATATGTATAATGTTTGTAGCTGGAACACCCTGGATACTGTGTATTAAGTAATATGTGTTGCCAATTGCAAGGTTTTGTTAATTTCTAAGCCTGTGCTGAGTACGATAAAATTCTTGCATAGTCTAACCCGATATTTTCATTTCAAGGATCATATCACAGAAACGGCTAAATCGATTTTCATGAAACTTAACCCTTAATTTTGGCAACATAAAAAAAAGATTCAGGCCTCATCGTTATCGTTCGTTGGGCGTCCTAAAAAAATATTTATATAAAAAAAATACAAAAATATAGTCTTAGGTTATGATAACCTGACCTGTGGTGTACATTGTCAAATTAAGTGTAACTATTTCGATTGAACTAGCTTTTGATTAAAAAAAGCCGAGCCCATCATGGGCGTTAAAAATAAGAGTTAGATTCTGTCTTCCTATGCTAGCCGTAGTGTAAGGGTTATGGCACGCGACACGTAATGTCGAGGGTCCGGGTTCGATTCCCGGGGTTAGTTTTCTATTTCTTTCTGTGTATTCAGTATTCATGTTTCAGTGAGTATTTTAAAAGTATAATTGATATTCAATATCATGCATTAGACACACGATAAAAATTTTTTCACAAACAAGTTTTTCAAATATTATTGCAGCGCCGAGTGTAGCAATTAGCAGCGTGTAGTGTGTGCATTAATCCCACACCTACCCGCCGGTGGGCGGCTAACCGGGTTAGGCCGCCTCGCGCCGCTGTTCGCTGGAAGAGGTTGCTTTAATGCCAAAGTTCCCTTCGTGAACCCTTGTTAGTTTCCTGTAGGCCGAGCACGAGTTTTCGAATCCTGCGTAACGTTACCGTTACCGTTATCGTATCGAAGTCGAGAAACCTCATACAAAATTTTTGTTTCAACTATGCTCACGGGCGGGCGCTGTTCCAAACGTCACTCAAATTTCTCGATAACGTTACTACTCGATTACGTTACGCAGGATTCGAAAATTCGTGCTCGACCCTCTGTGATAAAGCAAGAGTATTACTTCCATGGCATTTATCAATAACCTAACCAACTTAGAAAAGTTGAAAAACCGAGACATTTTCGTTTCAAAGGTTGGTATTTTAAAAACAGCTAAACCGGTTTTAGTTAAACTTAGCTAAGAACCATTTCATTTCGATTAAGAAAAAAACTGCATCGAAATCGGTCCTTCCGTTTGGGAACTATGATGCCACAGACAGATACACACACAGATACCTAGGTCAAACTTATAACAACATCCGTCTTTTTCGTCGGGGTTTAAAAAGAACGCGACGCGGTCGCTTCCAGCTACCTATGTCTGTCACTAGATGGCGGTGATTGAGTTACAATAGTTGGTAATGGCTCGCCGAGACGCCGGCGCAAGTTCATTATGTACACCTAACGCGTTGGTATCATTATTAGATTATTACATGCATCACTAGTTACGAAGTGAGACTTACAACGCCAAAATTCAAAATTTTATTCAGCAAATAGGCAGTTGAATTAAGAGAGAAAAAAAACCGTATTTTAGAAACAAGTGTAAAAAATAATTATTAGAACAGCAAAACCAGAACACTTTACTTTACTGGCACGTTTTAATTGAGCAGGAGATGTATAGGGTCTCCAGGTCATATATCTGTGAATATTTGAATTACAAAGGGATGTATAGGGTCCCAGAATTAATACTATAATATAATACTTAATCTAAATGGCTTAGAGACGTATAGTCTCTAGGGTCAATTTAAACTAAATTTAAAATCAGCAGAGGTGTAAAATAAGTTCTCAATACCTATTCAATCTTTCTCTTGTGCTGATCTAATGACGATAAAAAAAAATGAATGGATGGCGATGAAACTTCACTCACAGTAATATTATTATGACAGTTTTAAATGATTCGCGGTTAATTGCATTTTACATAATGAAAACATTTAAACGTACGTAAAACGTTTAGTTGAAACGTTATCATTATGTCTAACAGAATAATATAAGTATGTACATCAAAATAACACACAGGCTACTTTTTATCCCAAAAAATGGCATAGTTCTCGCGGGATAGCGTTAGCCTTCATCTCCGCAGACGAAGTCGCGGGCAACGGTTAGTAATAATATGCACGCTTTGCTCGCTCGCCGCGATTCGACGCGTTTCGCCGCCCCAACGGCTCATCCGCGTGAAATTGACGCATTACATCATATTCGACGCGTTTCGCCGCCCCAACGGCTCATCCGCGTGAAATTGACGCATTACATCATATCCTATCATATCGCCGTATTGTGTGCTAATGGCTCTATTAATGCCACTTGTTTGAATTTTTGCATGTTTTAGCTAATGAAGTAGAGAAAATTGTTATTCTCAAATATTAAGTAAAATGTCTACTTACAGTGCTTTTATTTACACAATCAAAATCATCATCATCAAATTAAAAAAAAAAATTCAAAAATTCAAAATTTTATTCAGCAAATAGGCTGAATGCTCTTTTACACGTCATTTTTTTTGAGTCTACCAGCGCTTTCGGAAAGACCATGATTGCCAAGAAGAATGCGCCGCAAGAAACTTGGCACAAAGTCATTTTTTCTAAAAACAAGTTACATTAGCTCTTACAATACGCAACCACAGACAAACCACACAAAGAAACCTCACTCTGTCATTAAAAGATTAAGAGAGAAAAAAAATACCGCATTTTAGAAACAAGTGTAAAAAGTAATTATTAAAACAGCAAAACCAGAACACTTTACTTTACTGGCACGTTTTAATTGAGCAGGAGATGTATAGGGTCTCCAGGTCAAATATCTGTGAAAATTTAAATTACAAAGGGATGTATAGGGTCCCAGAATTAATACTATAATATAATACTTAATCTAAATGGCTTAGAGATGTATAGTCTCTAGGGTCAATTTAAACTAAATTTAAAATCAGCAGAGGTGTAAAACGCCTCCACGATCACCGATCTCATTCAGAATGAGAGGACTCATGCCACAGAATACATAATAGTGCAAGTGCTTATGCTTATTACATAGTTCCCACACTGTCCAAATGCGGATTGGGAACTCTACGGTCGATCCACACGCTTGCCGGCGCTTGGCAAACGTGTTTCCCTTAAGATATAATACATAATATACATATATACGTATAAGTAGATGTATGATTCTTCCTTTTTGTCGCAACCTTTATACATCAATATTTATTGATAGACACTTCTCAGTGCTGATACATTAACTACACATCATTAACGGAGTAATTAGGAGTATGCGGTGGACCGTGACATAGCAGTTTAACCGTCGGTTACGACGGGAAACCGGCCCGTGAGGAGGGCCGGCGCTCCGGTTAATCTGAAGTTAATTGCTGTTTAAACTATTGTGTAGTCAATTTACAGGGGGAGTCTAGATGTTTTTGTCACGGAAAATGTCTGACAAAAAATTTATGTATACTCCATCATCAGTGTATTTACGTCCAACTGCTGGGCATAGGCCTCCTCTCACAATGAGAGGGCTTGGGCTATAGTTCCCACGCGGACCCAGTGCGGAGTGGGAATCTCACACACACCATTGAATTGATTCACAGGAGTGTGCAGGTTTAACCACCATGTTTTCCTTCACCGAAAAGCTCATGATAAATTAGAAATGTAATATCGCAAAGCTTAGAGTTCGAATTCGAACCCACAACCTTCTGCCCGAGAGGCCACAGGTCTAACCCACTAGGCTACTACCGTTTTTATGTGTACCTAAAAAAATACAAAATAATTCTTTGGAATATCCGTCATTCATTCCCTCGGCACGTTTGTTTATTTCATTATGAGTCCCAGTTATTGCGATTTTATTAGGTTTGATTTCTTAGTGTAGATCAATGACTAAAGATTAGACTAAAGATACAATGTTCACAATTATTTGAACATCATGGTTACTACAATGCACACTCTTAACAAGCCTTTGTGAACCTTATTCATTACACAACTTAGAAAAGTTGAAAAACCCCCGACATTGTCATTTCAAAGTTCAATATTTCAAAAACGGGTCAACCGATTTTAATGAAATTTAGCTAAGAACCATCTTGATTAAACTAGCTTAAAATCGCATCGAAATCGGTCTTTCCGTTTGGGAGCTATGACGCCACAGACAGATACAAAAATACACAGGTCAAAGTTATAACACCCCTCTTTTTCGTCGGGGGTTAAAAATTACTAACTGCGATCCGGTTTTCAATTCACAACAAGGCGTACAAAACTCAGTAAAAAAAATAGCGTTCATTCGCGTTATCAATTAAACTGCAAAGCATACGTTACCCGCCCATACAACACGATGTGTGAACCAATTGTTGCCAGGATAAAACTAAGTCTTTTATACGGCACAAAACATTATTGTGACTTAAAAGCATTTAGGGCACTTTCATACTCGAGTGTACTCAAGCAAATTAACAATTCAAAGTGGATTGAATGGCTAAAGAAACAAGGTCTAAATTGGTTGGTATTTAGGGTTAGGTTAGGGTTGTCGCGAGGGTAGAAAAACGCTTAATAGCTCGTTTGGGCGTCAGTCGAGCGCGAGGATAAGCATCAACCCTATTGAACAGATGTAGGCACTTTTTTTCAGACGACTTTATTGCGAATAAAGTGTTTCGTTGTTTTGTTTTTATGAGCAATTATGTTGTTAAGGCTAAAAAGCTTTTTAATTTCTTCAATGGGTTTCAAACGGGTGGTTATTAGAAAACACACATATTTATGCTTAAATATTACAAATATCATCATTGATCATGGACGGATCAGTGTGTTGCTTGGTTATTTAATGATCCAGACTGGGCATCCCGCAGCCATCCTCGCATCCGTACCTTCCTATTCGTCTTCTCGTTCTTCGAATTCTGATATAGACTGCTATAATTATCGATATCTGTATTTTAACTTTGAGCCAACTTATTATTTGTGAGTATTTGTGAGCATTTTTCATTTAGCTTAAGAGATGTTTTCTTTAAGCAAGATTCGTCAGTTCCGATAATACCATCGCAGGAGACTACAAGAGGAGTAAATGGGTGGTTATTGATTGATTTTCAGCAAGGAAATTGGACTAGGAAACGGCTTATATATGTCTCGGAGGCCTTTAAAAGTCGTACTAGTATAAATGTTATCTACAAGCTTCGAGCGATGTCCTATCCGTGTTCCCGAAATGTCCTTACAAGGGCAAAGGAAAGTAGTTCAATTCTAGGCAATATTTCTTAATTGTGACGTCACCAATACACCAAGCAATTAACTGCTTCATATAGCACCGTATAATATTGAGCGTTAAGAATTATGATGAATGAATGAAATTGCATGGAGCAATTAAGAATATTGCCGCATTTCTCCAGATCGCTCGAGATTACGAAATGGCTGGCAAACACTGCGCGAAAAAATTACCTCGAAAAATCAGGAATGTACCTGCAAACTAAGTTAATCAGCTCGAGAATTTATTGTTCTTCTCTTTCTGTACGTTTCAGTTTGAAAATTGAGAAATGAGTTAACCTGTCTGTTGCAATGACGAGCACAGTTTTCCCCGCACTTCAACCGCAAATACTTGCTCGAAACGTAAAGAGCAGTAACAATGTATAAGTACGTACGTCTAAAATCTCTGCAGTTATTATATGCAACTGCAGCTGCAGCGCAGTGACAGTCGGGGATGCAGTTTCCGCGTATTTCCGTCGCGACGGGATCGCATCGCACTGCTGTAACCAGGCTGCGATGTCAATCATATGCCACAAGCATCACACATACGGAAAACTTAAACTTAAAATATCAGTATATCACGCACAAAAATCATCATCATAATCACGCCTCAATGCTGCGCACAGGCTTCCTCACAACATGAGAAGGCTTGGGCTGTATTTCCTGGCGGACCCAATGCGGATTGGGGCCCAACTATCACCATGCCATAATTACGTATGTTGATTTATACATATATGGAATTGTGGAAGCGGAGGTCACTGCGTCACATACAGTCGAGGAAATTAATTCCTGACCCACCATAGAACATTTTCATAGTAAACGTCATAACGATTTTCCTTGTCAAGCTATGCAATGTCACTATGACGTTAACTGTGAAAAGGTTCCATGGTGGGTCAGGAATTAATTTCCTCGACCGTACATTCGCGTAGACCCTGGCTAATTTGAGTGTGTGTAATTGTAAAGTGATTCGTTTTAGTTCGTGAACATGGACCTGCGCAAAGCAACACTTGATTCGATCAATTCAATCATTGCAAAAATCCCACTAAGCCCTGTTTGAGGCTGAATAAATTAAAATTTGGAATCGGGATAGCTTATAGGTACCCTAGATTAAAATACTCTTTTATCAAGCAAAATTGCACAGTTCTCGCGGGATAGCGATAACAGAAATTCTACGCAGACGAAGTCACGGGAAACAACTAGTGACCCATACACAAACCATGGTCCCATGATGTGGCCGTTGCAACAATCATCCACTCAGCCAGCAGTCTCCAAGCACTGATAACTGATAAGAGATCCTTATCAATGAGATCTGATCTCCATTATGCCGGCTCTTAGAGACGAGTCGACCGTAAATATTTTGTGATTTTTATTATTGCCTACGGGTTGAAAAACCTTTTCTACAAGAGCAGTAGTGATTTTAAATTAATTTTCATTTAATTTAATTTATCTACACACATATCATAAGTCCTCTATAATGCGTTCAGAAACCGTAGAAAATTACCAGCATTTCGACAGCCAGTATCGAATTTAATTAAATGATTTTAATGACAACTTAACTAAGAACAATTACGATTAAACGCTTTTCCCCAGTGTTTTAAGTTGTCCAGTGTTAGCATAGCCCTGCTCCTAAGCAAAATGTACGCAGTGTGCTTGTATTGGTCTTTGAAATCTACAGACAGACATAAAAATTTAAGATTTTGAGAATTTTCCGAGTGGTTGTGCTATAAGAGCTACCTTCATACCAAATTTCAAGTTTCTAGGACAACTGGAAGTACCCTTTAGGTTTTCGGGGTACGGCAATCTGTATGGAAAAAGCCTTTTTAATTACTGTATCTTTTGATTGCGTTGACTCAGAAGTTTGATTTTTTCACAGCTTCAAGGAACTGCAGGCTTGAGTATTTGATATCAATTTCAGCATGCTACCTCCACGCGTTCCAGAGAAAAAGGGTCTTGACAGACAGACAGACGAACAACAAAGTGGTATAAGGGTTCCGTTTTTTCCTTTTGAAGTACGAAACCCTAAAAACGCATCGAAATCGGTCCATTTGCTTGGGAGCTATGATGCCACAGACAGATACATAGATACACTGGTCAAACCTATAACCACCCTCTTTTTTGTCGGAGGTTAAAAATAACAGTACACAATTATAATCTATTTGGGGGCGCAAAACACTTCTTTGTTTCCCTCGTCCCGCAATAAAGGTAATTCATCCCGTCAACGCTAATCCCACATTCTATAAAACTTTTTGCGCTTACTCTATCGTCGCGCCCCCTACACGAGATTACCGACAACCGCATTATTTAGCAAACCACCCCAAATGCCGCCCTTTGAGCCTCTAACTCGGCGTCGTAAAAACTAAATTAGCCCGCCCGCGCGCATTTTTATCTTGGCGCAAGAAAGCAATTACGGGGCGACCATATTAGTTGGACCTCTATGGACCTCCAAGGGCTCCCCTATTTGGTTTTGACCCTCCTGTATTCGCGGGGGGCGGGGGGCCTGGGCTCACTGGTGGTACGTACGCTTGACATATGTTGGGATCGCAAGGGAACTATTATTGGCCCCAGTCCGATGTTTGCGAAGTGTCGTTTAGTAATACACTCAGTTTTCAATTCGATATTAAATGGAGTTTAATTTGATAGTTCGCGGTCAGGGGGGGGGGGATAAATAAATTGGCTGTTTGATGTTCGACGAGGAGCTCTGATATTTGAAAAGTAGTTTGATGAACTATGGAGTACATGTAAAATTAAAAACTGGTTATGAATTTCTAGTGAGGTTTCTCCGAGTTTGCTGACAAACACAAAACAAACAACGGTTGACTGGTAGAGATACCTTGAAGAGATAAATCCGCCTTTGTACTTGTACTTCATTGTTTTATCTTGTCTTTATTTTCTGTCCTTACTTACATACTATGAAGTATTTATTTACTTACCTACAACATGAGAGCATGAGACATTTAAGAAGTAAAGTTTTCTGTCTCATTTGTCATGGCTAAATTTACTTAAGTACAATAAATTATTGTGAATGTCATATTATGTCATTTTAAATCTCTAAAGCCTAGCAGTATCTGTAGTGGGGGCGAGTTGTTCCCTGCCCCTGTTAGACACTAGTGCAGTAACTAGATCTTGCCCCAAGGGCTACTCTTGGTCCCTTCTTAAATCCCACTCCGTTTGAGTTTGGTGCTATTTGCTATTTATTATTGAGATGAAATCTCTATGACGTGCAAGTGGTACATTATTGTGAGCAAACACTCGCGCGCAGGGTCTCAGGGTTACCAACTGCGCCAAAATTAACCATCCACAAGTAAGAACGAACGAATAAAGGGAAAAAAACGGAAATTAAAATTTATGACTAAAAGTAAGGTTAGCTTAAAAATATCCAAATGATCTCATCCACCCTCTAAACTAAAGTTTCACGCCGTAATTCCGTGAAAATTTTTACATTAAAATTCAAATAGTAACAATAACAAGCAAATATCTAATTTTGAAATTGCACGATAATCTAAAAATACGAAAATCCAAAATTTTCTCATTCACTAGGTTAAACGTAGAGAGGAATCAAAACAATACATAAAAACCTGTGTTGTCAAAATATTCACAGCGTTTTCAGATATTATTACCTATTAATATTAACTTACCCTACCGCTGAAATTTACCCCACATGTCTCCCTAAATCCAGGGAAACTACCCGACTGGCAGCCCTGCCTAATACAATGTTTAATTGCGCTGTCAAACTGTTTGTCCGCATCGGCAACCCTTCCGTAATTACCCGCCTGCAGCTGGCGCTATAGGGAAACTTCCGAGAAAACCAAAAGTACAATGCCATGACCGTGCATCTTTACAGTATTCATTGACCGCGCGAGCGAAGTGTCTCCGTTTCAGCTTGTACACAATATGTATGTATGTCTGATTCTTTGGCACGCTCTGCAGTCTAATCCGTTTGAAGGATTTGAACGTACTTTTGAGCTGTCAGTAGATTCGTCTCAGTTGTGGGTTTGATATAGGTAGGCTGTATGAATTGTTTTTGCAATCGGGTTTTTCGCTTTTTAATTAAATATGGTTAAGATATTTTATGCTAATCTCTGAACTTACCATGGTGACCCACTAGTTCCTTTGCCTTCCTTGTCGTATAAAAAAATATTCCGCAAAAGTTCCTACTGCCCAGATACTGGCACAGAATAACGAATAAGTACCTAGTATAATATGTAGACAGTAGAAAAACCTTGTTACGGGCCAGGCAAAAATCAATCTTATAACAACGCCATAAAAATTTTGGCAGAGGAAAGCTTTTCTTGCGTACATCAGAAACAAAAGCCAATTTTGGTAAGAAAGTGAAAAACTTACTAGCTAACCTGTACCCACTCTCACGATCGTTACCTACTTGGACGCAAAATTGATAGTTATCTTGTGACACGTGACGTGTGTAAGATCGTATAGAAGTCCTTATCAATAACTATTAATAGTACCTAGTAGCGTACAGAAGGATCACTCTCGAACAAAAGCCAAATTAAGTAAAAAAACTTACTACCTACTCTCACGACCGTTACCTGCTTGCACACGAAATTCAAACTAAACGTTTAGAGTTTAGAAGTCACTTTGGCTACAAAAAGTACCACTTTTTGAGAAACTCTATTAAAAAAGCTTTACTGACCTGTACTCGTACTTCGGGCAGGTTGACCTTCATGGCCAGCTCCTCGCGGGAGTACACGTCGGGGTAGTGGCTCTTCTCGAACGCGCGCTCGAGCTCGTGCAGCTGGTAGGTGGTGAAGGTGGTCCGGTTCCGGCGGTGCTTCTTCTTGCCGTCCGGCGCTGGGTCGTCGTCGGACGCCGCCGGAGACTTGTCCGGGTGGAAGCCGTCGTTGCTGTTGCAGGAGCCCTCGCCTGGAAATTATTGAAGGTGCAGTTGATTGTCAGAGTATTAGCCGTTTCTACAGATGTGCAAGTTGCGGAATGTTTCCAAAAAGCTAGAAAAGTTCTCGGAAATTGCGTTAAAGTGTCAAATTCAATGGGAGTAGTTTGTTGTCGATTGTGCAGTTAAAGGCGCTGCCAATTGGCTAACAGTTATTCTTGTGTTAACAAACCAACTTAGAAAAGTTGAAAAACATCCGACATTGCCATTTCAAAGTTCAATATTTCAAAAGCTGGTGAACTCATTTTAATGAACCTTGGCTAAGAACTATCTCGATTAAACTGGCTTTCGATTAAAAAAACCGCATCGAGATCGGTCCATCCGTTTGGGAGCTATGATGCCGCAGACAGATACACAGACTTATAACACCCCTTTTTTGGGTCGTGGGTTAAAAATTACACAAGAGGCTTAGTATCAACTCGTAACTTATTTAAAGTCTAATTCTTTGCAACTTGCTAACTACCTGTGTAAACAAACTACCATATGAAACTGTCTCTGAATGATGAATTTACTATGCGGTTTGTTTACATAGTTGGCAAGTTACATAGAATTAGACTTCAAAGTTACAGTATACGAGTATTAAGTACTAACGAACAAGCCTGCATGCGCGATGCATCACACCGCGCATCGCAATTACACCGCCGGCGTAAATCAAATAGTAGTGTTCGTGCTAATGCTGCCGTATCCTGGTCATACTCGTACGTAGTCCATAATTGTAAGGCGGTGAGGATAGTCTGTTGCTTAACGCTCGCTACGAGGGATATGCCTCGTTGGTCAAACTAGAAACTTTTTTAACCCCCGACGAAAAAGAGGGGCGATATAGGATTTGACCTGTGTACCTGTGTATCTGTGTATCTGTCTGTGGCATCATAGCTCCCAAGCGGATGGACCGATTTCGATGCGGTTTTTTATTCGAAAGCTAGTTTAATCGTGATGGTTCTTAGCTAAGCTTCTTAACAATCAATTTACCCGTTTTTGAAATGACAATGTCGGGGGTTTTTTGACCTTTCTAAGTTGGTTAGGTTATTTTAATGTCAAAACGTACTAGTTACTATTAAGTTTGCCACGCCATCTTGAAACCCCCACCGCAAAGAGAGGGATGTTTATAAGTTTGACCTGTGTATCTGTGTGACGTAGCTTTTGTTAAATTAAAAGCTAGTTTAATCGTGATGGTTTTTAGCTAAGTTTCATAATAATCGGTTTAGCCGTTTTTGATATATTGTTCTTTGAAATGAAAATTTTCCGATTTCTGTGTGAAATTACTTTCGACGCAAAAAAATAATTCTTCACACGTAACTGGTTTCGTAGGCGGCCGAAGGGGGTTCCCTAGCGCTATCACCCGTACAAAATAACTTAACAGTAACTCAAAATAACTTGAACAAACAGCGATACCATCTACTGCACGCAGGGCTGAAAAGTCCGTTTTCAGAACAAATATTGTTTGAGACAAGCATAAATGAACAGCATACAATTTTATTGTAAGCAATGGTTATTAATAACCATTAGGTATACTTATTTACCTATTTGTTAATTTTAGCAATTGTTATTGTCAATATAATTATTAGGTACTTATACTTAATTATAATGTAAAAATTCTCAATGGAGTATTTTTTTTGTACTGTTGCTAATTTTTTACGGTTTTTCCGTTAAAATCTATTATTACCCTTCAAATACGCACTGAAAGAAGAATTCACAGGATACTAGAATAATACGACTAGGCCCGAAGACCGAACCTGAATCATTGACATTCCGTGTCACGGCTGTCACAAAAATGAAATGTTGTCAATTCCTTCATCCAATTTTCTCTTTCATCTACGAGTAGTACAACGTTAATGTATAGCTGTAGTTAAAAAAGTTTTTCCACAGATCAGGCAAAAACCAATCTTATGTCAAGGTCATAAACACTTTGACATGTTAAAACATTTCTCAATTCTACTATACTATTGCTAGGTTAGGCACAGGCGTGCCGTGGCGACCACGGATCGCCTTTCCACGCCCCGCGCGCCCCGCGCTCACCCCCGCTCGCGTCCCGAAACGCACACAGCCGCCAGGTCGGTTACTGCACACATGCGTCAGTGTAGTTTCTTGTTACGTTAGTACACAGTCATATGTAAGGTATTATTCTTTGCTGGCAGTTCGGACCGCTCTTTCACGGAAATGTTAACGTGCGATTTCCCTTCTGCCAAATCTCTAACATAAAGTCTGACCAAAATGATCTGGGTCTGTTGATTGTGTGCGTGTTTTTGGCATTTGTGTGACAGTTTTGTTTTAGTATGCGTTTGTAAGAACGTAACAAATTTGACAGGAGCGTAGACGTGCTGTGTACGTGTGTGTTCCTCGTCCCCCTCAAAAAGTGTCAGAAAAATTGTAGTGCATAGATAAGCCAAAGGCGCCTCCCGTCTGTCTGCTTTATGTTTCCAGCCCTGCGCTGCCCGCGCGCGGATCATTCGTCATCGCGTATCGCGCCATCTAGCGGCTTCCGCGCTCTAATTGTTACCAATGTTTTGAGCTGCATTAAGCTTGTTTGGAGAAGGGGACTTATGGCTTCGAGTTGCGACGGCTAACTTTTATTTATTACTAAGTATACTTAGTTTAATGCTGAAGCATTGAAAAGAAGGAAACAACCTTGATATGTATTTTTATTTAAAAACGCCTTTTAAAGCTAAGAGCCGTCTACGTTAAGCACGCTTTCTACAAAAAAACAGCGTCGAAATCGGTTCATGAGTTTAGGAGCTACGATGCTACTGACAAACACAGACACGCATCAAAATTAATAACACTCCTCTTTTGCGACAAAATCAAAATCAAAATTTTATTCAGCATTAACAAGCAGTTGAATGCTTCTTCACACGTAATTTTTTCGAGTCTACCAGCGCTTTCGGAAAGACCATGATTGCCAAGAAGAATGCGCCGCAAGAAACTTGGCAAAAAGTCACTTTTTCTAAAAACTAGCTTTTGATTAAAAGAAACCGCATCGAAATCGGTCTATGGCAGCTATGATGCCACAGACAGATACACAGACACATAGATACAGGACAAATTTATGACACCCCTCTTAAAAACAGGGGTTAAAAACAGGTTACAGTAGCTCTTACGATGCAAGAGTCGGAAATTAGAAAGATTGTTTACGTTTCTGCGTTTGCGTTCGCTGCTCATATTCGTGGGTAATAGCGTACGGAAGCAAGGCATCCATCACCCGCCGACACGCACGCCGCAGCTCCAGAACTGAACTGTTATCATATGAATACAAATAGTTTAACTATGAATATATTTGTTACCGATTACCGTTCCTCTACACGATGGCCCGTCGTGGAGTGGGAACTATACTACTGCGATCTGAGATTTGAATACATAAAAAAAATTCAACGTGTCTTCTATGCTAGCCGTGGTGTAGGGGTTATGGCACGCGAAAGGGAATCCGGAAGGAAGGATCCGGGTTCGGTTCCCGGGGTTAGCATTCTGTGTTTTTATTTTTCTGTATATTCGTTTCAGTGAGTATTAAAAGTGTAGATGATATTCACGTTAAAACAGTAAAAATAAAAAAATGGGGAAAAAGACAAAAAGACACTCCATTTGAGATCATGTATCATTAACTACGAACTATGAGAGGCGAAAAAGTTATTTTAATCAATAACAAAAAATATATAATAATTTGTGAACGTATTTGTGCTGCATTTGTGAACAAAAAAGAACCGGTCAAGTGCGAGTCGGACTCGCGCACAAGGGTTCCGTAGAAAGATTTTAACGCTTCTCCCCAGTGTTTTAAGAAGTCCAGTGTAAGCAGAGCCCTGCTCCTAAGCAAAATGTACCCAGTGTGGGGTCAACTTATATTGGTCCTCGAAATCCAGAGACAGATATAAAAATTTAAGATTTTGAGACTTTTCCGAGTGGTTGTACTATAAGAGCTACCTTCATACCAAATTTTAAGTTTCTAGGACAACTGGAAGTACCCTTTACCCTTTAGGTTTTCAAAAAATGGCAATTTGTATGGAAACGACTTTTTTAATGGCTGTATCTTTTGATTGCGTTGACTTAGATGCTTGATTTTTTCACAGCTTCAAGGGACCGCAGGTTTGAGTATTCGATATTAATTTCAGTATCCTACCTCCACGCGTTCCAGAGAAAAAGGGTCTTGACAGACAGACAGACAGACAGACAGACAGACAGACAGACGGACAACAAAGTGATCCCATAAGGGTTCCGTTTTTTCCTTTTGAGGTACGGAACCCTAAAAACATCCCGACGAATTGAGAACCTCCTCCTTTTTGTGAAGTCGGTTAAAAACTAAAACAAAAACCTAACGTTTCGCGGAACTCATAACCTAGAAACAAAACACGCCATTAGTAACAATTAAAACGAGCGCCAGTTAAAATTAGACCAACACAAAACCTTGAAGAACTCGTCTTATCGTAATATCTCCAACTCCCACACTTACACACAATCACACAGAATACAACAAAACGCGTGTTTCACAAACACACATATTTATGTGTCAACTGTCACTTAAGGCACCGATTAAGAAATAAACCAATGTGACAAATAGTAATTGATTGAGCGATCAAAGTCTCACTGACTCGCTCTTGCACGAGTTCATAAAAGAGACAGCGCGACGCATTAAGATCGGCCGCCGATTACAAGTGTTACAGCCGACAAAACAAATAAAAATATTATGGGCAGCGCATTAAGACACGCATTACATGATAGGATCTTTTTTTTATAATTATCGATAATCTGGCAACACTCTTATAATGGCCGTTTTTACAGGCAACCCTAATCACGTGTCAGATTTGTCGTTTTGCTGCATATTAAAGCTCATCTACAGTAATGAATTTCCAAATCGTACGCCTCCTATGATTTTCAATCTTAGCGGTTTATGTTAGAGTGTGTATTGGTTTGTAACGTTGTAATGACAGCTTAATGAGTGGCATGTTAATCGTAATTCGATTGTGGGCTAATTGAGAGTGCGGCGATAATTTTAATTAGGCACTGCGAGTTGAGTAATGATTTGGCGAGCTTTGACTGGTGTTGAGAAATGGTAACGGCTGTTTGGACCGTGTTTCGCAATGTCATTGGTTAAAAAATGCAGTAGTTAATGACTAGCTAAACAGAGGTACTTAGTGAAGACTAGGCACCGAATATACAAAGCACACGTGTGGAAATATAACTTGAAATTGGTGTAAATCTGCGTATTGCTATAAAATGACCGCGTTATGAGCTGTAAGTAATGTACAATCGATACCCTGATCCATGTAAACAAAAATACCGGCCAAGTGCGAGTCGGACTCGCGCACGAGGGTTCCGTAGAAAGATTTTAACGCTTTTCCCCAGTGTTTTAAGAAGTCCAGTGTTAGCAGAGCCCTGCTCCTAAGCAAATTGTACGCAGTGTGGGGTCAACTTATATTGGTCAGCGAAATCTGCAGACAGACATAAAAATTAAGATTTTGAGACTTTTCGGAGTAGTTGTGCTATAAGAGCTACCGACATACCAAATTTTAAGTTTCTAGGACAACTGGAAGTACCCTTTAGGTTTTTCGATTTCAGCATTTTGTATGGAAATAGCCTTTGTAATGACTGTATCTTAAGATTGCGTTGACTTAGAAGGTTGATTTTTTCACAGCTTCAAAGGACCGCAAGCTTGAGTATTTGATATTAATTTCAGCATGCTACCTCCACGCGTGCCAGAGAAAAAGGGTCTTGACAGACAAACAGACAGACAGACAGACGGACAACAAAGTGATCCTACAAGGGTACGGAACCCTAAAAACAACTTAGTAAGCAAGTACTTAACTATAAAAATTCGCATAGTACAGATACTATCGCAAAGTATCAATTATCGTTTTAAAAGATTTTTTTGGTAAAGTTCGTTCAAAATAATCATCTCGACTGGTTTTCCTTAAAATTTATTTTCCCGTTAACTGGTAGATAGGCAACTGCTAAATAAACATACTATTTTGATTCTTAATTGTCACCACAATGGCCACCGTGCAGCAAAACCCATCAACAAAAATAAACTAGCTAACCGAATCGAAATTGACTGCATTACGCGTTTGATTGCAATGACCAATCATGAACGCGGCGGGGAATCATTGCGCTGCGGTGAGGCCGCCGGCGCTCGCACTACAGCGGGCGCTCGCACTATAGCGGGCGCTCGGACTATACCGGGCGCTCGGACTATTACCGGAATGTAAGGCAACGCGTTGGTGGCAGCGGCAGAAATCAAGTTATCTCTACCTATAAAACAGTACCGTGACGGACTGACTGGCCCCTACCTATTTCACCAACTTTACAATTGTCAGTTTTCAATAACAATTGGGTGTCAACTGCTGACTTGAAGAGCTTTAGTTTTAGCGCGCTTCACATTTTCAAATAAAACTGTCAACTGTAAAGATGGTGAAATAGAGGCCTGACTGACAGGCACCACCACTGGACCTAAGAGACTTGAAATTTAGCAAACATCTCCTTTGAGTATCCTAGAGGTGTACTTGGTGAAACAGGGGCTTGTGACTGTTTCGTTAACTTTTCGTGAAGACAAATTGATCTTGTGTTGCCGTTATCACACAAAATCGTACTTTTTTAACCGACTTCAACAAAGGAGGAGGTTCTACGTTCCACTGTATGTTTTTTTTTATGTATGTACATCGATTACTTCGTCAATTGTAGACCGATTTTCAAAATTCTTTTTTTATTCGAAAGGGTATACCCTGAGGTGGTCTCATTGTCACCAAGTCATGATCTGATGATGGAATCCCAAGGAAATCGAGGGCAACCCTCAAATTTTACAGGCACGTACTATCTGTTTTATATATTTTCTAAGGTTATTCAAGTATTTGCGTCTGGTAGTCATCATCTTATGTTGATGAGCTGATGATGGAAGGTACAACTCCTTAACGGTTAGGAGTTGGAGGATAATTCTGAAAATGTTAAATCATTATTCGAAAGGGTATACTTCTGAGGTGGTCTTATTGGCACCAAGTCAGGATCTGATGATGGGATTCCAGGGAAATCGAGGGCAACCCTCAAATTTTATAGGGACGTATCATGTGTTTCATATATTTTCGAAAGCTATTCAAGTACTTGCATCTGGTAGTCATCATCTCGTGTTGATGAGGTGATGATAGAAGGTACAACTCCTTAACGGTTAGGAGTTGGAGGATAATATTTTGAATATTAACGTAACTGAAAATTGTAAAAAAAAAATATTTTAACAAAAAGTAAAACAGCCTTCAAAAAAACCCTCAGAAAAAAAACATAAAATAACCCCCAAAAAGCCATGAGTTTTATGACCTAGAAGAAATATGAAGTCGGTGCTTCATTCCAAGATTTTTTTTTTGATGGCGGTTTTTGTATGCGGCTATTCCTATTTACACTGGTGAATGTCGCAGTAAAATAATAATTATGCATCACAGATTATTGTTATGAAAACACTGACAAACTTTTGACCATTCCGTTGACAAATCAAAAATTAACTCAACGCAGCCACTTCGTGCAAAACCGCTCTCTCACCCTCTCCGCCTCGTAACAAACCACAGCCTTACCAAACTCGCTTCAGTCCCATTAACACAGCCTTAATTAACACACATACACATTACACGCGCACACATACAATCCTAAAGGGGTAGAAAGAGAGACCAAACCGAACCGAAATTGATTATAAGCGTTTGGTATTGTTGGAGCTTCTCTTAACCGAAAGCTTGTTTAGTCGAGATGGTTCTTAGCAAAGTTTGATAAAAATTGTTCAGTCGTTTTTAACAAATAGGTACCACTTTGAGATGAAAATGTCGGAAGTTTTACGACTATTTGTTTATTTCTTCTACGAATCTCATTGTAATTTCATGCTAAGAAAGGTTAAAGGAAACTGGGCTAAAAAACACCCCTAACCTAATTAAATTCATAACCAAACAAATACGAAGTTGATCACGAATCGGAAATAAAACAACGAACGCCGGGACTCGAACGCGATAAGCTTAATGGGCTAATTAATAATTTCACACAAATTATAACGAGCCAGGCGACCCCGTGTGTGAGGGGGGGGGGGGGGGGGGGGGTTGTTTTTACAGTGCCCCGAGCACGAATATTCAAATACTACGTAACCTAATCGAGTACTATTAAAATTAAAGTTAAATTTTAGTACCAAATACGAACATGGGGGCGCTGATCCAAACGCCACAATTTTTTTTCAATAACGTTACTACTCGATTACGTAGAATTCGAATATTCTTGCTTGGAGCACTGAACTAGCTTAGCTTTGGTTCTCCGCCTGTTTTTCGTATCGTAGTCGACCGTTATTTTCGTATTGTAAAAATCTTTTCATGATTTCGTCATGTCCGCCTGTCTGACAACAGTTTTCGAATTTTTTGATAATTTCAGGTATTTTTTTTTGTCAATAATCATGAAATTCATGAATCAGGCCAATATTGCACGCACGTTGATGTCCTTTGTAGGAATTTTCGCAATTTTAAAAAGAAGTCGTTGACGAAACTGTTATTTAAATAAATAATACTTTTAAATAAATAGTAAAAATAGGGGGCGATTAATTGTGCCTCTTGAGTATATTTCAAAACCACAACTTTTTTTAGTGTCATAAGTAAGTAGTTAGTATGAATTTCGTATCGAATTATTTACTCAACTAAGACGTCATAATTTTCAATAATCAACCGGCCTCCTGTTTGTTACTTTTTGTTAAATCAAAAATTTTCTTAATTGAGTGCTGTGACGAATCAAAAGTTCGCTAGAATCGCTAGAGTCAGGTGAGGTACCTATATCTGTCAGTTTCCACCAATCAGAGGCCAGTAGCTTGGCCCTCATTGGTGGAGAATGACAGATAGATCTGCGCTTGACACGGGCGACCCTAGCGGATTCTTGACTCGCGACAGCTCATCGCAGTAACAAAATAAGTGAGGCATCGGTTTTCTACCAGGCCCTATCTCATCAACTTTACAATTGTCACATTAAAATGTCAATTCGAGCTGCATTCTTTTGCCAATGTGAAGCGTGCTAAAACAAAAGCTCTTCAAGTCAGCAACTGACACCGAATTGTCATTGAAAACTGACACTTGTCAAGTTGGCGAAATAGGGGTCAGTATTTTCGGAAGTTTGATTAGGTAAGTGAAAATGCGAAACGATTTTCGATTCGGTTAGGTCGACGGATCGATTCCCGGGGTTGGCATTTTTCTGGTTTTTTTTCTGTGTATTCATATTTCAGTGAGTTTATAAAAAATATAAAACGATTTCATTTTGACATCAGCAATCAATCCAATTTCCTTAACCTCAACGGTGTGCCTTCAGAATATTAAATAAAAACGCCTCCAAGACGCCTCTCTAATGTACTCATACAAACACTTACAAAATTATTTATTAGAGTATTTTATTTCCCAACGCCGGATACGGCCGTCATCGACCTATAATCGAATGCACAATCGCAGCTCCATCGATACTATCGCTTGCGTAGCATCCGGTTGAGAAACAGTAGTTTTACTTCGAAACGTATCCACAGAACTGTATTAGGATAGAAGGAAAGAGTTCATCGACTTGTATGTGAGCCGAGCGTGTAACATTTTGCGTCGGTATTTTGACGTCACGAGTGTAATTTAGTGAGGAAATAGCTCGATTTACAACTCCAACTTTTGTGGTGGTGTTAGAACAGTTAATTGCTGAACAACAGCATACTGTGGGGGTAGCCCAGGAGGAGGGCACTGGCGAGGAACGGGGTCGCGGCCTGAGCGCGAGATATCTAATGCCCTGCACATGTAGCACGGTGCGCCATTTTGTCGCTTGTCGCGCAGTGCGTCCCTTTCACAGTGATGGAATCAGTGAAGGACGCACTGAGCGACAAGCAACAAAATGGCGCGCGTGCTAGCCCCCCTGAGGGTCGAGAACGACTTTTCGAACCCTGCGTCACGTAAAATCGAATAGTAAACGTTATCGAGTTTGTATGACGTTTGGCACAGCGCCCGCCTGTGAGCGTATTTGGAACTAAAATTTAGTACTTATGGGGTTTCTTGACCGCGATACGATAACCGTAACGTTACGCAGGATCCGAAAAGTCGTGCTCGATTCTCTGTTTAACTAATTAGTAATGAATAGAAACACACTTGTATCGAGACTGGGCTATATTTCGCAAAGACAGGGGCTTAAAACTATTGCAGTGTCCTTGCTTTCAAGGACTCAGCTCGGCTGATCTGGCTCCCAAAGCAAAGACTGTTGCTTTAATTCTAAAAGTATTATGAATTCAAACGAGATAGGTCAGTCTAGCCTGCCTATTTGCACGATTATGCAACCAATCTCTACAGTACCTACTTTATTTTTAAAACCTGGGCCGTGTTTTATAAAGCTACAAGTTACAATTTACAACATTCTATCATCTTTTGTTAGAAAGAGACTTCGCTTGTAATTTACAACTTGTAGCTTTATAAAACACGACCCTGACGTCGCATGCGGAAAGCGGTCGGGACTTCTTCGGCACGCGAGGTGCATATACGCTTTCCTTCTATTCCAATACAGTTCTGTGCTTATCCTAGGATATAGTAGCTACTAATAATATTATAATTGATTGAATCAGTCTTTAAAAAGTTAATTTGCCAACCAGTGACCACACGTGTAAGATAGATTGGTATGTTCCCGTGCAACACCTCCACCTCCACTATCACACAACACATGTCACACAGACCCAGCTATCACCACTACCACTACACTATACGCTGACGTACAATATCTCGGAGCACATTAAACGATGGTTTTGGTACTTTGAAAATGGGGTCGTAGAGAGTTCCGAAACGCGTCCGAAATAGTGGTAATCGCGGTCGATATCCCGTACTTAATATGGTGAAGAGTTAATTACCTAAAAAACTTCGCATTGCAAATCTGTTAGTAACTGTCAAGTGCTACCTACTTAAATTATATTTATGTAAATTAACGATGTGTAACTACCTGGTGGTAGGTACATACTGTGCTGTACTGCAACTAATATAAAGTGTCATTCTATGGAACTTGCTAACTGTAAACCAACCGCCATGTAAATTCATCGGTCAGAGACAATTTCAGTATGGCGGTTTGTTTACATAGTTAGCAAGTCCATAGAATGACACTATAAGTATACATCTCAATATTATGTCAGCTACATTTTATCCCGGAAAATTGCAAAGTTCCCGTGGGATAGAGGAAAAAATTCAATGGCAATAGTATTGTTTTATAAATAAATAAAAAAAATTAATGTGTTCTCATAAAAAAACGAAAAATACGGGTGTTAACAACCGATACAAGATGCGATGTAAGCTATTCATTAAGTATTAAAATACGGGTGTTAACAACCGATACAAGATGCGATGTAAGCTATTCATTAAGTATTAAAATACGGGTGTTAACAACCGATACAAGATGCGATGTAAGCTATTCATTAAGTATTAAAATACGGGTGTTAACAACCGATACAAGATGCGATGTAAGCTATTCATTAAGTATTAAAATACGGGTGTTAACAACCGATACAAGATGCGATGTAAGCTATTCATTAAGTATTAAAATACGGGTGTTAACAACCGATACAAGATGCGATGTAAGCTATTCATTAAGTATTAAAATACGGGTGTTAACAACCGATACAAGATGCGATGTAAGCTATTCATTAAGTATTAAAATTAATAAAATATTGGTAGTTTATGCAACTGCTACATAATGAGTGTTTTAAGACCTAATTATGTGGAGTTGCATACATTACTTTATCACCACACATATTATCAGTACTCTAAGATGGGTTTCAGAAGCCGAAGGCATATATCATACCCATATCTGTCAAGAATTTGACTGGTTTTTTTAATCATAGACAAGCATACCGAGCTGACGTTTCACTGTTTTTTTTTATTGTAAAAGAATATCACATTATTATTTATACATGTCGGACCAAACATGACTTATATACGTGAGTGATCCGTTTTATTTCACTATGATTGTAAATTACGTTGGTTTTCAAATTTGAAACATCAAATTCGATGTCGTAATGACTATTACTTTACTGCTGGGGTGGTGGTGGTGCTGGGGCTGGCGGCGAAGTCGTCGTCGTGCTGCAATGCTGGTCATTTTCTACTGTTTCTGAACGCACTATAGAGGACTTATGATATGTATGTAGATAAAATATATTGAGGGATTATTTTTTCTCTAGAAACTTGATTTTCATTTAAAACACAATTACTAATTTTGACTATAGCTTAAATTAAATTACTTAATACTAAACCGGTTTTGCTACATTTCACATCTCCGTATTTTTCGTATCAAGAAAATGGCATTTCCTCAGCGGAACAGATTACCGTCGCAACGCAACTGTCGCCGGGTTTTGTGAAATAAGAATAACAAGTTCTACGTGAAATCTGTATCTTGAGAAAGCGAAATAATTTACACACACAAGCACACCATCACACAAACCATGATATCATAAATTAATGTTACATGAAATAATAGACGTCACGTAAACATTCATCCTTAACCGCCACGGGCTGCCAGAAAAAATAATAGACGTCACGTAAACATTCATCCTTAACCGCCACGGGCTACCAGAAAAAATAATAGACGTCACGTAAACATTCATCCTTAACCGCCACGGGCTGCCAGAAAAAATAATAGACGTCACGTAAACATTCATCCTTAACCGCCACGGGCTACCAGAAAAAATAATAGACGTCACGTAAACATTCATCCTTAACCGCCACGGGCTGCCAGAAAAAATAATAGACGTCACGTAAACATTCATCCTTAACCGCCACGGGCTACCAGAAAAAATAATAGACGTCACGTAAACATTCATCCTTAACCGCCACGGGCTGCCAGAAAAAATAATAGACGTCACGTAAACATTCATCCTTAACCGCCACGGGCTACCAGAAAAAATAATAGACGTCACGTAAACATTCATCCTTAACCGCCACGGGCTGCCAGAAAAAATAATAGACGTCACGTAAACATTCATCCTTAACCGCCACGGGCTACCAGAAAAAATAATAGACGTCACGTAAACATTCATCCTTAACCGCCACGGGCTACCAGAAAAAATAATAGACGTCACGTAAACATTCATCCTTAACCGCCACGGGCTACCAGAAAAAATAATAGACGTCACGTAAACATTCATCCTTAACCGCCACGGGCTGCCAGAAACAAACGAAAACCACCGTTCAACTTGCCACCAGTTATTCTACTGATCACTTACCATCAGGTGACCCACTTGCTTGTTTGCCTTCCTTGTCGTATAAAAAAGAAATAACCTAACCAACTTGGAAAAGTTGAAAAACTCCCGCATTGTCATTTCAAAGTACAATATTTCAAAAACGGTGAACCGATTTTAATGACACTTGGCTAAGAAATATTTCGATGAAACCGCATTGAAATCGGTCTAGCCGTTGGGAGCTACGATGCCACAGACATAAGTACATACACAGATACACAGACACACAGATAGGTGCACAGATACACAGGTCATACTCATAACACCCCTCTTTTTCGTCGGGGTTAAAAAGTAAACCATTAATCTCAATTTAGTTAGTTAACACAGACCTATTTTCGAATAGAAGTAAATAGTGTATGTATAACCTTATACCTCGCCTGCAAAGAAGGGCTGAGAATGAGAACCTCATCACGTGTCTCAGCTCCCGAGTTCTACAAACAAAAAGCCTTGTTCATCAAATACCAACAAAAAGTTGAAACGATTAATCAAAGTATTTCCTTACTAAATTACAGTCGTGGCGTCAAAATTACTACGCAAATTGTTACACGCTCGGCTCCCGTAGAAATCGATGAACGTTTTCCTTCTATCCCGATATGGTTCTGTGTCAGTTAGCTATAAAACCAAACTACCCACATTATTATCTATACCATCGCTGGAAGACCTGCTTTCAAATAAAGAAAATCCGCATTCAAATCAGTTCAACCGTTTTAGAGCTACGGTGCGACAGACAGACACAGACGCATTACATAGCGGTCAAACTTATAACACCCCTCTTTTTGCGTCGGGGGTTAAAGGTTCTATAGATACCTCACCAGGTATCTATGGAACCCTTTTTTATTAAAATTTTTATTTAAGTATGTTAGAAACTGCAAAACTGTTATAACGTGTACTTAATTAAGCGTATTCACAAGGGTGCTATCACTTACACCACTTTACAGCACGCTAGCTCATGCCAACGGCCTCATGCCGTAAGTCCATTACGCTGCTCATGTAATATGGACACACATTCGGCTCATATCCAGTGCTATGTACGGCGAGGCGAATCCCAAACATGAAATCTAACGTTGTTAAATAATTACTAAGTTTATATGCGTACTTTAAGCTAGCTTTTGCGGGTGGTAGGACCTTGTGCGAGGTCCGCCCGGATCACTACCACCGTCTTACTCACTAATCCTGCCGCTAAGCCTGCACTGTTGTATTCCGGTGTGGAGAGTAAGAGAGCTGGTGTAATTACGGGCACAAGTGGCATTTCATCTTAGCTCTCTAGGTTGGCAACGCATCTGCAAACCCTCCGGGGTTGCGGGTGTCTATGGGCAGTGGTGTTTACTTATTATCAGGTGACCCACTTGATCGTTTGCCTTCCTCGTCGTATGAAAAAAAAAACTTTTAACATGACACAACCGTGAGACTTAATTTTTTTTTTATGTATTGTCAAGTGCAGGGTTACACACTACACTGATCACATCACTCTGTAAAGGCTCGTTCACCGTTGACTCACATCTACGTCACGTTCCAAGTTGGAAGACTGCTAAATACTGCTAACGGTGTGTGTGAACGAGCCTTTACAGAGTGATGTGATCAGTGTAGTGTGCTACCCTGAATTTGTCAATAGTAAAAATTACGATGAAAATGAGGGTAGTTGTGCGCCGCTGTCAGCTGCGCGTAGTAGTCGCGCGGGCAGAGCCGCGGCGCCTCGCTGCCGCTGGGTCGTGCGCTTCCAGAGGAAGGACTACGAATTATATACGTGAGTGTCCGTTTTATTTCACTACTACTTCAAGCTACTATATATAAAGCATCGCCTAGCAAAAGCGAATGTGGTTAGAGTCCTAATTAAAGTTGTTTTAAAGTTAAATTGCGGACAACTAGGACACGGTTTAATTTAAGTATGCATTTGTCTAAATGTATAAATATTTTTCTATCCGTTGTCTTGTACTATGGCTTTAGATCGGGGTATTTTTTTTTTGATTTACATATTTCAAAACGGAGAATCAAGAACTTCATTTCTTCTTTTGCATTCATTCGTCTTTGTTTCGATAAGTAATGTTTTTTTGGTAGGTACTGGAACTTATTGTACTTACTTTAATGCTTAGTAAATTATTTGCTATTACCAATGACACTTAAAAACTTGCAGATACGCATAAGCCTACATAATTATAATGTTAAATATTGTTCTTTTTCATGCGACGGCTCCCATGTTACAAGAAAAATATATATTACGAGTATGTTATAACCGCTATCTTACTTATCTATCTTGCTATCTTGTGCCTACCCTTTGCTATTCATAAAAGTGATAAAGTCATAAATTTAAAAATTCCTTTCTAGAACACGTCATTTAGTACGCTACAATCCTACCTCTCCGCATTTTTTCCATTTTCTACGAAAATCAGTTCTTTATTCAAGCAAATTTCAATGGAAAAGTTGCTCATTTAAATTTCACTGAAAATCCAAACTACAGAAAACATTGTAATTCAATTTCAATTTTAAATTTTCAATTTAAATTTATTTCAATAGGTTTACACGGCATTACAGTTTTTACCAATACACCGCAATGACTATAATTAGTTATTAATTACCCAAAATAATAATTCGACAGAGGGGCAACAACAGTTACATGCAGTTAGCAGCATTTTATGGCGTAGCACGGTCTACGGCTACGGCGTAGCATCGTAGCGCTGGCTACGGTAATTAGTTACTTGGATCACTTGAAATGAGTGATCAATTTCACTAATAAACTCTTTAACTATGTATGAAAACACTTTCCATCGATGCTCTATCTATAGTGTAGCCTTTCTCGACGTTAAACGTTCACAAATTATATAAAAAACTACAAAGCTTTAATTATGATCAATTATGATGTAGGCACTTTGTTCTTTTCTGTCAGCTGTCGCATTCAGAGCCGTTAATTAACTGTATGTGCCTAAGGATGTAATAGATTCTTAAATCACACTAATCACATTTTTGTACAATAATATTGCTGATAAAATAATTGTCAGAAGAACGTTTCTAATTGACTGTTTCGTGTCATTTAAATAATGCATAAAGAAATTAAATAATGTAGTAACGTGGAAAAAATACTTGAAAAACTGTTTAAAAAAAATAAGACATATTTCCTATTAACAAAATATGACAGTCAAGGGAAAAACATTTCACTTTATTTTAGCGAGTATTATTTTTTACTTATCGCGACGAGCGGCCGGCGGAAAAGACTTCGACGCGCTTAGGGAACTTCACAAGATATTCGCGTCCAATAACACAACCTTCCTTCGGCAGTCGGGTAAAAAGTTAGTAAATTAGTGTACTACAGTAAAGCATGAATGTCTTAATTAAGCTTTTATGGAGTTAATGGTTTATTACTAAAGGGAGAATAGTAAAAAAGTTTTTAATTAATTATAACCGGTCTTGAAATTAATTAATTAATTTAATCGTATGGCAATTTTGTGCCACTGGATTACATAATTATTTATTACAAAGATTATAGGTTGTGTTAAGCCCTCTTCAAATACTTGAAATTTTCGTTCGGGATAGTTTTGCCAACGAAGCAGGCACACAAAAAAATCTGTCGGACTTAAAATACCCAGAAAGAGCGGTCATTTTAGTAAGTCATTGTACAGTCGGTGCCCTAACCTATGTATGTACCAACTTTTACACACAGTTAGTATGGAGAAGTGGATACTCATGTTAGAGAACCGACCCTACCTAATATCCATTTCAATAAAGAAAAAATCACGGCCAGGTCAAGTCGAACTATTAGGGATCCAAAGCTTCTTGACGCAAGAAAGGAAACTGCGTTTATTCTTCTTCACAGAACTGTGTCGGCATAGAAGGAAAGAGTTCATCAATTTGTATGGAAACCAAGCTTGTAACTTTTTACAAATTTTTTGTATTTTGACGTCACGGTTGTAATTTAGTGAGGAAATACCACGATTAACAGTTCCATTTTTTTGGTGGCGTTTGAACAGTCAATTGATTAACAACAAGGTGTTTTGTTTTTAAAACCTGACGTTGTACGCGGAAAGCGGTCGGAAGGTTCCTTTCAGCACTCGAGGTAGGTTGTTACATACACTTTTTCCTTCTATCTCGATACAGTTCTTTGTTCTTGTTACTCATAAATAAACCGTTCACTTAAAAACACTTTTCTTCACATACACCTTCAACAGCCTACCCGCAATCCAAAAACCGTCACAACTTAAACGGCCAAAGAAGCTCCACTCTTCACAAAAACCGCCGACTTACCAGCGCTCTCGACGGGGTCTGGTGACACGGCCGCCTCCTCTTCCCTCGCCCTCAGACCCAAGATGGCGTCAATGGTGTGCCTCGGACCAGCCGACGGCACCTGGGTTAGCAACCGGGACTTCACAGCATCCAATTGGTTCAGATGCATTTGCTGCGCGTGAAAAAACATCCCCATCCGGTTTAGGGTCTCTAGGTTTTGTTGGTGCTGTGTAAGGCCATCGGTCACGTTGATGGAGGAGGTGGAGTTGGGAGTGCTCATGTGAGATCGGGGGCTGTTCGTCTCGGAGCGGTCGAAGCGCTCGTCGGAGGCGTCCATCGCGGGCGGAGGCGCGACGGGTACTGGCGCTCGCGGCGCCCCCGGGGGCGTGGCTTACCTACTCCATTGAAAGTGCGAATTTCGTCGTGATTTGTGGTATTAGCATCCCCCCTGATAGTTTTTCCCTGATTGGGTTTATTGTGCGAGGTGCGACGCTGTTTGGGTTCGCGAGTTTTTATTAGTTGCGAGTTGGAGCGTTTGTTGGGAACTAGAATGCTCTGGATTCTGGAGGTTTATTAGCTGTTGAGTTTTTTTTGTTATTTGTCGTTTTGATTCAAATATAAGTATATTAGACATAATTATAAGGCTTATAGGTTTGATAAGCTTCCGATATTTTAAAAGCAGTTGCATGCATCATCATGGATCACGGGATCATTTAAAAGTGTTATAAGTACTTAAGTAATGTAAATTCATTAATCAAATTAGATTTTTGGGATAACTTAACCTTTGAATAATTGTGACTTGTGTGATTTTAAAGACCGAATAAACGTACAGTGACATTACACACAATAAATCAACAGATATGATTGTTAATATAAATTAGTAATTACACTTAATAAGCTGGGAGCGACTGTTTTTCGCCGCAATTACCCGGGCATTATGCTAATTAACTCAATTCAAACAATCACACTAATCAATACTCCACTAATTAGTGTTTTCTATCCTTCTCACTCACCCGCCTGCAGAGCGAGACCGCTGCACCGGACATCTGCCTGTTAACACACAAATTTAACCAAATCGGTTAACCCGTAACCAAACAATAACAGCTTTTCCAACTGACCACATCGGCTACCCGCTAAAACATAAACTCAACACACGCACAACCAAAAAGCAACCAGAACCCCAACGTATAAAGCCGATTTTGAATTAGCCGTCGCAGTGACATAAAACCGTTAAGAATTCAAACAATCGAACATCAATATCTTTCCGTCCCTGTCGCGTGTATTTCTCATCGTCTCGCTCTCATCTCAGGTGTGGAGACGGTTGCTAGGGGGCGGGGCCTGGTGACGTCACGCGACACCAGCCAATGGGCGGCGAGCGTTTATTTTTTTTGTGTCTTGGATCTTTGTGCGTTTCTTTGTGAAGCGAACGGAGGGTAAGCACATTAACCGTTTGTGGTAATGACTTATTGACAAACTATTGTTGTCTTGTTGCCGTTGGGTTGTTTTGGTTGGGCAATTAAGTGTTTAAGTTTTATTAGTAGACAAAGTCTTCACGAACATACAGTTACGTAGGCATACATTAAGAATGGGATTCAGAGGCTCGAGTACGAATATCCGAATCCAGTAGGCCGAGCACGAGTTTTTGAATGCTGCGTAACGTTAGGTTATCGTATCGAAATCGAGAAACCTCTTACTAAATTTTAGTTCCAAATACGCTGTTCCAAACGTCATACGAATTTCTCGATTACATTACGAAGGATTCTAAATTTGTGCTCGACCCTCTGCCCGCTTAAACTAGCTTTATTTAGATCGTGCCATCCGTTTAGGAGCTATGTCTCCACAAAACAGACACACATACACACAGCCACTAACACCCCCTCTTTTCAGATCAGGGGTAAAAAATGCTATTAATTGCACACTTTTGAAACCGCCTCGTAACCGGCGGCACTCGGGCGATTGGCTCTGCATTTTTAACGGCTCACGCGACCAATTGCACTAACTGCGGGCTAACCCGGGGCCAGTGGCGGGAAGAACCTTCCAATCAGTCATCGTCATTACCAAATCACAACTTAGAAAAGTTGAAAAACCCCCGACATTATCATTTCAAAGTTCAATATTTTAGAAACTGGTAGGCCGATTTTAATGAAAGTTGGCTAAAAAACATCTCGATTAAACTAGCTTTCGATTAAAAAAAACGCATCGAAATATGTCCGTCCGATTGGGAGCTATGATGCCACAGACAGATACACAGGTCAAACTTATAAGACCCCTCTTTTTTATCGGGGGTAAAATCAGTCAAAATTTTGCCATTCAGCGGGGTAATGCTGCTGGTATTATGGGGACTTTTGAGCCAGGTACGATGCGGGGCGGGGGGTTTTAGGGTAGGGTTTTTGACGAAGCATGTTGCTGATGATGTTTTGTCATTTAGGTTAAGCGAGTTGACGAGGCCTGTTGCTGATGCATTTCAATGTAAATTCCTGTTACTTCATGGTATCAAAATTTTATATTAAGTTAATTCAAAGTTAAAATACAGATATTGCCAATTAGAGCAGTCTCTATCAGAATTCGAGGGACGAGAAAACGAATAGGAACTTACGGGTGTGAGGATGGCTGCGGGATGCCCAGTCTGGATCTTTAAATAACAAGCAACATCATACTGATCCGTCCATGATCAATAAAATTGTAATACTTGAGGTATAAACAATTCAACAAAAAAAAATTCAGTAAATGAGCAGTTGAATGCTAACACGTAGTTTTTTGAGTCTACAAGCGTTTTCGGAGAAACTATGATTGAAAAGAAAAATTCGCCATCTTCTGTTTTGATCTACAAGTTTGTAGTGACGAATTTTTCTACTGGATTGACGAACAGGAGATTGGATTGCCTACCGACAGTAGGTTTCTTGAGACGGCAACATTGAAGATAGGTAAGTAAAAAATTTTTTTTATCGTTACTTAGTAGATCACAAGAAAAGAAGAAAGATTAAATATTGGGAACAGCTATTAGACAACCCAGTCCATAAAACAGACACAGGAGGCGCCTTTGGCTTATCTATGCACTACAGTTTTTCTGCCACTTTTTGAGGGGGACGAGGAACATATACAACACACGTCTGCGCTCATAAAATTTGTTACGTTCCTACAAATTGACACTAAAACCAAACTATCACACAAATGCCAAAAATACGCACAAAATCAACAGACCCTGATCATTTTGGTCAGACTTTATGTTAGAGTTTTAGCAAAGGGGAAATCGCGCGTTAACATCTCCAGTCCTTTCCCGCTCTAAGACCCAGCCCAAAACAAAAATGGCGGAACCCGCCACAAAGTCAACTAAAAGGCAATTTAATTCAGTTGCAGTGAATTATTGAAGTGATTGCATTACGGCTTTCAATTGGCGGTAATTGCATTCACAAACGCCTTAATTAAAGGACCATTATGAAGTCAATCAGTCTGTCTGTGTTTATCTGTAATCAAAACAATTCATTTAAGTGTCAATGGGTTAAAGCTTAACGTATTAATTTTAATTCTAGTTCGTGCAGTACGTGTTATGAGTTTAATTTTGGTTGGAGAGAGAGTGCCGCAAAAAACAAACTTAATTTTTAGGGTTCTGTACCCAAAGGGTGAAAAACGGGACCCTGTTACTAAGACTCCTCTGTCCATCTGTCACCAGGCTGTATCTCATGAACCGTGATAGTTAGACTGTTGAAATTTTCACAGATGATGTATCTCTGTTGCCGGTATAACAAAAAACACTAAAAACAGAATAAAATAAATATTTAAGTCGGGCTCCCATACAACAGACATGATTTTTTCGCCGTTTTTATAGATAATGGTATGGAACAATTCATGCGCGAGTCGGACTCGCACTTGGCCGATTTTTAGGGTTTCGTATCCCAAAAAAAATTAAACTAACTTTTGACTAATAAAAACCGCTTCGAAATCGGTCCACCCGTTTGAGAGCTATGATGCCACAGACAGATACACAGATACACAGGTTTGTTGTCAGTCTGCTTGGATCGCTTGTATACAGTTACAGTGAGGTCTATCTTTCAATTTCCACCAATCATATTTAGGCCAGTAGCTTGTCTCTCATTATAATAAATATCATGGGACAATTGACATCAATTGACCTAGTCCCAAACTAGGCAAAGCCTGTCCTATGGGTACAAGACAACGGATAAACATACTTATAGATAAATACATACTTATGTACATATTAAACATCCAAGACCCGAGAACAATTCGTATTCATCATACAAACATCTGCCCCGACCGGGGATCGAACCCGGGAACCTCTAACCACTAGGCTATCCGGTCGTCGAATTACAGATAGACCTCACTCGACACTCGACTTTTGACTCGCGATGGACCGCATCAAAACCCTTAAGCTTTATAAAACCCCTTTAAACTACCGTAACTTATTAACCACTGTACATTACCATAGCGTACACACCGTCTAAAGACAAAAACCAATCACTACCTCAAAGCCTTTCTCGCCGCACAACGAATCGGTAATTAAGTATTCGCCGGTAATTAACGAGTTTGCGTTCAGATTGATTGGTATTAACTGCGGGCTAGGGAGGGGGGGCTGCGAATAGTGGTGGGGGGTGTCGATGGATAATAAAATAATGAACAACTGACGCTAAAAGTTCGATATTTCAAGAAGGGGTTAACCGATTTTAATGAAACTTAGCTACGAACCATCTCGATTAAATTCGTTTTCTAATAAAAAAAAAACAGAATCGAAATCGGTCAATCCGTTAGGGTGACTTTCCCCTAGAGATGTGCTATGCTACATTGCTATGGATGCGTTTGATATCCACTAATCACATTCGACGTAGCATAGCACATCTCTGGTGGAAAGGCACCCTAACAGAGCTATGATGCCATGGACAGATAGACAGATACACAGATATACAGGTCAAACTTATAACACCCCTCTTTTTCGTCGGGGGTTAAAAATACGTGGTAGCTTGACCTATAGTCTCTGCGCCAGAGGGTCGTCGGTTCAAGCCTCGGCTCGCACCTCGGAGTTTTTCAGAATTTTTGTGCGAAATTACATTTGCAATTTATCATCACATTTTCGGTGAAGGTAAACGTCGTGAGGAAACCCACACACTCCTGCGCAGCGATTCGGCGATTATTACTAAAACGAGTTTTGGTATATTTCTTTAACTTGAAAAAAAAAGAGTACACTAATGTTTGCCAAAAAAATTTTGCCGAAATGATTCATTTCCTAATGTGTTTTTCCCGAAACTGTAAATGTTTCAGGATTTTTATGAAACAAACCTAACCTATAGAGGTCTACGAGATGGCCCTGAAATGACCCCTGAAATATTTATTTACAGTTTTAACATGAAATGAAATGAAATTTATTAACTTTGTTTTAGACATGGTACAAATAAAATGTCTTATAAATAGTACTCCTGTGCAGTATGTCTAACATTGGCATGCAAAATATTATCTTACAATCTACGTCTACAACTCGTCTGAAACTACCGTGAGCACCGGCGAGGCGTGCGCTCCCAGAGGAAGGACTACGGGTCAGTCCGAAACATGTCGAAAAATCACAGTACCCCCCCCCCCCCCCTGACAGCACAACAAGGAAATTATTTATTTTGTCCATATATAGGCTCATACATCATTCATTGTATATCGATATGCTACGCGCTCCTCTATGCGGTCAGCAGTTGACAGCTTCGAAATTGTTGAAAGAGGCAGTATTTAGCCATCGCTAGAATAGGAACGGGCACCGACATTACGGCAAAACATTAATTAATGCCGCATAAGGTAAACGTCGCAATGACCGACACGTTAATTCCAATAATTGACTCCCACCTTTATTGCTACGTATTAATATTGAAAAAGCGGTGATAGTCTAGTGGTTTGACCTACGGCCTCTCAAGCAGAGCGTCGTGGGTTCAAACCCCGGCTCGCACCTGTGAGCTTTTTAACATTGAGAGGAAACCTGCACACTCCTTAGACGCAATTTAATGATGTGTGTGAAGTTCCCAATTCGCACTGGGCCCGCGTGGGAACTGTAGCCCAATTAAACCCTCTCATTCTGAGAGGAGGCCTGTGCTCAGCATTGGGACTTAAAAAAAGGCTGGTGATGGTGATGATTAATGTTGAAGGTGTCAACTATTGGGATAACGTCGGGCACTGGAACATTAACCTTATCTACCAGAAGGTCTTCTATAAGACCATTTTAGAGGGAACAATTGAAGGACAGAGCGGAAGAGGTCGACCTAGGCGAAGCTACATGGACCAGATAAAAGAGAAGGCCGGTGTCGTGTCGTATCAGGAGGGCAATGAGCTGGCTCATAGGAGAGATGATTGGAAGAAACTCCACTGACAAGAGTGTAACTCTTAAGTAAATATAATGATGATGGCCAGAAGGTCACCTGCGTGGCGACTCTAGTACAACACGCGATTGACGTCACACTGTTCTACGTCGCGCTTTCGAAGTTTCTCAAGTCGGATGGCATAAAACAACTTCCAAGTCTCTTCCTACGGACTTTGGTTGTGTATGTTTTTTTAGTGCACTTAGCTGCCTCATACAGCTAGTGGATGTAGCACAGAACTCACAGAACTATATCACGGTAGAAGGAAAGAGTTCATCATCGATCTGTATGGGAGCCGAGCGTGTAACATTTCGCATATATATTTTGACGTCACGAGTGTAATTTAGTGAGGAAATAGCATAAGAATAAATAATAACATGGTAGAGCGGAAGCTCACGCTCCGGACGGACTCTAGGTCACGATACTAGAGTACCCGTTGAACGAACTGCTCAGTCAGGCTGTCACGGCCGGCGTCGCCGCAAGCGTGTTTTGTTGTTTATAATTTGGTTGTAATAGTTTTACGTGAGCCTGTATGTACTTTATTTCGTATTTGTAGGTAAGTAATACTTACTTAAATCACCTTAAATGGTTTATTGAATCAGGCGTTACTTTGCGGAGGTCCATATTTATGAACTAAAAAAACAATTACTTTGCTCACCCGCGACCACTAATGACAAATAGTTATATCTGTGCGGCAAATGTATGTTTAATACATACATACATGTTGTTTCATAGTAATAATGAGAGCATGACTTCTCTTTTTACCGTACTCGGTTAAAAATAACGGGGTACCTGGCGTAAATTAAAAATAAAAATAAAAAGGGTAGTTTGGAATTCATTTCTTAAAAAAAGGGTAGTTTAGGACTTACATAAAAGGGTAGTTTGGAATTTATAAAATATTAGTGGGTATGTTGGTTTTGTCATTAACTAAGTTGAGTACATGGTTTACATATGTCAGTAGTGGAAGTGGTGGCATGTTGAGCGGTTGTTGTTGTGCTTCGTAAATGGCCTCGTGGAGAGTGCCGAAACGCGTCAGCGTTTAGTATAGTGGTGGTGGTGATAGTTGGGTCTGTGTGGCATGTGTTGATTCGTGTAGCAGTGGAGGCGGAGGTGTTGCATGGAAACATACATTTGCCGCACAGATATAACTATTTGTCATTAGTGGTCGCGGGTGAGCAAAGTAATTGTTTTTTAGTTCACCTTAAATGGCTTCATTTGGTATGACACTTGTGATCCCGAGTGAGTTAGCCAATAAGGGCCTTATTCATAAACGTCAGTCAAGCCTCCATTAGCTAATATAGGTTTTGTCTTCTTCTCACTAGTGGAAATGTCAATGTGACAAAAAAGGACAAACAAGCTTTAACGGCATTTTAGTTAAAATAGGTTTATGAATAACAGGATAAGGCTGCTGACGTCGCACGTGGAAAACGGTGGGGTATTGGAACGCGTAGTTATGTTCTCAGAGGGTCGAGCACGACTTTACGAATGCTACGTGACGTTACGGTTATCGTATCGAAATCGAGAAACCTCATACTAAGTTTTAGTTCCAAATACGCTCACGGGCGGGCGCTGTTCCAAACGTCATACAAACTCGACAACGTTTACTATTCGATTTTACGTGACGCAGGTTTCGAAAAGTCGTGCTCGACCCTCAGGTCTTCTTTTCGGCACGCGAGGTACATACACTCTTTCCTTCTACCCCGATACAGTTCTGTGGGATGTAGTACTACTAGCGTGTTCTCTGATTGAGCTGTGCTACGTAATAATTAAAATTGTAAAATACCTAATCAATCCCCTGTGAGGCGGATCAGCCGCAACTATTAACCTGCAACCCTCGTCTGGAGCGGGCCTTGCTCGCCAGGGTGGCCAGCCTTGTGGGCCAACACGGGATAGTATTTTTTAGGCATTCAATGATATCGTAAGTACAGATACGTCATTATGCTCACAAGACAATCGAAAACAATGTTCCGAACGTTTCGACATTTGCGCGCAAGTTTTTACCTTATTTAAGAGAGATTATAGCCAAAGAGGCAAATTTTGTAGCCTTTTTTGAGCTTTATTTTCGGTGTGCTGATGACATCAACTTTTTTTAAGTATATGTAATATCGTTGTAGGCATTTGCAACATGCCGACCTCTGGTGCAACTGAGGCCCAAGCACGAATATTCGAATCTTGCGTGACGTATCGTATCGCCATCGAGCAAACTTCCTTTTTAGTACCAAAAACGTCATACAAATTTTCTCGATAACACTAAACTCGATTACGTTACGTAGCATTCGAATACTCGTACTCGGGCCTCTGGCCGCTCACAATACGAGCCAAATTCAAAATTACCGTTTAGCTTTTGTTTTTTCCTATGACTTGAAAATTATTTGGCGTAAGCCATAGCCCGATACGTTTCAGCCTAACTCCGTAGTCCTTCCTCTGGGAACACGCAAAATATGTTTCGCTACCGTCAGGATTAACATGTATAATTTCAGTCCTTCCTCATGGTCACCCCAAGCACCTGTCGTTGTCACACTTTGATCTCTTAATCATCCCTTATCCCGAGGGGGTGAGGGGGCTCTCTGTCGGGGGGGGGGGGGGGAGTGGGCAATTAAGCCCTAATTAATTATTAAAAGAGTTGCTTTGACGCGTTATTGTTGCCGAGATTGGATCTCGTAATTATGACTTGTTAGTGGCATTTAGGTAATTAATTTAAATAAATATTTTCTTTACGTGGAAAGCCTTTGAAGCAATTTTCAGATAAAGGCTGTTTGTGATGTTATTCAACGATTATGTGCATAGAGGTTTGATTAATGATGTTTTTTGTTTACATAATAGAATAAGTCCTCTTCTAAGACCATTTTAGAAGGTAAAATTGAAGGACAGAGCGGAAGAGGTCGACCTAGGCGAAGCTACATGGACCAGATAAAAGAGAAGGCCGGTGTCGTGTCGTATCAGGAGGTCAAGGAACTGGCTCATAGGAGAGATGACTGGAAGACACTCCACCGACAAGAGTACATTAAAACTCTTAAGTTTGATGATGATGATAGAATAAGTAGGTATTACATGAAAATAGATTACTGTTCACTCGGAGTAGTTAGATACAATAGCAATAGCAATTAGTAAATAAATCATGATTTAATTACAGAATAAAGATTAAAATTGGTTCGTGCGCCTGATCTAATCAACCTACAAAAAGCGATTCTTAAGGACACTTAATAATATATTTTTTACAAAACAATAAGTAACTTAAGAATGTAGATTGCATTACGAGTTACAGATTAGATCTTCGATTTCGCAGTCACTAATACGGCTTCAGAAAGGGCTCGTGCCGATACGATTATGAAGTCCTTAAGACATTAAGAAAAAAAATAATGTTAAATATTATTTTAGACACGTAAATATGCGCCCAAGAGCCCCATCACGAGTATTTGAATGCTACGCAACGTAATCGAGTGGAGCGTTGCCGAGAAAAATTGTATGACGTTGGAACAGCGCCGCCCTGCTAAAATTTAATATGAAGTTTCTCGATGGCGATACGATAACGATTACGTTCAGCAGGATTCGAATATTCGTGCTCTGTAATGATGCACACGGGCGTGCAGCGTTTCCTCGCAAATATTTCGAAAAACATTGTAGGTATGTTTCACAGGCCGTATCGTATGTACGAGAGTTACGAACCAAAGCCCTCAGTCTTCGACTTCGGACTTCTACTAGAGCCTTGTCCGTAGTTCCTCACATAATAACCTTAACACACAATGTACTATTAAACACAACCGGTCTCGTTAAATGCATCATTTTCCACTCTCTCAAATTAGCGTCTATCAAGCAAATTGCCCTATTTTATCATTGGACCCAACATTTGTCCAAACTTTAAAAGCGCCCCGAACATTCGCTGAGTCATCCAATCCATCACTGGATCATTATAACACACTCACAAATTAATACCTGCCCACTGCAAGACAGATTCGAAAAAAACATCAACCAGAATAACAAGACCTTTGGAGGCAATACAAAGTGGTCCATTATTTTGGGTGTCCAGGGATCGTTTTAGAGTGGGGGCTGCAAGAAGACCTTATTATCGATGCTAATTTTTAGGTTATTTAAAAAAATAACTACAAATGGTATTTAGAGTGCTTTTGGGAGCCATCGATATATTTACGGGCAAACTTGTCATTTTTTTGTGGGCAATTACTATGAATCGCTGGAAGTCGGCAATTTTGGTGAATTGCTCCTGTCAAGAAATTGGGCTAATTTGGCTTAAGTATTATTTTATTAAGTCTTGGCTTACTGTTTTAAATTATTTTTTTGGTTGACCAAGAGATGTTCTATTTCATCTACTTACTACATTTTCGTTCCACTGCTGGGCACATGCTTCCTCCCTGAATGAGAGGGCTTGGGCTAAAGTTCTCACGCAGGCCCAGGGCGGATTGGGAACTTCACACACACCATTGAATTGTTTCGCTGGAGCGTGCAAGTTTTGTAAAACTCTAAAGATTACATACAAACAAACTAATTTAATATCGTTCTGGTTAGCTTTCTTTAGACGTGTCTTGTCATAAACTTGGATCTCAATGTCAGTATTTTTTTAAATGACAACCTTATTTTTTAAACACATTTCCGTAACACTTTTGGCGAACTAGTTAGTTACCTACCTAACCGCGGTAGGAATTTTATAAAATATCTGAACACCGTCTTTTATTAATTCAATTACCTTCGAAGTGGTAAAATAAAACCTTTAACAAGCTAGTTGCTTCTAAAACAGTAAAAAAGTTGTACCTATTGAAACAAACCTCTGGCCACTTAGCGAGGTAAGTGCGTTGAGAGAATTATAGTCATTTTATCGAAGAACAAAAATTTATTTTAAAATGCTTGATGAATGACCATTGACTTACTAACACCATGGACTTTGGGTCTAGTACAAAATTTACGAAAAATGTATCCTAGTACAACACCGCATTTGTCGATGACAGCCATGCGTCATAGCGCTGTCGTTCGACCAAACTAAGACTGACTAACGCTCGATTAGTGGTCTTTTGGTTCGGACGTTTTCAAGCGCTAACCCGAAGTCCATGGTTTTGGTAAGTCAATGTGAATGACCTAACGCCAATCCAATGACGTTGTGCCTATCTACCGCAGCCACATTAGAGCATGACATAAGAAATACAATATAAATAGGAATAAATACAGGAATTTATAAGATTTTAAATCTGTAGATGGTGCACCATCCTTCCGACGACAGATAGCAAGCAAACATTGGATTGCCTACCAACAGTAAGTTTATTGATTGCAAAATTGAAGATAGGTAAATGTTTTTATCGTCATTAGATCAAAACAAAAGATAGATTTAGTATTGGGAACGGCTATTACTGAGTTTTCTTTACATAGGTCGTAATCATAATCAACTTTATTTGCATAAATTTGTGGTTATGCAATTGCATTGTAAAATAATTAAAAAAATCTTTTAACAAAAAAGTAAAACCGCCCTAAAAAACCCTTAGAAATAAAACGTAAAATAATCTTCTAAAGCCTAAAGTTTTATGGCCTAGCACTAAGTAGCAGAAATATGAAGTCGGTGCGGTGCGAGCGGAATATTCTTTGAATGAAGCACCGACTTCATATTTCTGCTGCTTAGTGCTAGGCCGTAAAACTTTAGGCTTTAGAGGATTATTCAACGTTATTTTTCTAAGGGTTTTTTTGAAAGTGGTTTTACTTTTTAGTTAAAAGATTTTTATTTATAGTGAAATAAAAACGGATCGCTCACGTATATAAGTCGAGTTTAGCCCGACATACTATCACTATGATTCACTATGATTGAGTCTCACGGTAGTTTCATGTTAAAAGATTTTTATTTCACAATTTTATGTTGATTTAACATTTTCAGAATTATCCGTCAACTCCTAACCGTTAAGGAGTTGTACCTTCCATCATCAGCTCGTCAACATGAGATGATTATTACCAGACGCAAATACTTGAATAACCTTAGAAAATATATGAAACACATAATAGAAGCCTATGAAATTTGAAGGTTGCCCTCGATTTCCCTGGGATCCCATCATCAGATCATGACTTGGTGACAATGGAACCACCTTTCGAATAAAGATTTAACATTCTCAGAATTATCCTAAAACTCCTAACCGTTAAGGAGTTATACCTTCCATCATCAGCTCATCTACATAACATGATGACTACCAGACGCAAATACTTGAATAGCCTTTGAAAATATATGAAACATATAATGCGTGCCTATAAAATTTGAGGGTTGCCCTCAATTTCCCTTGGATTCCATCATCAGATCATGACTTGGTGACAATGGGACCACCTCAGGAGTATACCCTTTCGAATAAAAAAAAATTTGAAAATCGGTGTACAATTGACGGGGTAATCGATGTACATACACAAAAAAAAAACATACAGTGGAACGTAGAACCTCCTCCTTTTTTGAAGTCGGTTAAAAATGACACTCAAGCACCCCTGAAGGTATGTCTCCCACATTTCAAGTCTCTAGCTCCAGTTGCTTAGGCTGTCCATTGTCGTCAGTCAGACAGACAGTCTTTGTAAACAGGGGTGTTATTAATAAGTTCGCCTGCGTACATGGGTATCTGTCAGTGGCATCATAGCTCCCAAACGGTTTTACCGATTAGTAAGGGTTAGGTTCTAGGACTAGATTACATAACGACTCTATAAGCAAAACGTCTTAGTTACATAAGGTCTTGGTAGCTAAATGTCTAATTGTACAAACGTCTTAATAGTAGAATGCCCGGGTTTAAGATTGGACTTAGTTCTATTACGTCTTGTTTGTATAACGCCCTAATATCAAAATGTTGTAATAGCAAAACGACTGGGTAGGCATATCGTCAAACATTAATAACGTCTAAATGGCATAACGACTAGATGGTTGAATGACAAGAAAAACTCAAACGTAGTTTTTGAAGGAACTCTTTGAATACCTGGCCGGTATGCAATCATGACGTTTTGCTACCAAGACCATATGCTATCCAGACACTTTTCCTTATGCGTCGTTTTACAATCAAGACTTATTAATAACTTGGACGTAAACTCTATTAGTCATTTTGCAACTTCGGGCGTTATGCTATAGTTGTCGATCGAACAACTAAGACATTCTACTCACTAGGGCATTCTGCAAAAAAGACATTGTGCTTACCAAGACCTTATGCAACTAAGACGTGTTGCTTGTAGAGTCGGTCGTTATGCAATCTAGTCCTTACGAACCTAACCCAGCGGCTTATTTTAATTGAAAGCTAGTTAAGTCGAAATGCTTCATAGCTAAGTTTAATCAAAATCGCTTATTGCACTGTTAAATTTAAATGCCGGGGGTTTTTCAACTTTTCTATGTTAGTTAGGTTATAATTATTTATTCGCTCGACGCCCCCATTTGGCTGGATGCTCTGAGGTGGTGAGGTGGACTGTAGTTAGAGCACAGTAACTGCGTCTTAGGAGTCAATCTCGGCGGCGCAAGTTGCACAATGTCGCAATTAATGTCCGGAGCCGCCCAATCGAGTTACCGCGGTCACTACGGCACAGAGCGGTCAGCTTGCAGCCGCAGTAAGGCAAGAGGTTTCAGTTAATATCAAAGAGATTCAACATTAGTATGTATAAAAATAAAAAAAAACATTTATTTCGGGCAACATTTGGATCCATGTTGACTTAGTGTTCCGTACTTTTTCATATAAACATTGAACTAGCACAAGATAGTTAATTCATTTTCAATGTACTTTGAGTTTTTTTTATTCGATATCAGAGTTAGATGCAGACACAAACCAAACGCTTTCCAAACTGGAAAAAACGAAACGCAGTACACCAGCGACAGTGCTGCCACCTTTACTAGAAAAACATTCCCCTCCCATACGCCCCCATACGCCTACCGTGCGCGCTTGTAACGGCTCCCTAATAACTGCAATTTTAAGTTTCGAAAAACGATTTAAACTTAGCACCAAAATTAGTGAAACACCATCAGCAAACCCATACCAAACCCATACCAAACCCATACCCATTGCTACCTTGTATTTTCTTTGTGCCTTATTTCTTGTTTTGACTGTTCTGACTGTTGTTTGGTGTTCAATAAAGAGGTATTGTATTGTATTGTATAACGCCTGTGGACGCAAGGAGCTACGTTCCTGGAAACCAAGGTGAGTGTCTACATTTCTCGCACTTAATCGAAGGAATTTCCCCAACAGTTAATATCATAACTTATATACTATGTTAGTTGGGCCCATAGAGTGGCAAGGAACGGTGCAGATTAGCCCAGGCCCCTATTTTACCATCATTACCATTGTCCGTTTTATATGACGATTCGAACTACATTTATTTCTTTCTGTCCCTACTGCCATGTTGTGTCTTCTTGGAAGTAGTTGCAAAGACATGACAAGCGCAGTAACGAGTTGGATGGGTTGTATTACTAGCCAATACTACATACATAAAGGTCAACTATAATGGTCAACTATAATGATCAACTATAATGGTCAACTATAATGATCAACTATAATGGTCAACTATAATGATCAACTATAATGCCCATGTGACGCCGCTTCCCACCGGTGTTAACTATAACGTAGATGACTCAGTTAATTTAAGGAGAATGTGGGATAAACACATTGGAATGAATGAATGAAAGAATGATTTATTTATTGCTCGAATGTGAGTAAATTACAATGGACCACAATCAGCCGTCGTCCGACGACCGACATGCAATAGTACTTATAAGCTAAACATGTTTATTTTTTTTAATAGGTACTTAATTACTGCGCAATATACATACCTAATTAATATTACTAATGAGGCTCCATAAATTATTTTCAATTATAATAACATTTGTCTAGTAACCACGATTTGACTGACTTATTAAATTCATGTTTTTCCATTAATTCTAAATGAGTCAGGAAGCTGAACTTAAGCCAGGATAAAATAATGAAATTGAATTTGACTCTATTCGGTAGTTTGTTTGTTCCTGAACAGAGGCCCGAGTACGAATGTTCGAATCCTGCGTAACGTAATCGAGTAAGTAACGTTATCGAGATATGCGTACGACGTTTGGAACAGCGCCCGCCCGTGAGCGTATTTGGAACTAAAATTTTGTATGAAGTTTCTTGATCTCGATACGATAACGTTACGTTACGCAGAATTCTAATATTCGTACTAGAGCCTCAGCGTACTTACCTATTATGCTCATTACACAGAAATCCAGAAAAATATAACTAACCCCGGGTATCAAACCCGGATCCTTGACCTACTGTGTCACGTTCCATTTCACCAGTTAGTCCTCAAAAAATACAACTTTTTGTGTTTTATTCCAAATAACATGAGATAAGTTTGACAATAGCGAACACACTATTATTTCGTATTTATAATATTATTACAATAACAATCTCTACCCACAAACCATACAAACATAATAACAACAAAACTTATCACAAACCCATTCACTCAATTCCAAACCCATTCGATGAGTGATTGAAAAGAGCAACAGTTCTGGGAAGCGAAAGGATTACATTCATTCACCATTCTAGTGTACTGGCTAGTCTCAGTTAACCATAAAGTGATTAAAAAGGATTAAATTTGACAAATATCAGGCTTTTAAAGTAGCTTTTGAGAAGGACATGCACGTTCCTAAGTAAATTTTAAATTAAAAAAAATACTGGATTGACAGAGAACTAATTCACTACAGTAAGCTCCGTACCCAAGAGGTACCAACGGAACCGCGTTACTAACAGCCGTTCCCGATATTCTAATCTATCTCTTATTTCAATCTGCTGACGATAAAAATATCTATCTATCTTCAATTTTGCAGTCTCAATAAACTTACTGTCGGTGGGTAATCCAATCTCTGCTTGTATTGACTTACCAACACCACGGACTTCGGGTTAGCGCTTGAAAACGTCCGAACCAAAAGACCACTAATTTGAAAAAAGTCCACTAATCGAGCATCAGTCAGTCTTAGTTTGGTCGAACGACAGCGCTATGACGTATGGCTGTCATCGGAAAATGCCGTGTTGTACTGGGACACATTGTTCGTGAATTTTGTACTAGACCCAAAGTCCATGGTGTTACTAAGTCAATGTCTGCTTACTATCCTGCCGATGGCAAGATGGTGGGCTAAATTGTTACATTTTTTTATTTATTAAATTCTTCAGTAGACCAAAACAAGAGATACCAAGATTTGAACATTGGGAACGGCTGTTAGCCTCCGTCTAAACCCATTAAAAAGTCTGCCCATGGCTATTCATCAAAAGGGCTGTATCTTTAGAGTAAAGTAACAGATAAAAATATTGAGCATTCATAGAATGTGTATCACTATGTGGTCATGTAAAAAAACCGTAAATATTTCTAATTCAGTGCTAGCCACAGCACACCTTCTTGTATTAATAAGAAGAAAATCCAATTTCAAAATATAAATCTTTACCGTTATCCGTCTCCAGCGAACATAAACAACTTCGTCAACGAAAATATCTGAAACCAAATTACATACTTATTAAGAAATAATTCGCAAAAATGGCCGTTTAAACTTTATAATTGCTGCGCAAGAATAAATTGGAAACGAAAAGAGTTTCTGGAAATTAAATTTGCCCGTCGCCATTTTGTTTTGAGAGGATTTTTCATTAAACATAAACTTATTAAGGCTGCTCCTGCTACCCTTTCACCCGACTGCAGAGGTACCAGGGAGGGTAGTGTTAAATCGATGAAAATTATGGTAAAAAAATATTGATGGATATCAAAAGTTGGTCAGTAGATGGTGAGTAATCACCTAATCGCCACTGCTGAGTGCAGGCTACTATTTCACCAACTTTACAATTGTCAGTTTTCAATATCAATTCCACGTCAATTGCTGACTTGAAGAGCTTTTGTTTTAGCGCGCTTCATACTAGCCAAGAGTTCGAATTATCGAGTAGTTCGAATTATCATGACAAACCGACAAATGTAAATGTGAAATAGGGGCCTGCAGTGGCCTGGTAACAGCGGTTCATAGACCCTAAATAACTAAGCCAGATCAAAGGCCTTGAAAAAACCGTTTAAAACCTTTGTCGTCTCAAGCTGAGGGTCGCAGGTTCAAACCCAGGCTCGCACCTCTGAGTTTTTCGGAATCCATCACAAAACGCGTAAATACTATAATCCAAACCTTATTCTGAGTGGTCTTAACCCAGCAGTACAGATGCAGAGATGAACACCACTTTCACAGACCTGTATCGGGAACTGTCACGTAATTGATATGTATTTATCTGCCTTGCCACGATCAACGAATAAAATCGAACATCGACCAATAAAAGTTCCCACCCCCCTAATTCACCAACTTTTAAATGTCAGTTTTCAATGACAATTCGAACTCTGTTCTTTGCCAATATTCAGCGCGCTAAAACAAAAAGCTCTTCAAGTCAGCAATTGACACCGAATTATCATAAAATAAATAAATATCACGGGACAATTTGACACCAATTGACCTAGTCCCAAACTAGGCAAAGCCTGTACTATGGGTACTAGACAACGGATAAACATACTTATATAGATAAATACATACTTATGTACATATTAAACATCCAAGACCCGAGAACAAACATTCGTATTCATCATACAAACATCTGCCCCGACCGGAATTTGAACCCGGGACCTCAAGCTTCATAGTCAGGGTCTCTAACCACTAGGCTATTCGGCCGTCAGTAATAAACTGACATTTGTAAGGTTGGTTAAATAGGGACCTGTTCTTTTCCAGTATGCAGCGCACTAAAACAAAAGCTCTTTAAGTCACCAATTGACACCGAATTGTCATTGAAAAGTGACATTTGTTATATTTGTTGAAAGTACCAAGGAGCTACTCTATACTGGAGCCTATTTTGTGTCACTGCGCAAACTAACGGTACTAATATGCCGAGCCTTTGGACATCTAGGTAAGAAAACGTGTCACACATGATTTTTTTATATGCATCTTGGCTGTGGCCGCTAACTGGCAGCTAGTTAGGATCTAATAAGGCGGCGCGGCGCGAGTGACACGCCCGGATACACCTTAACATTTTGTGATAGGGATGCGCAGGACGCTTGTCGATACCATAGAATACATGGTTAGAGACCCTGACTATGAAGCTTGAGGTCTCGGGCTCGATCTCCGGTCGGGGCAGATGTTTATATGATGAATACGACTGTTTGTTCTCGGATATTGGATGTTTAATATGCATTTAAATATGTATTTATCTATATGAGTATGTTTATCCGATGTCTGCGGAAAGCACAAGACCTATGTCCAGCAGTGGACGTCTTTCGGCTGACCTGATGATCCGTTGTTTAGTACCCATAGTACAGGCTTTGCCTAGTTTGGGACTAGGTCAATTGGTGTCAATTGTCCCATGATATTTATTTATATTTATTTATTTATGTTGACATCTACATATCATACTGTGTAAGAGGGATGGCATGGTGGAGAGTGGTTAAGAGTATCTAGAGAAAATCTACAAAAGGGACCATCTAGAACCGTTTGTTGATTTTCGTGGAGAAGAGAAGACAGTACATTGACTTACCAACTCCATCGACTTCGGGTTAGCGCTTGAAAACGTCCGAACCAAAGGACCACTAATTTTCAAAAAAGACGACTAATCGAGCGTCAGTCAGTCTTAGTTTGGTCGAACGACAGCGCTTGACGTATGGCTGTCATCGAACAATGCGGTGTTGTACTAGGACACATTTTTCGTGAATTTTGTACTAGACCCAAAGTCCATGGTATTAGTAAGTCAATGAGACGGTATGTTATTTTCGTCAGTTATGCTTATGTTATATATTTTTATTTTCGTTAGTTACCTATAAATGAGGAGATATGTGCAGCAGTGTGTCTTCTGGCTGATATGATGATGGTTCATCGAGCTTACATTTTATCGATGTCGATATACTGTCGCTGTGTCGCGGGCCGCGGGGCGGGGGCGCGCGCGAAATTGGAGGAAAACTTTCGTAAGGGGAAATGAAATGGGATTGATAAAAATTGGAACCAAGCCGCGCCAGGGCCGCACTTGGGACTTGGGAGCCTTTCATTTTTTATTGCATATATTTTTATTTAGAAATGTCTGCGGACTTAAAGCCACTGTGCCCCGATAGTTAAAGCAGTTAAAATCTGGGTCTAGGTAGGCTTGACATCAAAATGAAAATAACTCCATTACGATTGTCAGTCTTCAATGACAATTTGAACTACACTTCTTTGCCATTATGAAGTGCGCTAAAACAAAAGCTCTTCAAGTCAGCAATTGACAACGAATTGTCATTGAAAACTGACATTTATTAAATTTATGAAACAGGGGACAGTTGACAGACTCTCGCATGTCACCACAGTCGCCGCCTGTTGACAGTGTAAGTAAATGTATAGGTACCTAAGTATAAAAAAATATCTTTTCCATATTTTCATGATTAGATCTTGTGTTTTGCATGGTATACAATAAAGAACATAATTATTCGTAATAGCAGCATTCGATTCGACAAGCCTGGACCTGTCAAGCTTGGACCTGCCAAGTGTGAACATGTTAAGCGTGTACTAATTACGCGTGGACCTGTCAAGCGTAGGCCTCTCAAGCGTAGACCTATCAAGCTAGGACCTATTAAGCGTAGCGTTGATCCTGTCAAGCGTGTTACTTATTTTTAACATTAAACTACAGTGAGACTCAATCATATTAAAAAAACGGATCACTCACGTACATAAGTCGAGTTTAGCCAGACATGTTTCGGATTAATTCGTAGTCCTTCCTCTGGGAGTGAGCTCCCAGATCAGTCCGAAACAAGTCGGCCTATACTCTACTTAGATACTTACTAAATAGATACTTATTGGCTGACTAGGTGGCGCTAGAATCGCCACAAACCGAAATCCAACCCGAGTCCGGCCCTGCGCCATCCGAGGGCACGAAATTCACTTAGCTTCGTTTGTCGAAGCTTTTCGCCCCTTGAAACTTTTCAATAGCCGGGAATCGAATCCGCCCCCTCCCCCTCACCTGCGATGTGTGGAGCTGATCAGTTATTGTTCTAAAAGCCCGATGGAGTTACGCCGTTGTTACGCCGTTGTTACGTTGGAGTTACGCGGCGTAAAAGGTGTTGCATGGGATCAATATATTCAATATGTTATATATGTTGACGCTGGGAATATTGAATGATTAAAATATAATAGTGAAGTAATACGGATCACTCGCGTATATAAGTCAAGTTTAGCCCTTCATCTGGGAGCCCACAATGCTGACGGTAGGTCCGACACATGTCGGGCTAAACTTGCAGCGGTTTCGGTGCTTGTGTTTGTAGTGAAGTTAACAGAATTGGTGTGAGATATTTCAATCTTAATGATTAATTACCCTCCACTGATCACTTACCATCAGGTGACCCACTTGCTTGTTTGTGTTGAAATGAAATGTGTTTATTTGCCTTAAATGTGGTGAACAAAGGTCTTATCCTAAGTAAAAGTATCGCACACTTAGCTAATATTAGCATGCAAAAATTATTTTAAATGTCACAAATATCAAAGTATTATTAAGTAAAGTTTATTGTAAATGAAAAATTAATTGTTTTAAGTCCTACAGTAGAGGTATACAATAATAATAAAAATAAAAATATTGCTAATGTCAAAATATCAATACCCACTACATACATTATTACATCACATAATTAGTCCTCTGTATTACGTGTCACAGTCAAAAAATTCTTTTAGCGAGTAAAAACACATGTCCATAAGCCACACGTACAACGTTCGTTTAAACTGCGTGTTCGGGGTGACTTGCCGTATGCTTTGCGGTCGATGGTTATAGATCTTGATTGACATTACGTAACAGTTTCTCGCGTATAATGCACTTCTACATTGTGGCATCAGTAACTTCGTTGGATCTCTGTACCTTAACCTAGGATTGACTAAGCATTTCTTAAAATGGTTCGAGTTTTTTGAGACAAAGACACATATCTCAAATACATACATACCAGTTAGAGTTAGCACATTAAAATTTTTGAACAAGGGTTTACATGGTTCTAGGTGACCAACATCAAAAATAGCTCTAATACATTTCTTTTGGGCAATAAATGCTTGCTTAGTGTCACTAGAATTACCCCAAACAATCAGTCCCTATCTTAGTACAGATGCTACATGTCCGTGGTATGCTGTGGTAGCTGCTTTTTGAACGGCTATACGTTTTAACCTCCTTAATGCATACGTGAATCTTTCCAATCTGGAGCATAAGTTTTCAACATGCGACTTCCAACTACAACATCGATCCACTATAAGCCCTAGAAACTTTGTTTCAGTTACCTTCGATTACTACTACTTTGCATTTTATATTCAACTTTGGTCTTTGTAGTACCTGGTTAGCAAACTGTATATATTTAGTATTTTTTATATTTACAGATAAGTTATTGTTCTCTAGCCAAGCAGTTATAGCGTTGACAGTTTCATTAATGTTGTCATTAAACGTGTTACTTATATCGTCATTAGTAATTATAATAGAAATGTCATCTGCGAATAAAATTGATCTGTAATTACATGCATTTGGTAAGTCATTAATGTAGATAACAAATAATAAAGGCCCCAGTATGCTGCCCTGGGGGACACCGGTACTGTTTACTCTATTGGATGAAAAGTATCACTTGATTGTATTATTTTCATCTAGATTGTCTATTACCACACATTGTGTTCGATTGGATAACTTTTGAGCCACTCTGAAGCAACACCTCTGATCCCATATGATTCGCATTTGTTTAGTAATATTTGATGACTAACAAAGTCAAACGCCTTACTCATGTCAAAAAATACACCCGTCATTGGATTTTTTTTATTAATTTTTTCACTTATTGTTTCCATCAATGAGTAACAGGCATGCGTTGTAGATTTTCCCTTCTGGAATCCATACTGATCTTTAACTATTATATTATGTTTATTTAAGAATTGGGTCATTCTACTTTGCATCACCTTTTCAAAAACTTTTGCAAATATTGAGATAAGGGTTAAGGGTCGGTGATTATCTAGTTCTTGCTTGTCGTGTTTTTCATGGATAGCCTTTACAACAGGGACAATTTCCAGACAGATTAAAGCATTTTATGCTTTAATCTGTCTGGAAATTGTCCCTGATTTAATGACTCGTTTATTAATTGTGATAGAATTGGGGTTATGTATGTGGCGCTTAGTTTTATGATATGAGTTGATACACCATCAAAACCCACCGCTTTGGTATTATTTAAAGATTTAATTGTTTTTACAATTTCATCTGCTGAACAAGTTGCAATGAACACGCCGGCGCTCACTCTGGGAACACTTCTTGCTTGTGCCTTTTTACTGGTTGTATTATTTGTAATATCTACGAAATGGTTATTAAAGGCATTTGCAATCTCCTGCGGGTTACTAATAATCCGATCCTTAATTTTAATAGAGTCAATTCCCTCAAATGTCTTAATACTATCAGTTTTATTTTTTATTATGTCCCAGGTGATTTTACATTTGTTTTTAGAATTCAGTATTGCTTTATTATTAATATTTCTTTGAGATTCCATCATACACTTCTTCAGTAATCTAGTATACGTTAAATAGGCTGTTCTATGGTCCCTGGTTTTTTGTTTGTAATAGAGAAACCCGAGTTTCCTTTTGATAACGCATGAGGCTTTTATGCCCCGAGTTATCCATTTTGGTTTACAAGCGTTAGCATGTATTTTAATTCTTTGTATGGGGAAGCAAAGATCATAAAAAAGGCAAAAAATGCCATGGAACTCATCAAATGCAGCATTACTGTCAGAGTGGTCAGTAACTTCAGTCCAATTCAAAGAAGAGATACACTGTAGAAATTTTGAGATATTTTCTTGGCTGTAATCTCTTTTCTCAATGTACCAAAATTTCAATAAAGTTTTTTTTTTCAGTGTCGCGTTACTAATTTTCACTATTTGGCAAGTTTCATGATCAGAAAGGTACATCCTGTGCACTTCACCTACGGTATCTTTTATGTTACTATGTCGTATAGAAAAAAAACAATTTAGGTTAAAAACGTCCACACCAATTCTGTTACTCCCTACACCGCACCGAAAACGCTGCAAAATTTACGATGTCCGCTAATCATGCACCTTAATTAAACAGAATTTTCTCAAACATAGAAGTTAATATTCGCTTGAAATTTCGCCAGCCGCCTATTTCACCAACATTACAAGTGTCAGTTTTCAATGACAATTCTGTGTCAGTTGCTGACTTGAAGAGCTGTTGTTTTAGCGCGCTTCATATTGACAAAGAAATTCGATTGTCATTATAAACTGACAATTGTAAAGTTGGTGAAATAGGGCCTGCTCAACAAACTTAGTAAGGTAATCGCAGTCAATATCCCGTTCTAAATATGTAAATAAAAGTCATATGGACTAAGTTTTTGAAAACGTATTCTTATATTGTATTTTTTCATTACAATAACAACATTATTATCCAACCTAAGAATCCGTACTTATCTCGAATATTTAGATAAATACACGGAATTAAATAGAATCAAATCCTTCAAAGCACAATGCACTTTCATTCACAAGCCAACAATACGTAATGGTCACTTTCAAGCACTTCTTGCAACTTAAGAAGCTTGAAACTTGACACAAAACCGCCCAGTGGTCAACCACAGTAGCGATCGGCCAAAAAAAATTGCAAAAAATTAGGATTCCTTGGGAACACTTCATTTTTCTTCTGCCATTCTCTTTGACTCAACTTTTGACACAATAAATGGATTAAATTAGTTAGCTCCTCCGCGAAGTAGTGCAGTATAGTCTTGCAAAATAGCCTCGTCTGCGCCGAGTATTTATTCTCATGCAATTAATCCCCCCCCTCCGCAAATAGAAAATAGAGTAAGTAATCAACGCAAACGCTTCTAAGCCCACAGCCCAAACTACCACTACCAGTAAAATAGTACCGGACACGTGCTTCGCTAAAAAAACGAAATATAGATGTGTGCTGTAGGTAAGACTTAGCTAAGAACCATCTCGATTCAACTAGCTTATACCGTATTCAAATCAGTCTATCTCGGAGCTACAAATACCACACATAGAGAAACACTTCAAACTTATAAAACTCTTCTTGCGTCGAGCTTAAAAACCTTGGTTATTTTCATACTGTACGGAATCCTCAGTGCGTGAGTCCGGCTCGTACTCGGCCGATTCTTTTTGTAAAAGGATTTGTGCGCGCGAGTGGCTCTCGAGTTCAGAGCATTATGCGCAGGCGTGGAAGCTTCAGCAAGTAATGAATCCGAGGTGCTAATAATGTACGAATCTTTTGTTAGAGTTTTGGAGGATTTTTTGCGTGTTTGCTGGATCAACTTGAAGCTTGAGCATTATATAGTTCACGTTTTTTTGCAATCACATTTGGGTATCGTAAAATAAGATTAGTAAATAGCTAAATATTCCATAGGTACTATTTATATTTTGATTTCATTCACTGTAACTGAAATCCGTGATAGTCTAGTGGTTTGACCTATGGCCTCTCAAGCTGATGGTTGTGCGTTCGAGTCCGGACTCGCACCTCTGAGTTTTTCGGAATTTATGTGCGAAATTACATTTGTAATTTATCATGAGTTTTTCGGTGACATAAAACATCGTTAGGAACCCTGCATACTCCTGCCTAGCAATTCAATGGTGTGTGATGTGAAGTTCTCTATCTGCACTGGGCCCGCGTGGGAACTAAAGCCCAAGCCCTCTCATTCTGAGAGGAAGCCTGTGCGTACCTATATTACTACGATTACATTTTTAAAAATGTCATTATTTAATAAGTACCTAAATGCGAAAAATCATGATTATTGTTTTTCTCGACAAGTCCAATTAAATATTCATAATGCAAGTGCTAACTTCGAACGCTAGTTCGATGGAAGCTCAAAAGTTAGATAATTAAAGTGAAGCAAAAAAAAATGTAACAACTTTTATCACATCACATGACATTCACTGCGAGTGTGTTAATATTATTAACTCAATTTTTGTTATTTTTTGTATCCAAAGTATCCAAAGTATCCAAACTAGATCCGTAAACCGGAAATTGTTTTAATATAATTAAAAAAAAATCTATACAGTCCTGTTGTATTTATGCACCACTACTTTGTACAGACCTCCTCTCTCACATTACTACTCACCTAGAAACATAAAACAACATTACCATCATAACATACTTGACACTAACATTGTTACACAGTGGGTTGACAATCGAAAAACCGGTCAAAAAAAAACAACCGAAATTGCAAAATAGATACGCCGTCCCCCTCTGTTACGCAGTCTCTCGCTCGCACGGCTCCCTGCAGACTCGTTAGCGGCAAATAAACGCAGTAACACAATAAAAATACGATACAAAAAACAACAATGGCGTTGTTACCATTACAACCGTACAGCTCGATAATCCTTACCCTAAACAATTCATGGCTCTTATTCGCTTGTCTCAACAGTAAAAAACTCCGCGGGATTATGTGACATTTGTTTGAGGCGTTCACCCAATATGTTGCTTCGAATAAAAACGTAATTTTCTTTTTTTAATTGCGTCTAATTCGGCTTTCGGCTACGAAACGAGTTTTAACGAGACGACAATTATGTTGGAGCTTATTTAAACTGTAACGAGAAACGTAACTGGATTTAATTTTGAAGCTTGATTTCGCTTTTAGCATCGCCTTTGATATTTAACGGTAATGAGGTAAAAATCCATTTAGGAGTAATTAATAAACTTAAGTTAAATAAGCTCCGTCAATTGAGAGATTTTATCTTACTAAATGTTGATGATGATCCTATACCAATCCTGCTAATTTGCGTAAGTTTGTTACTTCTTCACGCTACAACGGCTGGGCGGATTGGAATGAAATTCAAAGCCTACAGAATATTTGACACAAGAAACCGTCTCGATCGCGTTAACGTTTCAATTGCTACGGGCAAATCGGCAGCGCCTCTAGCTAGCGGCATGTATTTTCAACGTACCTACGAATCTCATAAATTTGAAACGTTTGAAATGTTTTCCTGTGTCAAAAATTACACTAGAGAAATTACACTAGAGGCTGGAGACGTTTTGATACTTACAAGAACCTATTCTACGCGGAGAAACTCGCATGTAGCAACAGAGATACACCTAATGTTGTATCACAAATGTGTCATCTGTATAGTACTGTAAGTTCTGGTCCACCTGGTCATCTAACACAATTACTAACCATATTAAATTACATGTGTTTACCTATTTTTACAGTCGATATGTTTCTCAAGGTGTCGCGTTACCATTCATGCGGCCTCAAAGATGGCGGCACAAAGCTTGCGCAAAGTCTATAACATCCGACGGTATCTTTTATTGAGACAGTTTTTGTAGTTCATGTTAATGATACATTCGGGTTTTACCACAGAATGCATGTTTTACCACAAAGGTTGTTTGGCGTGGTTTGATTTCTTTCAAGTAGTCACATGAGGTTTATTTTTTTTAACAAAGTTTGGTAAGAAAAACTTTAATACCAAGCAGGAAATACTGCATTAAACAATACTGTAATTAAGGTTGTATTGTTGAACTATCGACTCATAAAAATAAGCTTGCTTGACCTGGTATGTTTTGACACCCTGTGAAATTTTGAGACCGTTTTTGGTCGTTAATTTGCAAAATAAACAAGTGTTTGTTAATACAAGCTTTTCGCAGATGACGTCATCGCTGTTCTACATCGCGCTAACGAAGTTTCTCAAGTTAGATGCATATGAAACTTCCAATTCTCTTCCTCCGGACTTCTGTCCCCAGGAACAACATCAGATGCCCAGAGAATACTTATTAATAGTTAACACAATGACAATTATCAAGAACGTAATCGCTAAACTTTAGCATCACACGCTCCACCGTCTCTCAATGCTCAATGCTCGAGCATAATGGTATCAGAGCATTTGAGCATAATGGAATCAGAGCATTGAGCATCGGCGAGCGCTCTATTAAGTCGTTATCTATCGGTTGTGTAATTTGCCGGCTGTTGCCTGAGATAACATCTTAGAGATAAAGGGCCCTTTACAGTCGTGCGTCGTACGCGAAAGGTGAAACACTGCCTTTAGTGTAATTTCTGACACAAGATATCGTCTCGTTCACGTTCGCGTCTGAAATACTATGGGCAAATCACCTGCGCTATTACACGTATCTACAACAAACTATTCTCTCTTGACACTTTAACGCAAATGCGTTCGAGACGCAATTTTGGTCGTCCATTACACTAGGCGCTCTGGCCATATGGAAGCTAAACTTGAGCGGAGTTTTCGGCGCTAAATGGCGTATTTCTCATAGAAATAAAACGAAAGAAAGAAAGAAGACATTTATTCACTTTCACAAGAAGACACACAAATACAAGAAAATACACACAATTTCACACATTTCTTCTCAAGGGAGTGTGTCCTCACAAAAGTGAAACGGTCGCTGACTCAGCATTATGCTGAGGCGTTAGACGCCTGCAGCGCTGATTTGTAAGTTGAGTTTTTTTTTGGTTGGCTACATTTGTGTTTCGTCCTGTGCCTGTTTATAGACAGAAGCGTAAACATAAACACAGTTCCATAAACGAGCCATTAGGTACTTGATACCTTTATTAACATCAACATATTAAAAGTTAAAAATCTCTATAAATAACATAAAATCTTTTAATTTGTCCTCGAAAGCAGTTTGTTGAACATTTGCTGCACTGTGCTAACACGCGTGTCTGGTGGGCCCGTAACGCAGCACCGGTCCCCCTAAAGTTGCTATTGTTAAATTGTAATGCGTGTTTAATTATTATGTTGACGACATTAGATCCGTTATGGTTTTTGATGGACGCAGAAATGAAAACTGGTATTACATACATATACATACAAACTTTATTAAATGAATTTTCTTCTTGTTTCTGTAGTACTTTTTTTACTTTAGATGTCAATTTTAGAATGAATATTAATATACGCATATCTTTTGAAGTCAGTTAAAAATAAGCTAAAGTAAAAACAAAAACAGTGCCTACGGACCATGAACTAAAAAACAATTACTTTGCTCACCCGCGACCACTAATGACAAATAGTTATATCTGTGCGGCAAATGTATGTTTCCATGCAACACCTCCACCTCCACTGCTACACGAATCAACACATGCCACACAGACCCAACTATCACCACCACCACTATACTAAACGCTGACGCGTTTCGGCACTCTCCACGAGGCCATTTACGAAGCACAACAACAACCGCTCAACATGCCACCACTTCCACTACTCAAGTAGTAGTAGTAGTAAACTAACTTTTTGTATTATTTTATTTTTACGGTCATCCCGTTTGAAATTAATTTTTTTTTTCGGATAGCGTAATTGGATTAGCGCGTTACCACGGTATGGTAAAGGTTTGGGTTCGAACCCCAATTCGAGAACAAATTTTTCTGGTTTTTCTGTATATTTACGCATCAAATTTGAAATTTGTGAAAAAGTAGTAGTAGTAGTTGAGTAGTGGAAGTGGTGGCATGTTGAGCGGTTGTTGTTGTGCTTCGTAAATGGCCTCGTGGAGAGTGCCGAAACGCGTCAGCGTTTAGTATAGTGGTGGTGGTGATAGTTGGGTCTGTGTGGCATGTGTTGATTCGTGTAGCAGTGGAGGTGGAGGTGTTGCATGGAAACATACATTTGCCGCACAGATATAACTATTTGTCATTAGTGGTCGCGGGTGAGCAAAGTAATTGTTTTTTAGTTCATAAATATGGACCTCCGCAAAGTAACGCCTGATTCAATAAATTACCTACGGACCATGTCTAAAAAAAAATTTGTATATAAAATTACTAAATTCATGACTTTCTTTTTAATGTTTCACAATATTAATTATTAATCTAATCTTAGTATTTTGATCACTCGAGCCCAGCGGGTATAACTAGTTTATTGCAAGTATAATGTGCTATTTGAATTCATGCCCCTGCTCATGCGCAACTCAACGCCCGCGGCCACGATCAGAATAACTGTGTTAGGGCGGGACTCGAACCGCCACCCGCTGGCTCACCGGGCAAGTTCGAGAGGTATATTTAATAGCATTTTTAACCCGCGACGCAAAAAGATGTAAAAAGTAAAAAAAAAACATTAAGAGTAAAAAAAAAATCAAATTGTGGTCCTGGTTCTTTATTTAGGAACTATTCGTTAATTTTTTTCGCAACGGTTGCCGTACGAAGGACCTCCAAATATAAAAATACGTCACCCAACTGCAAAAAAGTTAAAGGATAAAGGTTAAAGGAAAGTTATAGGTTTTTTTCTGTCCAACGTAGCTGGCTTGTGGAACCACTGTGCGCTATTACCTCGACTGGCAAAATATGAATGCGTGGATTGGTGTAAGGGTTAAGCACATGTTACAAAATGTCAAGTTACCGGATTCGATTACTGGGCTATGCTGTACTTTGCCAGTTTTGTATGTACCTACGTATTCTGGTCTTAGGAATAATACTCTGAAATTTGTTGAGTATCAAAACATTGTTTTTATAAAAAAGCGGACATTGTACAAATTGGTAGATGGATAAATTTAAAGTTACATCAAGGTGCGAAGCAACTGCTTGGATCAGGTGAGTAACAAATGATTAACAAATTATTTATATTTATTAAAAGAGGGAGGAAAACGAGCAAGCGGGTCACCTGATGGTAAGCCATCACCGCCACCCATGAGAACCAGGAACCCCAAGAGAGTCACTAGTCCGTTGCCGACCTTAGGAAAAGACATACAGGAAAGGGGGGGGAATCGGGCCTCCGGCATTCTCACTGACCGAACGAAACGCAAAGGAGGGTAATGTGTTTATCAGCCTATGTATGTATGTTTATTCCTTTGTGACACTCTAGAGACAGAACGCGTGGGCCGATTTTAATGATTCTTACGTCAATCGATTCGTGTTAACTCTGCTCAATATTACCTTTGACCAACCTACAGTCAATATTACTTTTGCCTGGTATTTCGATTAAAAGTAGATACTAACCGATTAAGAGTTTAGGCTGTAACGTGACATCTGTACACAGTTCCACGGAACCCCGGTGCCCTGCTGCGCGCAGTGCACCCCGGCCCGCGCGCCCGGTGTGTCCCCGCCTTATTAGCTCACAACTCTGTAATCATAGTATCAGATGTAAGCGATGTTACCGATACCAACATAGGTATTGTACCTACAGAGACCCGAGCACGAATATTCGAATCCTACGTAACGTAATCGAGTAGTAATGTTACCGAGAAAATTTGTAAGACGTTGGAATAACGCTTCAAATAATACGATAACGTGCCGTTACTACTCGATTACGTTACGTAGAATTCGAATGTTCGTGCTCGGGCCTCATATTCTTTTACTGCTGACTTAATTTTGGAAGAGAAAAAAAAGAACGCTTTTATTCTTACCACAATAATGTCATGGAATACCGTGTAGAGTAAAGTTGTGGACTTCAAGATATAAAAAAAAAACAGTTAGATAAAACATGCAATAAAACTAAAAACTAGGTACAAAATTCACCTAACCTAACCTACAACTGAAAATGCTTGTTTTGTACTTAATATTTAAGGTTTTTTTTTTTTAGTAAAAAATACATATTTTTTTAAGATCGCGTAAAATTGGTTTGTCCTAATGTAATGACCATTTGTCCTCATTTTTCTCCTACTAACACTGAAAATATTTCGGGAAATTTTTTGGCTATGTAAAATAGGTATTAGGTTTTTATACCTTTGCTGAAAAGTGGGTAATTTTCATGTCAAACGATCATTCGACCAAACATTACATTAGGAAAATCCATAATATTACGTGACATTAAATACCTAATTTCTAAATTTTCATTTTAATTTTCGTAAAAAAAAATCACCAAATTCACGTAATTCAGCCGCTCCTTGCTTGTATAACACACATATTCATTTACCTTTCATCTAATGTCGTGACACAATATCCCAAAGCACATGATTCAACCTCCCCCCACCCCCGCACCCCGCCCCTCCCCGCTAACTGGCTAAAACGGCAAAAATTGTTCTCCAAATCACCGGCGTTTTTTAATAATTGTTTTATGCTCTAACAAATGAGTTTGAAATTGGATCTGGCTCGGAGCGCTTACAAAAATGGATGCTTAATGCGTTTAGGGGGAGCGGGACGGAGGTACGGGCGAGAGAGGGATGGAAGGGGGACGTTTTGTTTCTTTCGCTTTCAATTGTTGCTGTATTGACGTGTGGGGGTGGAAGGGTTAACTGGAGGTTGTAATAGTTATTAAGTTAGTAAGCGAAGAATACAATAATAAATAATTCATGTTATGCTACCGTGAATTAATTGTTAGACTTAATACAGAACTTGCGATCTTCCTTAAAGCGCAAAACAGATTAACAATTCGCCATGTTTTTTAAATCGACTTTTAATAAAAAAAATCTTAGGCACTTGGCCTTACAGTAAGTTTTTTTTAATACGACGAGGAAGGCAAACGAGCAAGTGGTCACTTGATGGTAAGTGATCACCACAGCCCATAGACACCCGCAACCCCGGAGGATTTGCAGATGCGTTGCCAACCTCTCTAGCTAAGATGAATTAATGCCTCTTTTGTCCGTAATTACACCGGCTGTCTTACTCTCCACACCGGAACACAACAGTGCAAGCACTGCTGCTTAGCGGCAGGATTAGCGAGTAAGTAGATAAAGAGCACCAAACTATCAGTTAATCTTAACAACACTATTTCATCTGCAATTTTCACTCGTTGCGTCTTCACAGCTAATGAACAGTAAAACGAAGACAAACTACTTTCCTCGCCCAGTTAACGCAATTTCCTCCCCCCCCCCCCCCCCTCCCCCGACTGGACAGGGGGGGGGGTAATAGGTCCTTCATTGTTCTGTATCGCAGGCACCTGCAGGTAATAAAGTCTTGGAACAAATTTTATTTTGACAATTAGAGAAGAAATAGAAAATAAAGGCTCCATTCACGGTATGATTTATTACAATCCGTCGTTTCAGACTTCGATGGACTAATCGAAAATGGTAATGTATGTGAGAAAATTACATGTCTCAAAATAAATATTATAAGTATTATTACGGACTTTTTTCACTGTCACATGGCGTTTAAACTGAACACTAAGCAATCACCTTCTTGATTACGTGTTACATTCACATCGCTCTTTATTTGACAAAAAAATAACCTAACCAACTTAGAAAAGTTGAAAAACCACCGACATTGTCATTTCAAAGTTCAATATTTCAAAAACGGGTCAACCGATTTTAATTAAACTTAGTTAAGAACGATCTCGATTAAACTAGCTTTCGAACAAAAAAACCGCAAAGAAATCGGTTTATCCGCTTGCGAGCTACGATGCCACAGACAGATATACAGGTCAAACTTATAACACCCCTGTTTTTCGTCAGGGGTTAATAAAATATAACCTTGATTAAAGTTTCGTCTTCACCTTGGCGTCGTAACAATTTTTTAGAGTATTCGTGGGATTCTGAAAGTTATTTCGCGAAATGTTGTAAGTTTTGAAGCCAGTACGAAAAAGCCGTCTGTCGCTAATTCACTGGTTCACACCTCTTAAATTCCTGTTTTCATGCGCGTGAGCACCTCATAATCCGCTGATGCATTGTCGTGCGCCGCAGGCGGCCTATGGTCCCTCGAACACAACCCAGGCCGCCATACAAACAATAGATCTAAGAAAATAGTAGACATACTTCTTAAAATAAATTGACGACCCAATGGCCTAGTGGTTAGCGACCCTGACTATGAAGCTTGAGGTCCCGGGTTCGAATCCCGGTCGGGGCAGATGTTTGTATGATGAATACGAATGTTTGTTCTCGGGTCTTGGATGTTTAATATGTATATAGGTATGTATTTATCTATATAAGTATATTTATCCGTTGTCTAGTACCTATAGTACAGGCTTTGCCTAGTTTGGGACTAGGTCACTTGGTGTCAATTTGTCCCATGATATTTATTTATTATTTATTAAAATACTGATATTGTATTGATCACCAGAAAACGTATCTTATTGGACATAATGAAAACGGCATATTGACCGCGAATACCTCATAGGTAGCCTTAATACCTTATTAGGTCTAATGCAATTAACCGCGAATCATTTAAAACTGATAATATATCTTATGCTTAAATAAAAACAAATTATTTTCCTCTAACTGACGTACCAATTTTCACGTCGTTATTCAATCAATCAATCAATCAATCAAACATTTATTTGTTAAAAGTAGGTGGTACAATTAGGTGACACAACAAAAGAAAACATAAGTTCTCCACTTTTTAAAGAACAACCACAACATACAGAAAGGAAAAAAAATACCTCTCTCTCCAAATCAAATTAAAACAGCTTTATTCAGTACAAGTCTAAAAGTCCTTTTGGTAAAAGTAAAACCATGATTGCCAAAAACGTTTTTTTTCTACAAACTGACTGGCACAAGATTTCATTACAATTTCATTTTAATGTGCCTTTGAGAAATTAAATTAATTTGCTTCAAATAAGGAAAAAATAGTGATATGGTATGCTTCTCTATTTCAAAAACAAGACAATGACAATGACATTTAGGTACTTTGTACTGATGGCGCCTCTAGCGGAAATATTTTGCAGTTTTATCTCGTATTTGTATAGCAGCCGGCAACTAAGGACATCATTTTAGTCGCATTATGCCCTATATTAACACTACTTATTTAACATCAATTACATTATTTGAACCCACCCTTATCTCTACGCACATAAAGTTCAAAATACGTACACTATGTGGGAAAGTGTTTACTTGTTGTTATAATGACCCTTATTGCAGAAGCATAAGGTTGCAAATAATAGCACTTTAGAGGTGTTAAGTGGCTTTGTGAAGACCCAACACGCGTGATAATCATCCTTAATGCTATAGTGTTAAGTGCAAAATATATTTCGGTGGTCTTTATTCCTGTGGCATAAGGTCGAGTTTGCATGATGTCAATTGTGGTATGGTTAATATTTAGTGCATAATCTCGGTTGAAAGGAACAGCGAGTGGTCGCCATTGTTTTTTTTGCGGTAAAGATGACGGTCAAGTGTGAGTCGACATTATTAGCAAAAATATTAAAATGTATAAAATTTTAACCTTTCACCGACTGTACTGTTTTTTCTGATGTCCTGTCAATCGCCCCAAAACTAAATGGTAGACATCGCTTTTAAGGGATGATGATATGATTAGTCCCATGATATTTATTTATTTATTTATTATTTGTTCTAATGTAATGTTTGGTCGAATGATCGTTAGACCTAATTGAAATTACACTGAAAATACTCGCTTTTCAGCAAAGGCATAAAATAAACCTAACCTAATCTATTAAAGCGCTTAGTTGATGCAACTTGTGACCAAAGGGCTGGCAGTTTTCTCTCTCAAAGAATCAGCATCGCTATTCAGCGAGGCAACGCTGCCAGCCTTTTGGGCACTATGCCACGGGGGCCTTATTTAGATTTAATTTAGTTTTAAGTTGTAGTTTATTTAGTTTAAGCTTAGATTTAATGTCATTGTAAATTGCTTTTATTATCTATTCTACATAGCCCATGTAAAAGATTTCCCGAAATATTTTCACTTTCAGCTGGAGAAAAATTTGGTCAAACGACCATTCGATCAAACGTTACATTAGGACAAACAATTTTAGGTTACACGAAGGTCGCCGACGTCTTTATACCAAATTTTAAATGGTTGACATGTAAAAATTAATGAGAATTTATAAAGCTAATGTAAGTTACTGTAATTTATTTAATCCAGTGTAAATCCTAACTAATATTATAAATGCAAAAGTAACTCAGTCTTTCTGTAGCTCTGTCTGTTTGTTTGTGACCTCTTCACGAAAAAACCGCTGCACTAATGTAGATGAAATTGGGTAAGAAGATAGTTTGAATATTGAGGAAGAACATAGACTACTTTTTATTCTGGAAAATGTTATAATTCCCGCGAGATAGCGATAACCGAAGTCGCGGGCAACAGCAAGTCTTTAATATAATTAAGAAATGTTGTGCCAAAACTGGCTGGTTGTGTTGGCATGCCTGTAAAACACTTAACAACTGTTGTTATATTTGTGTACCCATAGTCTACAATAAAAATACTTTGATTTTGACTTTATGCCGAGTCGCGTGAAATAGCTACTCCTCAATAAACGCCACATGCTTATTGATACTCGCTGCATCGTCGTAAGAATTGGATATCTCGGGACAATCAGCTGCAGTCATCAGCGGAGCAGGAACCGAAGAGTGCGGCTTCCTGGCGGGACGAGGTACGGGAGACCAGCGGGGAGGGAACTGAACAATACATTTAATGGTCATGTGCTTGACTAGAACGCGTAGATCTAAGGTTACCGACATAGCCCGAAAATGGCAGTGGGTAGGGCACATTGCTCGCAGAACTAATGGCCGATGGGGTCAGAAGGTTCTCGAATGGCGTCCGCGGACCGGGAGACGAGCTGTCGGTAGGCCTAGGCCTCCAAAAAGATGGAGCGACGACTTGGTAAAAGATCGCGGGATCGCGGTGGATGCGGAAAGCACAAGACCGGTCTGAGTGGAGAGCCTTGGGAGAGGCCGCCGGCCAGCAGTGGACGTCTTTCGGCTGACATGATGATAATGAAATAAATAAATACCTACATATCGTAGGACAATTGACACCAATTGACCTAGCTCAAACTAAGCAGAGCATGTGTAACAGAGATCATGTAACAGAGCCCTTATAATCCTTAATTACCGTCATGATTATCATCAGCAAAGTCGCACGAATCGAAGAATACAGCTGTGAAGACAGCTTATATCAGAGTCAGTCGAGACCATAGTCTTGATGCGATAGCTTCACCAGCCTGTTCAAAAACACTGACGCTACACAGGTCTGCGAAACAGAGATATTTTTTAAGAATCACACCGTTTTATTAAGTCATGCAGGTGAAGAAGCGATCAACTAGCTACCTAACAGACAGTCTTGAAGACAGCGTATTTTAACACCCAACGAAAAAGAGGGAGTGTTATAAGTTTGACCTGTATATCTATCTGTCTGTGGCATCATTTCCGATTTCGATGTGGTTTTTTAATCGAAAACTATTTTAATCGAGATGGTTTTCAGCTAAGTTTCATTAAAATCGGTTAACCCGTTAGACATAATGAAAACGGGATATTGACCGCGATTACCTTATCGGGTTTGATGAGCTCCCGATATATCGATGCAGTTGCATGCATCATGATCACGGGCAAACTGACGAAACGAGCGTAGATACCTACCTATAAGGTAATCGCGGTCAATATCCCGTTTTCATTATGTCTAATGCAGTTAACCGCGAATCACATAAAACGGTTAACCCGTTTTTTAAATATTGAAGTTTGAAATGAAAATGTCGGGGGTTTTTCAACTTTTCTAAGTTGGTTAGGTTATAATGATAGAATCGCTTTCCCCGCTGCCTCCTCCGCTGCCGCACCCGCGCCCGCCCGCCGCCGGCGCCGGCGCCGCTGCGCAGTAACCGCGTTAAGTTTTCCATTTCCGCGCATCTCTCAATTGCATTACAAGTTTAACTAAAATCGCGAGGAAACCGTCTTAATAATTATGCCCTTTGAGAGGCGCAATTGGTTTTTATAATTGCATTTGATTTTAATAATTAGGTAAGTATTTAATCGCTTTTGCCAGCGAGCTTTTTCGTGGTAAGATGTTTCGCTATTGGAAATGTAGCGATCGTCTATGATACCATACTTAGGTGCATCATCATCATCATCAAGCTTAAGAGTTACACTCTTGTCGGTGGAGTGTCTTCCAATCATCTCTCCTATGAGCCAGTTCCTTGACCTCCTGATACGACACGACACCGGCCTTCTCCTTTATCTGGTCCATGTAGCTTCCTCTCTGTCCATCAATTTTTCCTTCTAAAATGGTCTTAAAGAAGTTATCGTGTCTATAGTAATCAGGATCGTTCTCCTCTCATTAACCATTGACGTTACTTCCTCGTTAGTCTTCTATTCCATCCAACTTCTGCCTTTCATTCTCCTCCAGCACCACATCTCAAAAGCTTCCAATATTTCCCTATCTCTCTGTGTCAGTGTCCATGTTACTACTTAGTGTGAACACCCTAATTAGCGGATCGTTATTTTTACCAATTAAAGTGTGAGAGGTGTTAAAAAAAAATGCAAAAAGATACCCCTACTGAGATCATCATTCAAAGTGCTCCTAAAAAAGCCGTGATAGCCTAGTGGTTTGACCTATGGCCTCTCGAGCAGAGGTTCGTGGGTTCAAACCCCGGCTCGCACCAATAAGTTTTTCAGAATTTATGTGCGTGATTACATTTGTAATTTTATCATGAGCTTTTCGGTAAAGGAAAACAGCGTGAGGTAACCTGGACACTCCTGCGAAGCAATTCGATGATGTGTGTGAAGTTCCCAATCCGCACTGGGCCCTGGTAGGAACTAAAGAAGCCTGTCCTGCAGTAGGACGTAAAAAAGGCTGGTGGTGATGATGACAGTGCTCCAAATTAGACGCATCATCATCATCATCATCCAACCTTTTTTTTTAAGTCCCACTGCTGGATACAGGCCTCCTCTCAGAATTAGACGCATCCTATCAACTTTTACCTTGGTTGCTTAGTGCTGCGTTCACCGCGTAATACAATGCTTGGTAATTAGATAATCTGATGTAAAAATATATGATGTGCGTCAAACACATTGCGTTCAACGTAGCGTTTATCGCATTAAACGACCATGTGCTATAACCTCTAAGTTACGTTATTTTGTAGTTAGATAACGTTTCTGTGAATTAGTTTGATACTTACACTTTAGCACCCGCCCGGCTTTGTGTAACCTACCCGCATTCAGCCCGTTTGTCACACGTGCAGATCAACACCTTCACAATACAACTTTCTTAGTAGATATTACAAGCAACCAAATGGTTTTACACTCACAAATCACCAGGCAACCTTATTGGGTAGTAATTAAAGTCGTATTTGTAGGCGTAGGTTGTTACGCGACTGCATATAGAGAGTTTGTAATTTGATAAGTAGTTATAATCCGTGAAACTAATGCAGTTGTTGAAAACCGCCAAAGTTAGCCAAAGCCAACTGAACTCTGCTTTGTAATTCAACGGCAGGAGATCTTACCTGATTGGAAATATATGTGATTTTCGAATGATTCTGAGTCAGGCAGCTGCAAGTAGAATACTTACGCTATTGTTAAGAGGTGTTATTTTCGACACAAAAGTTTTTTGTTTGTTTGTTTGTTTGCGCAAATCTTGAGTGCTTTTGTTCGTGTTTTAAAGCGTTTTTAAAGATTGAAAAAAAAGTTAAGATGCTTATTGTACATACGTCGGCATCTCCATTTATGTGCGAGTAAATGTGTAAGTTGTAACTCGAAGAAATAATCTGGTAGTTGTATGTCTGTCTGTTAATCACGGGCTTACACATTTGCTTATATGTTACCTAAGTCTAGTGAACCGAAACAAGCATGCATTTAATTTGGCAAAATAAAAATGGCAAAAACGGAACCCGTATAATTTCGTCATGTTCGTCCGTCCGTATGTCACAGGCATTTTTTAACCCCCGACGAAAAAGAGGGGTGTTATAAGTTTGACCTGTGTATCTGTCTGTGGCATTACTGTTCCCAAGCGGATGAACCGATTTCGCTGCGATCTTTTTCCATCGAAAGCTAGTTAAATCGAGATGGTTCTTAGCTAAGTCTTATTAAAATCGGTTCACCCGTTTTTGAAATATTGAACTTTGAAATGACAATGTCGGGGGTTTTCAACTTTTTTTTTTGGTTAATGGTTTTTGCATGGTTTTTGTGAACTGTATTTTTTTGTTCATCATCACCAGCCACAGTTCTCTTTTCTCTTTCTAACATTACATTAGGAGGATCAATATGGCAATTAATTAAAAAAAGCCATGATAGCCTCACCTACCTATCGCGTCTCAAGCAGAGGGCCGCGTGGGATCAAGTTTTTCGGAATTTATGTGCGGAATCACATTTGTAATTTTTCATGAGCTTTGCGGTGAAGGAAAAATATCGCGAGGAAACCTGCACACTCCTGCGAAGCAATTCAATTGTGTGTGTGAAGTTCCCAATCCGCACTGGGCTCGCGTGGGAACTATAGCCCAAGCCCAATTCTGAGAGGAGGCCTGTGCCCAGCAGTGGGATGTAAATAGGCTAATGATGATGATGATGATCAATATGAAAGTGTGACAATATAGACCGGAATGTAATACTAACGCCTACCGTGGTGTTTGGTGTTGCAGTCAGCAGCAAAGGCTATACATACTAACACAAAAAAAAAATACCTTTGAAAACATACAGACAATTTTGTAATTTTGAACCCAAAAAGAGAGGCGTTCTATTTTTGTTCTGTGCCCTAAGCACGACTTGTCGAATCCTGCGTCACGTAAACTCGAATAGTAAACTATAACGAGTTTGTATGACGTTTGGAACAGCGCCCGCCCGTGAGCGTATTTGGAACTAAAATTTAGTATGAGATTTCTCGATCTCGATACGATAACCGTAACGTAACGCAGGATTCGACAAGTCGTGCTTAGGGCACTGTGCATTAGTGTATCTGTCTGTGGTGTCATAGCTCCCCAACGGATGAACCCGTTTAAAAATCTTTACGTTTTCATTTCAGTATCTCAAAAACGGCTGAACCGATTTTTATAACCAATCCAATTGAACTAACATTTAGGTATAACATTAGGTATAAGCATTATTATAACTAACAAAATTATGGATCGAATTTGGTCTGAAATAAAGTGATTTTATTTTATTATTTTTATTTATGAAACTTAGCTAAGAACATTCTCGATTAAACTAGCTTTCGATTACAAGAAGCCGCGCCCAAATCGGTTTAGGGGCTACGATAGCACAGTCAGATACACATATACACAGGTCAAACTTATAGCACCCCTCTATTTGCATAGGAGGTTAAAAACAGGTCACTGACGTAATTGTAAACTTGTGTCATGCATGAGTTTTGAAACATCTCTTTACCGCCCTAGGCCTGTAAACCTGTGTACCTTCTTTCTCATTATCTGAGCAAAGAGTTGTTTTATTCCGCTGAGACGAATTAGCTTCTAATTTCCCATTTACTGCTTTTCATCTCTCAAGCACACTCCAAACAAAACCCTAAAACAATTACGACAAAGTTCAAAATTCCAGAGCAAATTTGAGTTGGAAATCAGAAATGTTTAGCCAAAAGGTTTTGAGCTGTCTCTTGTTGGGTTAGGGTTGGGTTTTGCGTGGCGTTGCAAAAGCTGTTTAAGCAGCAGTTTTGCCGGCTGCGGAAATAAGCAGTTTTAATTGGCGCGCGATTATTCCAGTAATTGTTGCGATTGCCTGCGCGCTGACGGAAGCGCTGTGTTTACTGCGGAGCGGATGTCAACTACTGGGAATGAATTATCAAAAATATGATGATGATGCTATTACTATTTTTCGTGGTACGGTAACCGGTCTCGGTTTAGTGTTGCTAACCACAGCTACAGTCAGTATTTATATTATTATCTGTACATAATAGGCAAAAGACATCGATCGATCGATTAGCCGTGATAGCCTAGTGGTTTGACCTATCGCCTCTGAAGCAGAGAGTCGTGGGTTCAAACCCCGGCTCGCACCTCTGAGTTTTTTCGGATTTATGTGCGAAATTACATTTGTAATTTATCATGAGCTTTTCGGTGAAGGAAACCATCGTGAGGGGAAACCTGCACACTCCTGCGAAGCAATTCGATGGTGCGTGTGAAGTTCCCAAACCGCACTGGGCCCGCGTGGGAACTATAGCCCAAGCCCTCTCATTCTGAGAGGAGGCCTCTGTGCCCAGCAGTGGGACGTAAATAGGCTGCTGCTGCTGCTGCTGATGATGATGATGATGATGATGATGATGATGATGATGATGATGATCGATCGATATCCTAACTAATATTATAAATGCGAAAGTAACTCTGTCTGTCTGTCTGTTTGTTACCTCTTCACGGAAAAACAGCTGCATCAATCTAGATGAAATTTGGTAAGAAGTTGGTTTGAATATTGAGGAATAACATAGGCTACTTTTTATTCGGAAATATTGTATAGTACCCGCGGGATAGCGATAACCGAAATCTACGCGGACGGAGTCGCGGGCAACAGCTAGTTCTTATATAAAAACAAATCGTTGTGAATTTTAAATAAGGATTTAACATTTATTTACAACTTAATATTAAGTAGGTACTTACAAGAAAATAAAGCGGACATTTTCGTTACACTGCCATCTAGCGTTGAGTAGCCAAAATTCAAGATTAGTTTCGTTCAGCGAATTTTGTTCTTTTTTTTTCCCAGTTTAATTTTTCGCTTTGGATTCGGATAGTCATGATTTCATTTGTCGCATTCGCTTACTTCCTCACGCATTTATTCCAAACACTTACATAAATAAAAAATTAAACAAAAATTTTTTTTTAGTTCGGAACAAAATTGAACTGCCACTGTTCTTCGAGACTTAAATCCAGATAACTTAATACTAAGCATTTAATTAACTTCGGCATTGAATTAAAAATATTTCGAAATAATTTATCTTAAGCTACGCAACAGCGCCATCTAGTGTTGAGTAGCCAACCGCTGCGGTTGTTTCTGTAAGCTACGGCTCTGCTCTTCTTTGATAACATCCGCTAGAGTGCGCGCCGCGAGGTCCATGTCCTTGAGAGCTATTTTGCTGAATGTTAGCCGCAAATGCTGGGAGGGGGCGCTAGTGTCGTGTAGGAAGGCTTGGCCGGGGATTAACATCAAGCCACGTTTGAAGGCTGTTTCGAATACCTAGAAAAAATGCTACGGTTAGTCCAAACTAGTGGAAAAATTGATTTCTAGGGATTAATAGATTTGACACATTCAAGATTTATGTTTCCTGAGTCGCATCGCTACAAAAAAAACCAAGGGGACTGCCAGTGTCTATAAAATGTGGCGTTCCTTCTTTTACAGTATTAAATCAGTACTCCAAGCACGAGTTTTCATCAGAATCGAGTAGTAACGTCGTATCAACTTTAGTTCCAAATTAGCGTATTCAGCAGAGGGCGCTGTTCCAAACGTCATACAAATTTTCTCGATGGTGATACGATAACGTTACTACTCGATTCTGGTGAAAACTCGATAAGTTTGACCGCTATGTACGTGTCTGTGTATGTGTGTGTCTATCGGTGGCACCGTGGCTCTTAAGCCCTATTTTGTTGAGTTTTTTTTTATTTGAAAGAAGGTTTTCTAGCGGTGGTTCTGACATTTTTATGAAAACTGATTTTGCCGTTTTTGAGATTTTGAACTTTGAAATGTAAATCTCGCGGGTTTTACCTCGGAAAGCCGTTTTTTATGCTTTAAGACAAACGGGTAAAAACGCATTTTATCCACTAAAAATACACAGCTTAAAGAGTTTTCTGTTACAGTATCGTAAAAAAAATTGTGATTCCAGTGACTAAATTTTTATGAGCTGTTTTTTTGCATGTTGCGCTTTCCTCGCTACAATGAGGTGAAAAGTATTGTGTTACACTCGGGAGCAAATGTATTTTACTTCTCGTGTGTTGAAACACTCACGGGTAAAATACAACTTTGCACCCTTGTATAACAAATAACTATTGTGTATTAAGCTGTCAGTGGATGAGGTACTACTCACCATGTTATAGACGTCGTCGACACCTCTCACCCGCAGCCACAAGAACAGCCCCCCGCTGGGAGGCGACCACTCGGCGAGCGGCGCGAGCGGCGCGAGCGCGGCCTGCAGCGCGTCGCGGCGCCGCCGGCAGAGGGCGCGCGCGCGGTGCAGGTGCGCCGCCAGCGCAGGCCGGTTGGAGATTATGCGGTGGATTAAGCACTGGAAGAGAAGAAACATGAATAAGAAAAAAAAAAGATCAAGTTTATGTCTAAGTTTTGTACTTTTATTTTCTTATTTTGAGTTAAAAAAAAAACAATAAATAACATCAGCCGTGATAGCCTAATGGTTTGACCTACGGCCTCTCAAGCAGATGGTCGTGGGTTCGACCCATGAATTTTTCGGAATTTATGTGCGAAATTACGTTTGTAATATATCATGAGCTTTTCGGTGAAGGAAAACATCTTGAGGAAACCTGCACACTCCTGCGAAGCAATTCAATGGTGTGTATTAAGTTCCCAATCCGCACTGGGCCCGCGTGGGAACTGTAGGACAAGCCCTTTCATTGTGAGAGGAGGCCTGTGCCCAGCAGTGGGATATAAATAGGCTGATGATGATGATTATGAATAAATAACATGTTACAATGAGGGAATCTTGATAGTTTTTACGTAAGATCACAAAAATGCACAAAGTTAAGATCATACCTTGAAACAGCGCCGCCTCTCGGATGCGTATTTAATTATAAAGAAAAGTGTAAGTTAAAAACAAACTTCCACAAAACAAGAATTTCAAAACAAACGTTCCTAAAAACCGTTCATTTGAAAAATAACAATTGAAAAAAACTTAATGTATCCTTTAAATTCTTACGAATTTAAAACCAAGTTGCGAAGAATGTTGACTGAAAAATGTTTCTACAGTAACAACGAATTTTTAAATTACAAATTTGAGGAAATGCATAGTAACACAAGATAAGATTCTTTTTAAATTAAACAGGGGCGGAGGGGGTCGACCGAATCTTATTTTTTCTGAAATAATGGAGGGAGTGGGTCAAAAACAGGCAAAATCGGCTTACGAAATAAATTAATGGCCCCTTATGATGAATACTTACCCATGTTTTTTTCTCGAGTCTTCAATGTTCGTTTTGTATAATGAGTTGGGTAAACTTCCCAATGATTGACACGTTAATTCCAGTATTTGACACCCTGCTTGTCACCTTTATTGCTACGTGAAGGTGTCAACTATTGGGACGGTGTCGGGCACAGGCCCACCTTACCTATTTATACCTAACACCGTACTAAACAGTACCGTGACTGACTGACTGACAGACAGACAACGCACAGCCCAAACCACTGGACCTAGAGACTTGAAGTTTGGCAAACATATGCCTTGAGTATCCTAGAGGTGCACTAAGAAGGGATTTTTTTGAAATTCCTACGGGATAGGGAACTAGCCCATTTTGAAATATTTCACGGGAGCAAAGCCGCGGGGCATAAGCTATAGTGTACTTATTTACTATCCATATGAGTATGCATTTATAACGATTACAAGTTAAGCTCTTGATTTACATTCCTTATCAGTGTTAAGAGTAAATATTTTTCTATGAATTGCGTCATCGCAGTTAATAAACTGGCAAACATTGTATAATTCAGTCAGCCTGACAAGCCGGGAGATGGATTGCAGAATTTGCTGATTATTCTGTTTGAGGAGGTGTGACAGACAACAGCTTGTTATTTATGTACTGTACTTTGCTTCTTGCTTTTTTGCGCTGTTCGTGTTACATGACTATGTGATGACAGGGGGGTTTGCTGAACTAGCCATCGTTTGTTTTTCATTAGTGCGTCGTTTCTTTATCTTTATTTCATTCTTCTCATCTTGTGACTTCAACGTCTGCTTACGCTGATTACTGGCCCCTATTTCACCAACTTTACAATTGTCAGTTTTCATTGACAATGCGGTGTCAACTGCTAACTAGAAGAACTTTTGTTTTAGCGCGCTTCATATTGTCAAAGAAATGTAGTTCGAATTGTCATATAAAACCGACAATTGTAAAGATGGTGCAATAGGGATGTAGTGTAACAGCCAACTACTTATATCATTGTGGGCCCTAAAAATCGGAAGCTACAAGCAATTCAGTTTATCTATACCTATAAAACAGTACCGTGACTGACTGACTGACTGACTGACAACGCACAGCCTAAACCACTGGACCTAGAGACTTGAAATTTGGCAAACATGTACCTTGAGTATCCTAGAGGTGCACTAAGAAGGGAATTTTCGAAATTCCGACGGGATAGGGAACTAGCCAATTTTTAAATATTTCACGGGGGCAAAGCCGCGGGGCATAAGCTAGTCTATGTATAAATCTGAAGATCTACGTCAGCTTTCATCCTGAGCCGTTTGCAGTCGCTGTCTCCCAGCAACCTCGCCTGCCGTGGATGGAGCCTCTCAAGTTGCCCCCATAGGGTCAAATTTGAATCTCATTTGGTGACTAAATTCTCATCGATAATATTGATATATTGGTAGATTGAGGTCAGCTGTCACTGCCAGTGGTCAAGAAGTCTGTCAGTGATCTCGTTTACGAGTGGGTGGGGGCATTCGTATTTGATATCACAGCCATGAGAATTTTAGTCACCGGTGAGATTCAAAAAATACGAACTTTTCAGAAATCAGTGAATTTAGTCACCGGGTAAGATTCAAAAACCGGCCAAGTGCGAGTCAGACTCGCGCACGAAGGGTTCCGTATCTCTAATGTCTGTTTTATGGGAGCCCCACTTAAATGTTTATTTTATTCTGTTTTTAGTATTCGTTGTTATAGCGGCAACAAAAAACATCATCTGTGAAAATTTCAGCTGTCTAACTATTACGGTTCATGAGATAGAGCCTGGTGACAGACGGACAGACAGACAAGCGGACAGCGGAGTCTTAGTAATAGCCAATAGGGCCCCGTTTTACCCTTTGGGTACGGAACCCCCCGGATGTCAAAAGGGGCACCTCGCAGTGAGGGTTCTGGAGACAGTCGACTGCTCACCTGCGCGAGGGTGCAGCTGTGCAGCAGCTCCGCCTGCATGTGCAGCTCGACGCGCTGCAGCAGCGGGCGCGGCGCGCTGAGCCAGCCGCCGCGCAGCCCCGCGCTCACCACCTTGGATACGGAGTCCAGGCGGACCACGCGGCCCGCCACGTCCAGGGAGAGGAACGAGGGTACTGGCTGGAAGAAAATAGTAGTTTAAGAGTATGTAACTGTAACATGATGAGGGTCCTTGAAAAAAATTATGGTAGAGTAAATGGTGGCATGTGGAACGATTGCTCTGGTGTTTTGATAATGGCCTCGTGTAGCAGTGAAGGCGGAATGTTGCATGGAAACATGCATTTGCCGCACACATATAACAATTTTTCACTTGTGGTCACGGGTGAGCAAAGTACCTAATTGTTTTAACTGTTTTAAGGTCTCATTATGTAAAGTTGCATACATGACTTTATTTCCACACATTTTAATAAGTAAGTACTCTAAAATGAGTTCAGAAGCCGAAGGCACATAATATGTACCTGTCACGAATTTGACTGTTTTTTATTATCATAGGTAGACAAACATACCGAGCTGTCAATTGTGTTGGGTTTTGAAGATGTTTCAAATTTGAAACTCATAACGACATTGAATTCGATTTCGTCGGCAGTCGGGTAAAAATCATAGCAAGACCACTTTCAACGTACCTCGTCATCAAAATTCAAGAACATATACGGGTCATCCTCCAGAATCAGAAAATCATATTTGCAGGCGAGGTCGTATATCTGTCGCCTCCGACGAGCTGGCAACGTGGTGCCGGTAGGGTTGTTGGCAGTCGGCACCAGGTAGATGAGTCTTGGCATGCGGAGACCACGGGAGAGACGGTCGGCGAGGATGGCGTCCAGGGTTTCTGGGACCAGGCCGTGGGCGTCCTCTGGTATGCTGATGATTTCTGGGCAGTAGGGTTTTAGCTAGAAGAGGAAAGGTTTATGGTAAGATAAGGTCTTAAAAGGAACTATAAATAATTAAATAAATCAATATCATGGAACAATTGACACCAATTGACCTAGTGAAATAAACGGATCACTCACGTATGTCAGTCGAGTATAGCTCGACTGTTTCGGACTAATCATGTCTCGCCACCGGCGTGGCGTGTGCTCCCAGAGGAAGGACTACGGATTAGTTCTAAACATGTCGAGCTATACTCGACTGACATACGTGAGTGATCCTTTTATTTTACTATGATTGAGTCTCACGGTAGTTTCATGTTACCAATTGACCTAATCCTAAACTAGGCAAAGCCTGTACTACGGGTACTAAACAACGGATAAACATACTTAGATAAATACATACTTACATATTAAACATCCAAGACCCGAGAATAAACATTCGTATTCATCATACAAACATCTGCTCCGACCGGGGATCGAACCCGGGACCTCAAGCTTCATAGTCAGGGTCTCTAACCACTAGGCTATCCGGTCGTCAGAATAGGAAGTCAGACGTTTTGAATTCTGGTTATATCAAACTGCTTCCATGTCTGAAGTACTTAGCTTAAGCTTAAACAACAAAATGGATGGGGTAGATTATATCATATAATCACTGTTAATTTGACACTTCATAGCTATTAAACATGTAGGTATGTATGTATATGTCTTTATTGTACATAAAACATAAAATAACAGAACAAAAACAAATGTTCATGTCATCATTCCATACAACACATACACACATAGAACTGTACCTCACTGAATCCCGGTGGTATGTAAAGATTTTGTGTCAATGATTTAAAGATATACACAATATTAAGCTAATGAGGGTTAACGCGAATCAAGAATTCGCTAGAATCGGTAGTGTCTAATCAGGTCCATCTGTCATTCTGCACCAATGACCTACAGGCCTGTGGTTGATGGAAATTGACAGACAGACCTCATATAATTAGCAATAAGGGCTTGCCCCTTGAGCAGACCCTTGGGAACCCTTGGGGTCTATGTCTACTATATCAACAAACCACTTACAGCAACATGGACCCCAGTGTAGGTATACTCCGTAAGCAGGATCGGGTCTCCTTCGTCCAACAGCAGATCCAAGGTTTGGTAGATGCCGTGCTGAGCGCCGTTGGTGACGATCAGGTCGCGCTGCAGAGGGGGCGGTCGGTGCAGGTCCTGCTGGAAGGCTCGTAGCTCGCTAAGGAGCGCCGGCAGCCTGGCAAAAGAAGCATTGGGTTCATCATCACCATCAGCCTATTTGCGTCCCAGTGCTGGAAACAGGTCTCCTCAGAATGAGAGGGCTTGGGCTATAGTTCCCACGCGGTCCCAGTGCGGATTGGGAACCTCACACACACCATTGAACTTGATTCGAAGGAGTGTGCAGGTTCTGGTCTCTTTCACCGAAAATCCTATGATAAAATACAAAAGTAACTAATTCCGAAAAACTCAGAGGAGCGAGCCTGGGCTGCTTGAGAGGTCGTACTCGTAGGTTAAAACCACCAGACTACCACGGCTATTTATTTTGTAGAAGACAAGAGAATAGAAATGATTAGGAATCGAAGAAATAATTGAGGATATATAGCATCAGCAAAGAGGTGAGATGAAAAAGGTGTAGATAATGTCGAAGAAAGACATGCTTAGGGGCGGAGAAATATGACCGCATCAATTACTTTAAGAAACCATGAAGATGATACTTACTCCAACTGTTGTATTCTCTCTCTCTTACACCCTTACTAAGTATCTGATTATTATAACAGTAACACTTCTGAATATTACTGACGACGATTCGCATCGTGTTGCTGAAACTAGCAAAGCAGTTTTTAACACAGCTTGTGCTGAAACTTTAAGTTTTAGTGATAATGTTTCTGATCTGTAGCTTACCCCTGCGAAGGCAGATACTGCAGCGCAGTCGCCAGTTCCTTTCCCTCCATGTGCAGCGCTCCCCCCTTCGTCCAGCCGAGCTCCAGCCGGTTGAAGGGGAACACCTCCTCGTTCGGCATACCCTCGGCCAAAGAGATCATCTGACGCCCCACGCCGTAGGCCAGGGTTGCTGGGGAGATTGGTTGTTGTTATAATTTCCAAACATTTTTTTTTCATACGACAAGGAAGGCAAACGAGCAAGTGGGTCCCCTGATGGTAAGTGATCACCACTGCCCATAGACGTCCGCAACCTCGGGGGATTTGTAGATGCGTTGCCAACCTAGAGAGCTAAGATGAAATTGATCTGGGAACGGTAGTTTTCAATCTCCCCATTCATGACCCACTCAAGAGATTTTCCGTTTCGCTTCGTTTTGCGTCTCCTGCCAGTAAATATTACGTATTTAAAGGCAAGGCAAAAAGGCAATATTGCGATTTTTTTTGTGATTGACTGGCAATCGACATTACTCATAGGGAAATTGTTTAGGCCTGTGATTGTCATAATGTGATCACACACATGCGTGTAAAGTGTATTCAAATAGGTGCCACACAATAAGATATTTTTGACTGACTTCTACATTCACTCATTCAGTCCATTCTCTTATGAACTATACGAAGGTAATCAAAATCAGAGTTGACGTATTTTGTTGACATAAAAATCGTTCGGATTCATTCAACTGGAGATAAGCCTCGAACCTTTTATTATTGTACGTACGTTGTTATATTGTTAACCAGTTTTGTTCGGTATTTATCACATTTGTTATCTTTCAATAACTGGATAAAGACGACGGCCGGCTTCATTTCTTTCCTATATGTCATCACTTTCACATTAAACAATCTCGTTTTAAAGTTAAATAAACATAACCTTGTGGCTGTTCTTTTTTTTTGCAAAAACTGATCAGAGACTGACCCTTGGCCTGAAGAAAAAGCAAATGAGGCTCTTTGGTTCAGTAACAGCTAGTTCGCTCTAGTTTTGAAGGGACCTAGATTTTACATGTCCGGAAACACTATGGAAGCGACTCCTATATCTTGGCAGTTCGTATAAGAAAGATGCATTAATAATTATTAGAAGATAAAGAGAAGAAAAGAAGAGATGTCACTTTAAATATATAGTGTACGTCACGACACGAGAATTATGCATTGTGGCGTAAGGCATTGAATTAATTCTAGATTTGTGTGATCTTGAGAGAAAGTGTTTTATCAAAGGCCATCATAACTTGTGTTTCTACAATTGCGGCTTAGTGTAAATAATCGTCTATTGTTCGAATATCCGTCGTAAACCTTGGAACCTAACTATTATTTATGATTTATGATGCATAAGTTTTATCGTACGACTTATATTGTTGATCTAATGTTATTGTATTCACTAAAAATAGAAATAAAACTGTTTTAGGTCGCGGCGTACCTAACTACGTAACGTTATTTTTGCCGTCTGAGATGGGGCGGGAACAATGTTCAACATCAACTAAATTTATGAACTAAAAACAATTAAGTACTTTGCTCACCCGCGACCACTAATGAGAAATAGTTATATATGTGCGGCAAATGCATGGTGCCATGCAACACCTCTGGAAGTGGTGGCATGTTAAGCGGTTGTTGTGCTTCGTTATGGCCTCGTGGAGAGTGCCGAAACGCGTCAGCGTTTAGTTTAGTGGTGGTGGTGATAGTTGGGTCTGTGTAGCATGTGTTGATTCGTGTAGCAGTGGAGGCGGAGGTGTTGCACGGAAACATACATTTGCCGCACAGATATAACTATTTGTCATTACTGGTCACGGGTGAGCAAAGTAATTGTTTTTAGTTCATGAATATGAACCTCCGCAAAGTAATGCCTGATTCAATAAATTATCATTGAATTTGAAAAACGTTGAAAAGTTGTTGTTCAGTGAACTGATCAGTAGTTCTTTGATCCATTTAATTATTTATTTAGAACTTGAAAGCAATATAGGAAACGCTTGTAACCACATTACATATTTCTTCATTGTCTATTAAATTAGGTGCTATTTTAATTATTTCAAATAGTTTAGCAATGAAATGTTCCTGAACCTTCTTACTCGAGGAAGTAATTACAGATAATCATTACATTAAGCTTGTTGTTATCATTGGACTGGTTTTAATTATACTAATTGACTAGATCGCAATACCATGGGGTCATCTGGTCATCGGTTAAGGTCGACCCTAACTTGATGCTTGGATTTCCGCGGTCACAAATATTATTGATAGTATTATAATTGACGATCGATACAAACATGTCATTGGCACTGAAACCAATATTATACTCACAGATAAAATTAATTGCCTTGATTAATGTAAAAAACATTTCGACGAATTGAGAACCTCCTCCTTTTTTTGAAGTCGGTTAAAAACTGTTATTTAGATAAAGAATACTTTTACAATAAATAGCAAAAATAGGGTGGGCGATTAATTGTGCCTGTGAGTATATATTTTTAATTTGGTGTTAGTTAATATCGATTAGAAATTGCATATTAATAGTCGTGTGACAATTGACATCAATGACCTAAGTCAAAAAATGAGCATAGCTGGTGTTAGGGTACGAGACAACAGATAAACTACATATGTATATCTTGGATAGAAGGAAAGAGTTCATCGATTAGTATGGTAATAACAAAGCATGAACATTTTGCGTACTTAGTTATTTTGATATCACGTAATTTAGTGAAAAAATACCTCGATCAACAGCTTCAACTTTCTTGTTGTGTTTAAACAATAAATTGTTGAAATTTGACGTCACGCGCGAGGTGCGGTCGCGAGCTCAATGCACAATTTCTCGGCAGATCTTTTCGGTTACTTTCTATCCCGATATAGTTCTGTGCATAATAAACATCCAAGACCCGAGAACAAACGTTCGTATTCGTCATACATCTGGCCCGACCGGGAATCGAGCCCGGGACCTCAAGCTACATAGTCAGGTCAGGTTCTCTAAGTCTAACCACTAGGCTATCCGTCGTTCACGGGTACAGTGCATCCTCCTCATTTCTCTCTGTTGGCCGGGTACTGACTGAGCGCCGAGCACATTTAATTACGACTTTGAACCTTGTGTCAAATAAAATCATGCCTCTTGAAGGTTCGCTTGCGGCTGCCTCGCGAGGCGGCTCGCTCAATCAGTACTCGGCCACAGAAAGAGTTTACGTTAGTATATGTGTATGAAGATGTAGTGACGAAAATTGAGAAGGGTATGTTAAGATGGTTTGGGCATGTAGAGAGAATGAGTGAAAGCAGATTTACAAAAAGGGTGTATGAAGAGAGAGTAGATGGAAAAGTGGGAAAGGGAAGACCTCGGCGAACGTACTCCGATGAAACCGGTGATATTTTGGAAAAAGGACAGGTCAGGAGTACCCAAAACCGGAGAGCATGTATGAAGAATGTTATGAGATTAAGGGAAGCAAAGGTTGTATGTCAGAATTGTAGCAAGTGGAAGTCCGTGGTCTCTGCCTACCCCTCCGGGAAACAGGCGTGACTGTATGTATGTTCGTATACGTATATTCTTTGGTAATACACCTGTGATATTTCACGGGTTTGCCTTGAACCGGTCTTGTTGTTGGTCCAATGTCACGGGAGGCTCCTTATCACCGTGATAACGTGTTTTCGTTTCATCATCTTTATCTCTTATGATGAGAACATTTCGACCCGTGCCATCGCCGTCCTATCTCAAACATCACTCTTAAACTAGGTATTAAATGAGCCTGTTGCGATTCTCCCCACCTAGCTAGCCCTGGCATAGGATAGAAAATAGTACAAGTCCTGGCAAGAAAGCCGGGGTGGCCGGAAGGTACCGCTGGAGCATCCCCAGCTGATCCCTAGAGATCCCCCGGTACCTAGCAACCCGGTAGGAGGGCAACACCGGAGTGGTTTTAGTGGGTATGCTTCTCCCCTTTCCCTCCTACGAAGAGGAGGAGGCGAAGAGAGCCCCACATAACCACCAGGCTTTCCTCAGATCTGGTGGTACTCGTTTTCACTCCGAAAAAAAAAAGGTTTATGAGCCGCTTGCAAAATTTACATGAAAAAAAAGCCTTTTTGCTGAACTAGATTGCTAATTAGTGATCAATTTAAAATCTATATTATTATTATCATTGCGAGGGTCTTTGCATGTTTCTCAGCGCAACAGCGCCAGATTTTAATCCTCACTCTTTTAATGTTCCGTACTTGTTTTTTTTGGAATCTCATTGTAAGATGACTATGAATTTCTTCTTGAGGTATGGAACCCTAAGGAACCTCTCAAACTCGACAATGAAAGATACTTAGTATTCAAATTTCAAAATCCAAGATTTTATTTAGCAAATAGGCAGTTGAATGCTCTTTTACATGTCACTTTTTTGAGTCTACCAGCGCTTTCGGAAAGCCCATGTTTGCCAAGAAGAATGCGTCAATTTCAAAGTTATTTTTCCTGAAAACAAGTTACATTAGCTCTTACAATACGTACCCACAGATGAATTACTTAATAACACATTTATTATTAACTTAATTACTTAATAAACTTACTGATCTGCCTAGTGAGTGCCGGTTCTCTCCTCGCCGCCCTCCGGCTAATGAACCTCCCATAGTCCTCCTCAGTCAACGGCCTGTGGTTACTCGGCTGTTCATCACTGTAACACTTGAAAATGTCATCCACCTCTTGAGAATACTCTTGGTGGGAGACCAGGGAAGCAGTACGAGGGTCCAGAAGCTTCTTGAAGATCTTCGAGTATCTGTGGAGGTTCGTTGGCGCGAACATTTTGTTGAATAATATTCTTGAAGACTGAATGGGAGTGGCGTGGGTGGTGGACGTCGAAACAAAGCGGATTCGTAGAGTAACTTTGAAGAAGACTATCCAGAAATATTTATGCTTATGTTAATTGTTATGCTTTTGTTAATTATTTTCGCACTGATTTGGCACAGCATGCGCGGCGGCGGCGGCTGTGCGTCAAGTGCGAACTTTACGACAATTACTTGCATTGACGTGCTTTAGATAAAAAAAAATGTTTCCTTTTTCTCTGCGATAGGGTTTGTTTTTAAAGTGAGCAGTCAAGCGTGCTTGGGTTTTCAGAGTAAGAGTTCAGTTTCCTTGAATGCTGACTAAATAAAAACAATACAAACCCGTTATCTGGCAAATCCTACTTGACAGGTACATCTAACATTTCCCTATTTCTGTAATGGACCCGTAACTTGACGTTAAATTAGTTGTTAAGCAAGAATTGTCTTGAACAATAACTTAAATAAATTACTTCAGACAGACATCAGACATTTCCAGTCCTCGTGGTTTATCGTCCTTGCTCTACTTAAATATGTCAACATTAATAAAGAGGAGAGAGGAAAAACTGGACTCGTTAAATTTATTACAACGATTGGGGATTATTTTATGTTTTTTTTTTCTGAGGTTTTCTTTGAAGGCGGTTTTACTTTTTGTTAAACGATTTTTATTTCACAATTTTTAGTTACGTTAATATTTAAAATATTATCCTCTAACTCCTAACCGTTAAGGAGTTGTACATTCCATCATCACCTCATCAACACGAGATGATGACTACCAGACGCAAGTACTTGAATAGCTTTCGAAAATATATGAAACACATGATACGTCACTATAAAATTTGAGGGTTGCCCTCGATTTCCCTGGGATCCCATCATCAGATCCTGACTTGGTGCAATGGGACCAACTTGAAAGTATACCCTTTCAAACAAAAAAAGAATTTTTGAAATCAGTCCAGCCGTCTTCGAGTAATCGGGGAACATACATAAAAAAAAACCGACGAATTGAGAGTCTCCTTCTTTTTTCGAAGTCGGTTAAAAACAAACAAAATACAAAATAAATGTTTCACAATGAATTAGAAAAAAAAATCAACTACTTAGAACCTAAAATGGCTTCGGAGCAAGGTGCCCAGAAGGCTGATGACGTTGTTTCTTTGTATAGCAATGTCAATGCTTTGGACGAGGAACACGCCAGCCCTCTAAGTCATCTGTAATTTCGACCATTTTTTGCATGAAAATTCTTTCGACTTTTCGGTGATAAGCTGATGAGGTTATAGTTCTTGGAAGTGCTGCGGTATTCATTATGCACCAGACCACTTTTAAGCGCATGTTTAATACAAAACTTAAATAAACAACATACCTATTGAACCCTACAACACAATTTCTTTGACCGGAACGGCGTGGCCGCTGATAACGTAAAGCATTCAGAAAAATATCACACTTTACTTGGAAATTACATAAAAGTAGATCAAACAATTCGTTATCACTGTCAATATTATTCAAAGCTTGTTGGATCTGGGCAGTTGTTGACTTTTTAGAATATCAATGAGCGTTTTTAACGTCCTCTCTTGTCATCTACATCATCATATTATCTGCCTGAGACATCCAACCGGCCTTCCCCGAGGATCTCCACGACGATCGGTCTTGTGCTCCCTGGTTTGCCAGATCGTCCGTCCATCTTGTGGGAGGTCTACGGCCCTCAGTTCTGCGAGCCATGTGCCCCGCCCACTGCCTCTTAAGGTGTGCAATTTGCTGAGCTACATAGGTAACTCTACTCCTTCTACGGATCACCCCATTGCTGATTTGATCTCGCACGGTTACTCCAAACATAGCTCTTTCTGTTTCCCCTTTAGCGACTTTCAGCCTCCTTATGAGGCCCACCGTAAGGGACCCCGTCTCAGTTCCTACGTCATCACAGGCAACTGGCTAAAGACTTTTGGCTCGAAGACATCCTCTGATTGTTCCTAATAAAAAAAAGGCAAAGTTGTGCAACTATTAATCATTGATAACAGATCCATTAGTGAAACCACTCCTTTTTAATTATCTTGAATTATCTTACTTTTCGAGTGAAATAAACCGCGGAAAGTAAACATCAAAATTATTGTTTTAGTGATAGTTAAATTTTGCTGTTGACTTACACAGCAGATCCAACTGCGTAGTTTTTTTAATCACAATTAGATCTAATCGTCCAAAATGAGTACATTAGATCATTGTTGTTATCAAAACGAGCACTTACTGTGTTAGATTTTTCCTTATTATAATGTAGAATGCAATATAAACACAACATTGCGTCAAATATTTTGGATGATCTGGAGAAGAATGAATTACTTAGATAATACGCAATTATATGTTATAATATAACAAGAGAAGAATGTAAGATATTATCTATCTTTTTTAAGATTTGACCTTAAAACTATGCGTTGGAGTATCATAATTTATTTTAATTATCTATTTATTTGTCTCCCTTCTTTGCCCAAAGTATTGACAACACGAATACAATAAAAGGATACAAATGTGAAGATTATGATATACGACAAACTTAACATAGGATAGGCACATAGTAGAGGACGGTAGGTATACTTTGCTTTCGCTAAAAACCGAATCCCCAAGGAATCCCGTTTCTCAAATGTTTCATTACGGGCAATTTTTTTTTTCCGAAACTGGAAACTATTCAGGATTTATTTCCGGGCTATCCTGTACAACCCTATAGGTTAGGTTACTTATAGTATAATTACCAATTCTGAAACGCTTACAGTTTCAGAAAAAAAACAATTTGTCCATATGAAACACTTGAGGAATAAATGTTTGGGATTAGTTTTTTGGCAAAACGTCAGTAAAACATGTAATGGTTATTTTTTGAAAGACACATTATCGGTGTTTATTTCAAGTACTCGAACAGTATTGTTGATTATTGTTATTGTATTTAGTCTATAGAAGCAGTGTTGCTAGTTGACATTAAAGCAGCCGAATAGCTGTCAGGAAGTAAGTATTATAATTAAAATATTTTCGAAATCATTTAGATTTCCTCCTTTTATCGCCCAATCGTCTTCTTTTGAAAAGTTTTGCTATTTTGGTAATTCCAGGGCTATTCCTCCACTTATCTTGTGACATTTCATGGACCTGTCAAACTCAATTGTTTCGGGTGGCAACTTTGGTCATCCATTGTTTTTTATTCTGACTATTTGGCGAGTGCAGTGGAGTTTAGTCGAAATCGAGGAAAATCTTGTAGGATTCCTTCTATATTGGTGTTTGATAGCGTTATTAATATTGAAGTTCGTCTATTTGACCTGTATTTTGTTCAATTTCAGTTGTGCATAATTTAACAATTAATTTGGTGGCCTAACCTACAAATCCGGTGAGGTGTGCTGCTGGTACCTCCGTTTGTCCGTCTCTGTACCGACTTAAATCGAGGGATTCGTTCCCCTGCATCGTAAGTATCTCCGACAGTGGCTACAGACGAATGTTCACAAATTCTGTGGTACTAGTGTTAACCTACAACGTGTCATTTCAGCGAGCGCACCGAAGTCTTGAGTGACCAGAGTGTCCCAGCTTTCCCTGGAGTTGACATTTGTCACTTTCTCAAACAGGACAATTATCCTCCGAAATGTGAGTTCACTTCAATTCTTACCACTTGACCCGCAAGTGAGGTTATGCGACATGCTTAGGGCCCAAGCCTTCTGCTGTGTTTTCCCCTATCACTATGGCCAAAGCCTCCAAGGCAGCTAAGCATATAGAACGATTGCTAGCCTGTCACCTGCCGTAATGTCCCATCCTGCGGAAGGTCGCTTTATACTTTCACGATATTCATTGAGTTGCCCGTTGCAGGAGGTGTTTGGTACACCCCAGTAAGCTCGCCTGGTCGCCCCAGACGTGCTCTGCCCTTCAGGCCTTCACCGCGGTCCGACCTCAGCGTTGACGCCGGCTACCAGCAGCCCCAGACATCCAGGGAGCTCCGCTGCCAACAGCTGAGTCGAACCCAAATTACTCAATTTTGTGTTCCCATCTTCAGGCGTTATCGATCAAAGCGTTTAGATAGAACCCTTGACTTAAAACGTTATAAAATATTCGAAATACCATACATATCCTCTCAACCATATTTACCGAGCCCGTTAGGCCTGATGTAAGCTGTATATACTTGCATTTTTGAATACAGTAGTGTTCTGAACCGGTGTTTGATTTCGTGCCCCTAAAAAATCAACATTATATGGCGCCCGAACAGGGACGTAAATATCTCAAAAATACAGTTCGCACTGAATACGTCAGTTAACGAATCAACGTCGTTCTCTCCATTCCTATTAGTGCAAGGACGCGAAGCGGTGCCGGACGGCACGATTTATGGTGATCCTGAAACCGTCGAGGAGATTATCTTCTCTTCGAGACGAGACTACGTGGATAAGATCGTCGTTCTCAAGGATATCTTCTCCACGGTGAAAGACTCGTTACAAAAAGCTCACGATCGTAACATTAAGCCACTATAACAGCAAGCGTCGTGACATCGAGTTTAATGTGGGCGACGAGGTGTGGAAACGAACTTTTAAGCAGAGCAATGCTGGAAAATATTTCGCTGTGAAGTTGGCACCGAAGTATGAAAAATGTCGCGTGCTTCGCAAGATCTCGCGTCTAGTTTACGAGCTAGAGGACATGAACGGAAAGCCGTTGGGAAAGTGGCACGTAAAAGACTGCAAGCCACCTTCTACTAATGCTACTTAACTGGTTATGACTTTAGTTCCCCCGGACCGTGGAGATTATAATATTGGAATGATGAACATTCGTCTGTAGCCACTGTCGGAGATACTTACGATGCAGGGGAACGAATCCCTCGATTTAAGTCGGTACAGAGACGGACAAACGGAGGTACCAGCAGCACACCTCACCGGATTTGTAGGTTAGGCCACCAAATTAATTGTTAAATTATGCACAACTGAAATTGAACAAAATACAGGTCAAATAGACGAACTTCAATATTAATAACGCCATCAAACACCAATATAGAAGGAATCCTACAAGATTTTCCTCGATTTCGACTAAACTCCACTGCACTCGCCAAATAGTCAGAATAAAAAACAATGGATGACCAAAGTTGCCACCCGAAACAATTGAGTTTGACAGGTCCATGAAATGTCACAAGATAAGTGGAGGAATAGCCCTGGAATTACCAAAATAGCAAAACTTTTCAAAAGAAGACGATTGGGCGATAAAAGGAGGAAATCTAAATGATTTCGAAAATATTTTAATTATAATACTTACTTCCTGACAGCTATTCGGCTGCTTTAATGTCAACTAGCAACACTGCTTCTATAGACTAAATACAATAACAATAATCAACAATACTGTTCGAGTACTTGAAATAAACACCGATAATGTGTCTTTCAAAAAATAACCATTACACACCCCCTCAACCAGGAGAATTTTACGCCGGAAGCAAGCTGAACAAGTAAAATTCAAGCTCGCCCTCGAGCTGCAACAAAGCCTACAAACAAGCAATAACAGAACTAACAAAACGCAGTTGTAGTTACTGCTGATGACGATGAAGCACCCTGGTATCCCGGCCCAGGACACACAGGTGCTGCAGCACCTTGGCATCGTTCGAGTCCGCGGGGCCGTCGCTGGAAACGAACGCATCGAGGCCTCCGGCACTGCAGCGTAAGGACAATCATGCAGCAGCCGGATGAATGCTAAAGAGAAAAAAAAATCATGCAGTATTCAAATTACATTGCACCATGGCAATTGACTGGTAAAACGGAACCAATCTATAACAGTAAGTACTGTATAAAACAACGGAAGAGATAAATTGTCCAAGACAATAAAAATAATAAGAGGGTAGGTATATTATTGATGATACCTAACGCCCTAGAGACGTAAAGGTAATGGAACCCTAAGTTTATTCTCCTTTCACTAAGTTAGAGGACCGGACTAACATTAACGACTTATCTTAAATTTACTAACATGCCTTAATCAATAATTAATTTACTAACACTTACACAAGGAATTGAACGTGTTCTGTTTTGCGAGGTGCACGCGGTAGCGTAAATATCACTATAATAATAATGGGAAAAAAAAAGTTAATGATTCCAGAGAAACCGTCGCAGAAAACTGGGTTACCAACCACTCAGTGATGTTCTAATCGAACCTTTGACGAATTCTACAGAGATCCAAAAAGAGCTCCAAAGAAAAAAGGGTGGCAATCATTCAGATTTAAACCGGTTCCGGTGTTCCATACCGTCGGCGGATTCTGAAGAGACCCACAAGAGAGATCCAAAGAAACAGGAAAAAATAAATACCGGTTCCTCCCTTATCACAGCACTACTAGAGTCACCACCCGCTCTCAACAACGTGTGAACTACTTAAGACGATTAGTCCTGAGCCACACCGGTGTAGGCTTAACACTGGACAGGTTCACCTGAAGGAAGTAAGAACATCTATACATTCATACACAGGCAAGTCGATACCTAGCCGACGACAGCACAGCAAAACACGTTCAAGCCTGACCAACGAGTAAGAATTTAATTTAACCTAAAGGAAAATGAAACCGCTCAATGATCTAAATTGATCAAAGGGGACAACGCATAACCAACTTTAAAGACTTATCACACCAATATTGATCCAACACCCAGGACAAATGTTCATCATTCCAATATTATAATCTCCACGGTCCGGGGGAACCAAAGTCATAACCAGTTAAGTAGCATTAGTAGAAGGTGGCTTGCAGTCTTTTACGTGCCACTTTCCCAACGGCTTTCCGTTCATGTCCTCTAGCTCGTAAACTAGACGCGAGATCTTGCGAAGCACGCGACATTTTTCATACTTCGGTGCCAACTTCGCAGCGAAATATTTTCCAGCATTGCTCTGCTTAAAAGTTCGTTTCCACACCTCGTCGCCCACATTAAACTCGATGTCACGACGCTTGCTGTTATAGTGCTTAATGTTACGATCGTGAGCTTTTTGTAACGAGTCTTTCACCGTGGAGAAGATATCCTTGAGAACGACGATCTTATCCACGTAGTCTCGTCTCGAAGAGAAGATAATCTCCTCGACGGTTTCAGGATCACCATAAATCGTGCCGTCCGGCACCGCTTCGCGTCCATGCACTAATAGGAATGGAGAGAACGACGTTGATTCGTTAACTGACGTATTCAGTGCGAACTGTATTTTTGAGATATTTACGTCCCACGTTCTGTGATCAGATTCCACGAAACTAGAAACGGCGGTAACGATAGTTTTATTGTATCTTTCAACTGTATTTACCTGTGGACAGTACACTGGGGTATAATGAAGCTGAGGTATGTTATACTTAGCAAATAACTGATGAACATCGCCCCCCGTGAAGTAAGATGCATTGTCCGCAATAATAGTTTGCGGGATACCGTGTACCATAAAGACGTGGTCCTCCATACGTTGTGAAATTACTTTACCGGTCGCTCGACGCATAGGAAACAGCATGCAGTATTTGGTGAAGATACACATAACCACTAGCAGATAGGTGTTTAGCTGTCTCGAAGGTGGAAGCGGACCAACCAAGTCCAGGCTGAGGCACTGAAAGGGACGAGAGCACTCCTTGGCATTGCCCATAAAACCGGGGGTGGGTTGCTGGCTATGTTTATATGCTGAACATACTGAGCAATTTGCGACGTAGCGGATCACATCTGAATACATACCGGGCCAGAAGTAACGCAATCTTAGCCTTTTGTACGTTTTCGCGGTACCCAGATGTGCGGCGGTGGGAACAGAGTGATTCGCATGCATGGTTTCTTCGCGAAAGTCAGCCGGTATAACCTCTTTCCACTCAAAGTCCTTCTTTAAGGAGTTATTCGATTTGGTATATCGGTAGAGACGACCGTCCGTAATTTGGAAGTTGGGGCACGATGCCGGGTTCTCCTCACACCGTTTACGAATGCCAAGGTACCATGTATCTAGTATAAAATTTGTATTTATAAGACAGACGGGTATAGTGTAGTCAGAGGAACTAGTTAGAGGAACGGACCTTGACAGAGCATCTGGCAAAATATTCTCTTAGCCTCGACGGTGCTCAATTACAAAATTGTAAGGGGAGAGACGACAACCCCAACGCTCGAGGCGTCCCGTAGGGTTTTTTAGATTTAGGAACCATTTTAGACTGGAATGGTCCGTGATAATTTTAAATTGTTTATCGCCTTCGAGGTAAGGCCTAAAATGCTCGACAACATTAACAACAGCTAGAGCCTCTCGTTCAGTAGCTGAATAGTTACGTTCTGGTGGTGACAATGACCTACTGTAGTATGCCAGAGGGTGTTCTTCGCCTTCAAAATCCTGGGTCAGTGTGCCTCCTACGCCGAAGTCGGACGCGTCACAATGGACCGTGAACGGCTTTGTGAAGTCAGGGCATGCAAGGACTGGGGCAGTAGTCATGGCCTGTTTAAGTTCGCAGAAGGCGTTGTCAGCTTCCGGTGACCAGCGGAAAGGTGGAGCCCCTTTTTTAGTTGTAGTAAGTTGATTAAGAGGCCCAGCTATGTTACTGAAATTTTTAATAAATCGCCTGTAGTATGACGCTGTGCCCAGGAATCGCTTAACGTCCTTACGGCTTGCCGGAATTGGAAAATCGATGATAGCCTTGACTTTGTCGGGATCAGTGCGTAGACCGAACTCATCCACGACAAAGCCCAGGTACTTAAGTTGTTTACGGAAAAAATTGCATTTAGATAAGTTAATGGTAAGGTTAGCAAAACGAAGGCGATCCAAAACGGTACGAAGTAAGGTAAGATGCTCGGTAAAGGTCTCGGAAACAATAATAATATCATCCAAGTAGATGAATATGCGACCACTATACTCGGGTCCAAAAAGTATGTCCATAAGTCGTTGTTGAGTCGCAGGCGCCGAAGTCAGTCCGAAGCACATGACTTTAAAATGAAACAAACCGCGGGACGGAACGGTAAATGCGGTTTTTTCTTTAGACTCCTGCGAATCGAGAGGGATTTGCCAAAAAGCGGATTTCAGATCGAGGGAGGATAAGAACTTAGCGTTACCAAGCTGATCTAATATTTGATTGATATACGGCAGTGGATAGGCATCGTGTTTCGAAATTTCGTTGAGCTTTCTGCTGTCGAGGCAAAATCGTAACGAACCGTCAGCCTTCGGAGCCATTGTGACGGGATTGTTCCATGGGCTGGAGCTAGGCTCAACAACGTCAAGCTCCAACATCTCATCCAGCTGCTTGTTCAACTCGGCTAACCTTGACGGGGATAGCATGTAGTACCGTTGTTTAATCGGTTTAGCGTCACCGGTGTCAATGGTGTGAGTCAGCAAGTGTGTACGACCTAAACCCTTCAGTTCCGAAGATATTTCCTCGAATTCTTTCAGTAAGTCCTCAGCCCGTGCTTGTTCCTCCGATGATAGAGATTCTAATCCTTGTATAAACCTAACCTCTGAAGTAATAGTTGAAATATGCTCCTCGTCCGAGAAAGAACACCCATTTTGCAGTAGACTAAGTACATCTGGAGCAATGTTGAATGACTTCCAAAAGTTGATACCAAGTAATATCTTTGTGGAAACCCCAGGAATTACATAAAATTTAATAATTGACGTCTTATCTCCCACCGTAACTGGTAAAAACACGTAACCCGATACTGGAGAAGAGGAACCGTTCGCTGTTATGATGTGATCAAGATCCGGAGATTTGTGAATAGTGACAGCGTCTTTGAAATACCGACAAGTGTCATCACCGATGATTGAAATCTCTGATCCCGAATCTAAGAGGCCGTTGTACCGAACGTCATAAATCTTCACTGCTAGGTATGGACGCAAATCCTGGCCTTCTATTAAACTATTTAATTTTGAATGTGGGTAATTCTCAAAAAAATTCCTAAGTGTCAACAACCAAGCCCGCCACTCGACCGGGCGGAGTGCAACCTTCTTAGATGTGTTCACAAATTCTGTGGTACTAGTGTTAACCTAAACGTGTCATTTCAGCGAGCGCACCGAAGTCTTGAGTGACCAGAGTGTCCCAGCTTTCCCTGGAGTTGACATTTGTCACTTTCTCAAACAGGACAATTATCCTCCGAAAGGTGAGTTCACTTCAATTCTTACCACTTGACCCGCAAGTGAGGTTATGCGACATGCTTAGGGCCCAAGCCTTCTGCTGTGTTTTCCCCTATCACTATGGCCAAAGCCTCCAAGGCAGCTAAGCATATAGAACGATTGCTAGCCTGTCACCTGCCGTAATGTCCCATCCTGCGGAAGGTCGCTTTATACTTTCACGATATTCATTGAGTTGCCCGTTGCAGGAGGTGTTTGGTACACCCCAGTAAGCTCGCCTGGTCGCCCCAGACGTGCTCTGCCCTTCAGGCCTTCACCGCGGTCCGACCTCAGCGTTGACGCCGGCTACCAGCAGCCCCAGACATCCAGGGAGCTCCGCTGCCAACAGCTGAGTCGAACCCAAATTACTCAATTTTGTGTTCCCATCTTCAGGCGTTATCGATCAAAGCGTTTAGATAGAACCCTTGACTTAAAACGTTATAAAATATTCGAAATACCATACATATCCTCTCAACCATATTTACCGAGCCCGTTAGGGCCTGATGTAAGCTGTATATACTTGCATTTTTGAATACAGTAGTGTTCTGAACCGGTGTTTGATTTCGTGCCCCTAAAAAATCAACATTATAAACATTGAGGACTTTTAGTTTAATAAATAAATAAATATCATAGGACAAAATTGACACCAATTGACCTAGTCCCAAACTAGGCACTCTGTACTATGGGTACTAGACAACGGTTAAACATACTTATATACATATTAAACATCCAAGACTCGAGAACAAACATTCGTATTCATCACATAAAAACATTTGCTCCGATCGGGGATCGAACCCGAGGCCTCAAGCTTCAGAGTCAGGGTCTCTAACCACTAGGCTATCCGGTCGTCGTCATAGATCAAGACAATGTCTGGTGTCGCCAGCCTAAGTCTTGGAGCTGCGGCTGGTGCGGCTGCGGCGAGGAGTGGAGGCTGCGCTGCCTTCCGTCGGCGTGCCCGCGGTGCTGGACGGAGGGAACAGCCTGGAGTGAGGAACATGGAGAACCGGATGAGCCGTAGACTAGAAACCATTAGTTTGCTGACACACGCATACAAGTGTGAAATAGCGAAATAGGACGTCTAAGCGACAAATGTATCTAATGCAACACCTCAGAATACAGAATACACCAGAAGCCGCGTTCAGTCATAATGGCACGCCGCGGAGTGAGTCCATTTTTTATTGATTTCGCTACCCGTTTATACTGGAAATTCAATCATATTCTGTTTTTATAAGCCCAAAGGCATTTCTGTATGTAAGAACGTCACCAGAAGGGACTAATTAGTATTTTCTTTCGAGCAACACGTCACGGTACGCTGCGTGCTCGGAGATGACTAGGTATACAAACTATTTAAGGGTATATTATTATACTATACAGTTGTCATGACGTTGTAATAATGCAACTTAAGTTCAGCGCGCGATGCTACGCTACAGACAGTCTCTCCCGGGTCACCTTAGATAATAATACAGCAACCTTTTATTTGTCGTGTTAAATTAAAGACAATTAGCAGACCCTACGTACAGTCAGATATACAATATTGGACAGTTATCCACCCACCGCATCATAGGTAAGTATCGCATAAGTAGTTTTAGTTGTATCACTTTTAGGCGCACTCACAGTTTCTTGTTTGTCCTGTATTCTGAGTGCAACACGTCCACCACACCACACTGCCCACGACACACACACACACACACACGAATTAACACATGTCACACAGACCAAACTATCACCTCCACCACTAGACCACTACACCATACGCTGACGACCACTGATTCTGGGATACCATACGCTAAATATAATGTCTATGGTCCCACCTCATGGCGCGCGCGTACGCGTCAGCCATCTCGTCGACGGGCGCCAGCGACTCCGCCTCGTAAGTCCGCAGGGCGAGGTACGGCGCGCCCGCCGCCACAGCCGACGACATCTGTCACAGGAAACAGCATCGGTTATACTCACAAGCCCTTGTTTCACCATCTTTACGATAAAATTGTCGTTTTATATGACAATTCGAACCACATTTCTTTGACAATATGAAGCGCGCTAAAACAAAAGATCTTCAAGGCAGCAGTTGACACCGCATTGTCATTGAAAACTGACAATTGTAAAGTTGGTGAAATAGGCGCCAGTTGACACCGAATTGTCATTGAAAACTGATAATTGCAAAGTTGGTGAAATAGGGGCTTGAAGCCTAGAACTAATAAAAAGTGGAAAGAAATGCTATCGTTCGCATTTCCTTCCAGAACCAATGTTGCCGCGTTTTGCCCGCCACTTGCTAAAGCACTACGCAATCACGCAAACAATCATTAGTGTAATTACACACTGTGGATGTGTTTCCGCAAATTTAAAAGCTACAAAACACCGTTTTAGAACACAATGCATCAGGAGCAAAGAGTTAAACCTGTGGTAATACCACTCGAAATTGGTGCAATACTGCGTGAACAAAATGTTGACTAGTTAAGGATCTTCAATCATCACTTAGGCCTGTAAGTTTCTACTATTCACAGGGATTTCACAATCTGTTTTTTTTTTCTCCATTTTTTAGTGGCATTTTCACAGGTATGATGTGTAAAATCTAAACCATGAGCGAGAACGAGAACCCTCTGTAGGTCTAGCACAACTCACAGTACGAGTTCTATCTCACGCGAGAACAACCCGCTCACCCTTTTCTGTCACTCAGAATGCAACGGGACGAGTAATCTCGCGCGACAAACAAAGTCGTGCTAGCCCTACTGGAGAGGCGTTCAACTGTCACTTCTTTCTTGTGATCTTTACTAACCGCTTCTCTATTAGCCTCCATTTCTGCTAGCTTCAGGTTCAAATCATGCTTCAGGCCCTTCATCAAGACGAAGTCTTTCTCCAGGATGCCTTTCAGTCCTGAAACACCAAGGATCTAACTAAATTGGTATGCTTCAACTATGCTGTGGTTACTGTGACATAAGTGGGTAGTTTATAAGTTTGCCTCTCATCGTAGTGTCATCTCGCTGCCGCTGAGTCGTGCGCTCCCAGAAAAAGCACTACGAATTAGTCCGAAACAGGACGGGCTAAACTCGATTTACATAAGTGAGTGATCCTTTTTATTTCACGATGATTGAGTCTCACGGTAGTTTCATGTTAAAAGTGGCAAATAATTCGCTAACATTCGATAACATTCGCTTGGCCGGCCGATATTGGCGCCAACTACCAACACACCGCCAAGTGTATAGCGGCCATTAAACTCAGAATCATTTGTAAGTTTTAAAACGTTAAGGATCATTTTCAGTTGCAAAGACATTGTGACAACAGCCTTGTTGTTTCGTTTGCTGACCTGCATTATCTAAAAGTTTCTCCAGGTCTTCAGAAATTGGTTGCGGCTTCGGGAGCCGCGGGGGTGAGGGCGCGCGGGGCGGGGTCACTCGCCGAGGCGTGGCAGGCGCTGCTGATATAATATTTTTTTCATTAAAAGGCATTTTAATGCTCATTAACCAAAAATCATCCAATAGAAAATCTGTTTCAAGTGAGGCTTTGAAAATTAATTTTCTAAAACATTGTCGGAAATGTTGTCATTTTACTCGAAGTAACAGAACACGAAGGGCCTTGTTGACGGCCGCATTTCATTGCTGGCTCGATTGCTTGTCCATAAATCGGATTGCTTGCCTGTTTTTCACTTGTTTTAAGCTTTTTAAAAAGTAAAATAGACCATGAAAACAATGAGTGACATGTCTCATTCAGCCAAATCGGTAGCTGAATGCAGGCGTTCTATTCGAAATTTAACATTTTTATCAATGTCTTAAATAGCTTGGCAGTCTTGGTAGCTTGGTAGAGGCTGGAATAGCAATTGCTGTACTCGTACTTTATTAAAAACACTCACCTGCGGTTCGTGTTTTTAAACTAAGTTCTCGCTCCAGCAATTGCTCAGTTCCTATGCCTGGGCATTAATATACTATAGTTCTCTTGGTGGTTCGTCACTCTAGAGGTAGAACGTTACAGCCCCAACCGCGACGCCCGTGGCGAGTGGCGACCACCTACTGAAAGGCGAAGTGTTGGTAGGCCTCTCTCTCAAGGTGGACGTACGATCTGGTAAAGATCACGGGAAAGATCGGTCGTCGTGGAGATCCTTGGGGAAGGCCTATGTCCAGCAGTGGACGTCTTCCGACTAATATGATGATGATGATGGTTGGTGATTGGAGCTACCTTGCTTATCAAATACGCAGCCTAAATAAATAAGATTATTTAAAACCTATCCTTAACACAGAACTTGATAACGAGTATATTTGTACTGGAGATGTGATGATACCAGTAAATAACTTTATAGTCAACCTTGTGCATTGTTTATTGTTTATGCAACGAGTTACGAGAGTCATCATCACTGACCTTAAAGTCTATTGTGAACTTTATTAGCAGATGCCTGTTATGCCGTATGAATAAGACTATGATATATTCATCCAGTCCAGCTGCTAATACTTTGTGCCAAGTTTCTTGCGGCGCATTCTTCTTGGCAACCATGGTCTTTCCGAAAACGCTGGTAGACTCAAAAAAATGACTAATAAAAGAGATTCAACTGCCTATTTGCTGAAGGAAATTTTGAATCGTAACTTTTGTTTGGTACCCCTGGGTTCAAGAGCAGGTTCTGGCGGGTCCCATGCGTGTGGTAGTCTCGCAGTACGGCTGTCGCCGGGCGGCGCGCGCGGCGCGGTGGGCTCGCTCAGCGGCACCGCGCAGACGCAGTCGCAGCACGACACCAGCACCTGGCAGCGGTGCGAGAGGGAAAACTCGCTGAAACAAGATAAACATAAATTAAATGTGTCTTATACCCCGGCCATACTATCGGGCGAAGGTTCGTGTTGCGTTGTCGCGATAAAAAGTTCGAGCTCGTGTAACCACGAACTGCGCGTGGCCACACTTAGACCAAATTGGAACTTGTATGCCAAATTTCAGTTTTCTAGGTACAAGGGTTTAGGCTGGGCGTTGATCAATCAGTCAATCAGTCAGTAACTCAGTCAGTCAGTCAGTCAGGACTTTTTTCCTTTTGTCCTTATGTATAGATGATCTCACGTGTCTGTCAGCTCGGTTCTTCCCTCGGCGTCCTCGTCCAGCAGCTGCAGGCCGCCGCTGCGCGCGCGCACCACGCTGGAGCCGCGCGACGTGCTCGGAGACTGCTCGTCTTCTGCAGTCTTCTGCAGCGCTGGGCCTGCAAGCGGGAGCTGCAGTCGATAATATTCTTAGGCCGACCAAACTAACCTGGGTTAGAACCCAGGTAATTGGTGTCAAATGATACTTTAGGGCAACTTACTGGTGAAGGTATCTTCCAAGAGTCTTATCTTGTCTTATCACACTAGCGAGCGAGTGCTTCACACTAATATCGCTCGCGGCGAACACGTTGCGTGATCGCCTCAATACAAAACTCGCTCGCAAATCGCTAGTATGATAAGGCTGTTAGGTATAAGACAATAAGGTAAGTACCTATTTTGGCTTAAATTTTCATTTTTAACTCAGGGCGTCAAAATATCGGGATCTCATCAAAACATTACCTACCTATAGTAAGGTCAATATCCCGTTTGTAATCATCATCACCAGCTTTGTTTTATGTCTGACTGCTGGGCATAGGCCTCCTCTCAGAATGAGAGGGCTTGGGCCATAGTTCCCACGCAGGCCCAGTGAGAATCGGAAACTTCACACAAGCCATTCTCAGCCATTGCTTCGCTGGAGTGTCCAGGTTTCCTCACTCCCCGTTTGTAATGTCTAATAACAAGCAGTTTAGCAAAGTCTTGTTCTAACCAGGGTGAATGCAGTATGCTCCGAACTCCACTTTCTTGCCTAGGACTCCTAGAAACGGGAACTTAATCTTGATGGTCTGCAGCAGACACTCCTCGTTCAGGTCCCAAATGTGCAGCCACTGGACGAAAATACTTGGATCATTCATCAGCATCAACATCATTCCAACAACTGCTGGTAGTGGTTCCGAAACAGAACGGTAATTAAAAAAGTTGAAAATTGTCATTTCAAAGTTCGATATTTCATAAATGGGTTAACCGATTTTAAATAAACTTAGCTAAGAACCATCTCGATTAAACTAGCTTTCCATTAAAATAAACCGCATAGCATCCGTTTGGGCGCTATGATGCCACAGACAGATACAGAGATGTACAGACACACAGAAACACAGGTCAAACTTATAACATCCCTCTTTTTCATCGGGGGTTAAAAAGGATCTTTATGGTGTGAGTAGCTATTTCTGTTTGTCTGTCAGTCGGCTGGTTATCTCAGGCACTACTAACGATATCGGCTTTAAATTTGGAACAGTTTTAGATGATGCTTACACAAGTAGGTTGTGACGGAACGTTTTGGATCTCTGTCGAATCTCAATGTCATTTCTCACAAGCCTCGACAGTGTAGCGACAGCTTAATGATGTTTGTTTCTGGACGAGAGTGATTTGACGTTGACGTTTGACAGTGACGTTTGTTTGAGTTTGAGATTCGTGGCCGCGTCCTGTCATTTCCATCTAAGATGGAGGCGGATATTATGCTGTGTCGGCGCCCGAGTGAGCTGGGAGGCCTGCGTCGTTGTACCTGGGTGCATCGGCCTTTATTACAGCCGAATGGCTGAAATATTTATTTGTAAGAATTTCAAAAGGGATTAGGGACCCCAAATTTTAACAGTGCCAGGAGAAGCAATCACAAAGCATTTGTCGTTTCGTCGGAGCTGTTTTTTAAAAGTACACTAGATACTGGGTAGGGGAAGGTTTTCAGTCCTTCAAGGGCGGGAAAAACACACATATATATATAAATATATATGATATAACATCATGATAATATTACTGATATTACGTTTATATCAGAGATAATACTTCAATTCTCAAAAGCTATTGGCTGTTCCTTCTGTCGCTCTATCAACCTATCACCAAGACAGAAAGCTTGTCCACAACACTCCATCGGAGGCAGAAAGAGGAACAAGGAGCTTCACTACAGGACCAGGAGCGGTCTAGCCGGAGCTGGCATCCCGGATAGATCGTGACGAGTCAGGTTTGACAGCAGCCGACTGTAAGTGTAATCATCTCTCTCAGCAATCAACGGGTTGTAGTTAAATATAATATAGTAACATAGTTTTGAAACAGAGGCAACGAGTTTACCATCCACGCGAACCGCAACGCGACCCTGAGTTAGGCTTCTTCTTGGTATGGGGTTCAGGCTTTACACTTAAGGATCCTACTATGTAAACCAGGCAACCAGCAACTTGATCCAGAAATACAGAACTCCCATATTCAAAAGCCTTGTTTTCTTTCATCACCAATATCTATAACCAATTCTTAAATTCTATAAACAACACTGAAACAATTAAGTTTCAAGGTATACTATGTGACTGAAGTGGTAGGTACTTACACAATTACTACAGAACGCCATGACGATTTCCATGTCAGCTATGATTTTAACGTCCAAGATGGCCACTCTGCCCGGCGCGGATAGTTTTGCAAATGGCGTTGACTGAAATTAAATATTTCGTTTAATTAAAGAGACTCGCAGAACTTTGCTCGCAGAACTGATGGTCGATGGGGTCAGAAGGTGCTAGAATGGCGTCAACGGAACGGGAGACGAGCTGTCGGTAGGCCTCCAACAAGATGGAGCGACGACCTGGTAAAGATCGCGGGATCGCGGTGGATGCGGATAGCACAAGACCGGTCTGATTGGAGAGCCTTGGGGGAGGCCTATGTCCAGCAGTGGGCGTCTTTCGGCTGACATGATGATGATGAAAAAGACACTAGGTAACTTGCCTTAAGGGCCTTAATTACGTCACTTTTAAGCTCTAGTGATTTGTGATACTTGAAAAAAAAAACTCAATTGCTCCGAAATGTCTATGTGGTTTCGTATCAGGAGGTCAAGGAATTGGCTCGTAACAGAGATTATTGGAAGAAACTCCACCGACAAGAGTGTAACTCTTAAGTTTGATGATAGGGGATGATGATGCTCAGAAATTCTCAAAATTTAGTGTGTCGTAATTTACGGCTTGATGGCTTTCTAAGATCGATGAAGTAAGAGATTTTAATAACCAACTGATACTGCTGATGTAGTTATCATGCTCATTAGTTGCTCAATAGCATGCTAAGTACTTAGCAATGTGTGTGCACATACTTTTTAATAAGCATGCTCATTTTTGTCTTTCGATTTTTGGCATGCTCTTCTTCAGTCATGTTTTTCTCTAGCAAAATACAGCTAAAGAGTTTGCTTGTCATCATGATGCTACTAAAAAACATACTTTTTAATGTCGTGTGTTGTACCTATTTGTAGTTTTTTCATTCTGAAGTTGACGTCTCCGGATTAAAAGAGTGGAGCAAGGCCTATAGAGGTGGCGAGATGGCGTATTGTATATTTTATAGCTGTACCTGCGTGGTGTCCCACAGCCTCACAGCCGCGTCAGCGCTGCCGGTGGCCAGCAGATGCAGCTGGGGCACCACGTGGAAACAGCTAACACCCTGCAATAGAACTAGCTTGGTGACTGACAATCATACATTTTGATGTAAGTGCGGAAAGTATGTCATTTTGCATGAGTAAAGAGATGCCTTGGCCCGAGCCACGACGAGACTAGTGAACGGGACAGAAAAGTACACTTCCGCACGTGTTTTTTAGTGAAGTTTTAGAGAAGTTTTTTTAACATTTGCAAAAAAAAAAAAGAAACCAAAGGTGGTGAGCCAGGCGCGCGGGGCACTAGCTATCATAATATCTCGTCTGGGATTTAGAAAAGTAAAAAGAACTAGTGCAAAAAATCCAAGTTTCCGCACGATGCATAGTCACAAAAAGATTTTTTTTTGAGAAACTGTATTAAAAATAACTTTGTCATACCCTCTGCACTTTAAACACATAGTCATCCAGCTTTCCCGGAGCATGTCGCGCCCTCACGCTCACTCCACTGTCGTGCGAGCAGGAGAACACGACGTCCCCCGAGTACACGACGCGCCGCACTGCGCGGGAGTGGACGCGCCGCCATGTTGAAATGCTGCAGTAGGCTTTGTGGAGGGGGGAGGACAGCTCCTGGAAGAAAATACTCAGTAAAAATTTACCTTTAATTACAACACAACAGCTCAACAGATTTTCCTAAAACTTAAGACTTAAACCCTAACTAAGGTACAGTCGAGTTCTTCAATATCTATACAGACAACAGTTCAAAAATATCTATACATAGACCTTATTGCCAGTTACATAAGGTCCGTGTTTAGATGTTTATGAACCGTTAGCTGTACAGATATTGGAGAACTCGACTGTATAACAATAACAATTGCAATTAAATTGGTTTTCTATGGAAAGAACTGCATTCGAAGCTACACATACACACAGGTCAAACCTGTAACACCCCTCTGTTTGTCGGCGTAGCTTAAAAAATATTTCACGTCATTTTTTTGAGCCGCGGTAGGCACGAGTACGTCGTAGCCTAGTGGTTTGAGTCATGGCCTCTCAAGCAGAGGCTCGTGGGTTTAAGGCTCGTCTCGCACCTCTGAGTTTTTTTGGAGTTTATGTGCAAAATTGCTTTTGTAATTTATCATGAGCTTTTTGGTGAAGGAATTCTGCACACTCCCGTGAAGAAATTCAATGGTGTGTGTTGCTCCCAATCCGCACTGGGCCCGTGTGGGAACTATATGCCAATCCCTCTTATTATGAGAGGAGAGCTGTGCCCAGCAGTGGAACGTAAAAAAGGCTGGTGATGATGATCATATTGACTCACCATCCAGAAGTAGCAGCTGACGTGGTCCTCTTTGGCAGGGAGGAGCACCCTTCGCTGCAGGAAGCGCATGCGCGTTATGTCCCCACGAGCCGTGCCAAACGCCAACTCTGACGGGGCGCGGGGGGAGGGCGGCGCATACGCCAGGCACTACGGAGAAATAGTACATGCTTGCACCAAACTGAAAGTAACTTACTATCGCATCGAGTGCTTATTTGGAGCTCGAGCACCAGCACATGCATAGGTACTTTTACATATTAAACATCCAAGACCTGAGAACTTGCATTATCATCGTACATAATTGCCTCGACCGGCAGGGTAATTGCGTAACTATTTTGACACTCGTCATCGGATTGAAATGACAGGTTTTGTATGACTGTGGCAGCTAGCTGTTTCCGATACCAATTGTCAGCCCATACAGAAACTGTCAAAATGAACACGAAAATTACAATAAGCTTGCTGGGCTCGAGATTGAACCCGGGACCTCTAGCTTCATTGTCACAAGGTTTGGTCGTCAATATGAACAAATTTCTATCTTTACCACAGCCTATACAGTCATTCGACGAAGCCGTCTCAGACAGAGCAATCGTGCGGGGGGTGCGGGGCGCGCGGGAGGGCGAGCCCGAGCTGCATACGCCACCACTGCCTGTATTAGTTAGTAGCTCGGGACACGGCTTTCAGGACTGACCCGTACCTTATTTTACTTGCTTTTATTTGTACACAATTAAAACGGTGCATGTTATTATGTTGCATTGTGCAAGTCATCATCTCGCTTAAATAAGGAACTGCGATTTCATCACTTACGACTTGCGACACCTGTCATTACCATGGGTATATGCGGCAGACCGGTGATGCAGTATGACGGCGCATGCGCGAGCGTCGCTGCGTCGTAGATCGTAAGGCTGCGGTCTGATGCCGCCAGCAGAAGGCTTTGGACGTCCTGGAAACATAGAGGGTGAACAGCTGATGACTTCGAAGTTGGCTGCGCGAAATAGCTTTGTAAATCTATACTTATAAAACAGTACCGTGACTGACTGACTGACTGATTGACTGACAGACAGACAGACAGACAACTCACAGCCTAAACCACTAGACCTAGAGACTTGAAATTTGGCAAACATGTACCTTGAGTATCCGAGAGGTGTATCAAGAAGGGATTTTTCTAAATTCTTACAGGATAGGGAACTAGCCCATTTTGAAATATTTCACAGGAGCAAAGCCGCGGGACATAAGCTAATGGATTGGATGTATACATCGACTGGACTATTGGTGGACTGTATTGTGAAACATGAAAATTTTACTCACACTCATATACACAGCGTCGGTGATCCAGCAGTTTTTCACGCGTTTGTGTATACCTGTTCTATCAAAAAATACCTGAAAGGGATTTAAATAAACACAGTTCTATTATTTTAGAAATCACAACCTATTTTCGGGAACAAACATCTAAAAAGGATTCGGTACCTCATAAGAGTGTAGTAGTTTCAGATGTCCATCGTAGAGGCCGACCCGGCCGCCTTTCGTCACCACGGCGTAGCAAAACGAATCCTTCGTCTCTATGGCCACGAACTTCACTATGGTCTCCCGCTGGAAGGGATACGAGAGAAGTTGTCATAATGTTTTAGAAGCATAGCTGAAGAGACGAATCATCATCATCGTATCGGCCGAAAGACGTTCACTGCTGGTCATAGGCCTTCTCCAAGGATCTCTTCACGTAGATCGATTTTGCGCTACTCGCAGCCAATGGCTTCTCATGATCTTTACCTGACCGTCCGACTACCTTGCGGGAGGCCTACCAACACTCCGCCTTGGCAAACAACGTATTTAAACAAGGGTGTGCAAACCTGTAGATATTGGAAAAATAAATGGACGGCAAAGAGACTTCAGAACCCTCAGATTTTGAACCAAATGACACTCTCAGCTTAAGCTTATTTTTGTAGTCAATATCTCGGAGTAAAATAGTCACACCGTTATTTTGTGACTCATAAAGAAAAATCTTCCATTTGACGCAGTGGCTGATATCTTCTAGCTCTTGTCACATTTCTGATGGCCAGTGCCACTGGAAGAATCGGCAAGCTGAAGTGGCAGTAGGCCAGTCATATCTCGCGAAAAACCGACAACCGTTGGGGTAAGCGTGTTCATCGGTAAATGTAGTGTAGGACGCCCTCCAGCCAGGTGGGATGACGATCTGCGTAGGACTGCAGGCAGATGCTGGATGCGGCAAGCTGGAGACAGGGCGCTACAGTGGGGCTAGGGGAGGCCTACGTCCAGCAGTGGACTAATATAGGCTGATGATGATGTAGAGTGCCGATGGATATCGAGTAAGTCCAGGTTTATTCGCCGTGCTGTTATAACTTCAGTGCTGTACCTTGCAGTGTGGCAGTGACCTGACGCTGCCCTCTCGCAGCGGTGACCAGCCGGCGGCAGTACCTGCCAGCAAGCTGTCCAGCAGCTGGTGCCACCACACGCGCCCGACGCCCCAGGAGTCCAGACGTTGGAAGAGAGCATGGGCGTGTGGCTCGAACTTGTGACTACCTAGAATGTTTTAAGGTGCCACAGTATTAGGGTGCCTTCCCACCAGAGATGTGCTATGCCACGTTGCAATAGATGCGTTTGATTTCGCCAATCATATTCATTGCTTCACATAGCATAGCAGTGGTGGAAACAGGTGCAATGAATGTGATTGGTGGATATCAAATGCATCCATAGCAACGTAGCATAGCACATCTCTGGTGGAAAGACACCCGAAACCTCCGAGTGGCGGAAACCGTGTCACGGTTCCATTTAGTACGCGGTGGTAGGATCTGCCACTTGAAGGGGGACTATATTTTTTTATACGACAAGAAAGGCAAATGAGCAAGTATGTCACCTGATGCTAAGTGATCACCACTGCCCATAGACACCTGAAACTCCAGGGGTTTGCTGATGCGTTGCCAACCTAGAGGGCTAAGATGAAATGCCTCTTGTGCCCGTAATTACACCGGCTGTCTTACTCTCCACACCGGAACACCACAGTGCAAAAAAGAAAAGTACTGACTGATCTTACCGAATATGCGATTGACGGCGGCGACGAAGCCCTGCCTGTCGAGGCAGCGCGCGGCGTGCTGCGCGGGCGCCGCGAACTCGATGCCCTCCTGCGCGGCGGCTGCGCGCATCACTTCCTCCACTCGTCTGGAACGTTTTTAAAATACACTGTTATTAAGTAACTATTACAATTACCTCCAAACCCTCAAAACAGTCGTGGAAAAATGTAATGAGTACAGGAAACCACTGATCCTAGTCGTCATCGACTATGAAAAAGCGTTTGATTCTGTAGAGTGGTGGGCCATAGAGCGAGCAGTTAAATGCCGTATCGATGAACGATACATACACTCCTGAACCACCTCCATCACAACGCTACAGCCTGTGTCTCCTTGCACAAGAAAACCAACAAATTTCATCTAGAGAGGGGTGTTAGGCAAGGAGACACAATATCACCAAAGCTGTTTACCCTAGCACTAGAATGTATATTCCAACAGATGCAATGGGCAGGGAAAGGGCTGATGATTGATGGAGAAAGACTCACAAATCTGAGGTTTGCTGATGACCTGGTTCTAGTTTCGGAAAGCGTCGGGGATATGATGGAGATGTTGGAGGACTTAAGGGTGGAATCCGAGAAGACTGGCCTTAAAATGAATATGGGGAAAACCAAGATAATGACCAATATTCCTGAAGTCACGAACTATCAGCTTCCAGTAGAGAGAGTGGCCGAATACATATATTTGGGGCATAAGGTTACACTGGGCTTTGAGAACCAAGTAGCAGAGGTGGAACGACGGATCGCTCAGGCGTGGGCTGCATTCGGTGCCAATAAGCAAACATTTCGTGGCAAAATATCTCTGCATCTCAAAGCCAAGGTCTTCGAGCAGTGTGTTATGCCCGTGCTCACCTACGGTATAGAGACCATAACTCTTACACAGAAAACCGCCGAAAAGTTCCGAGTCACGCAAAGAGGTATGGAGAGAGCGATGCTCGGAATCACCCTACGAGACCGGAAACGGAATTAATGGGTCAGAAGCAAGATGAAAGTGAAGGTCGTCATGACTGTCATAGCGAGGAAAAAGTGGGCATGGGCAGGGCACATTGCGAGAATAGACGAGAGTCGCTGGACAAGACGAGTCCTAGAATGGAGACCCAGAGCGGACACTAGAGGGCGCGGCAGACCACCGCAGCGCTGGATGGACGATGTTCGACGGCACGGAGGTCGAGACTGGATGAGACGGGCACAAGATCGCCAAGAGTGGAAGAAGAGGGAAGAGGTCTATATCCAGGAGTGGATCAACAAAAGGCCACCATGATGATGATGATTACAATTATACAACGAGGAAACGCAGCTAGCTTTGTGGGCACCCTGAAGGGCATCAGCGACATTTTGTAAATACAGATTTTTAGGTTTCAATTAAATTACATTAGGGTTCCTTTTAAATCTTTATGTATGTACCTACTCCATGTTTCAATACATAGTGTATATTATTTTTGTTTTGTATTTAACTAAACAACCAACTATTTTAATTCTTAAAATATATCAAATAATAAGTATAATAATACATATACATAAACTGGAGATGTATATGGTCTCCAAATGTCAAATAACAAAATTGATGAAATATACATTTCATGTCATCATTTGTCAAATAAATAAAACATTAATTGTCAATTACATATAATTAGTACGCAGCGGACAACGGCAACAGAGCCGGACACCATACACGAATATCTTCGGGACGCAGCCAAGTCACATTGGTGTCCTAATTATCATCTGATTTCGGCCTTGGCCAAGTGGTATCATCACATAAGTATTCATCCACTTTGTAGTACTTATGCTTTTTTCAGGAGAGCGGTCTTTATGTATCTTTTAAATGAATTGTGAGGCAATTCCCATGCATCTACAGGCACTTTATTGTAGAACCTGTGGCAATTTCCCAAAAAAGACTTGCTGACTTTTCGTAGACGAAATTTAGGGACGGCAAGTTTATGCTTATTTCGAGTGTTGAAACCATGCACATCCGACACTTTCTTAAAAGTTTTGATGTTCTTATATATACTTACTTGTCGATGTCCTGTGCCTTGCCGTGGTCCCTGGCCTTCTTGAAGGCGCGCCGCAGCTGGCTGAGGGCTGCGGGGGTGAGCGCGTTCAGCAGCTGCTGGGACAGGCTGTCGTCCTCCTCATCTTCACTGCAAGATTAATTACGGGCGCAAGAAGCATTCCATCTTAGCTCTATAAGTTGGCAACGCATGGCAACCCCTGGGGTTGCTGGTGTATGGGCAGTGGTGATCGCTTTACCATCAGGTGAACCACTTGCTCGTTTGCCTTCCGTGTCGTATGAAAAAAAGTTTGGTGCAATTTTTTTTTTTTAATATGGCTGCATCGATACGATCTTTGACGCCAATGTCGAGTTTGAGGGAGGCAGAATCGGTATTCATTGAGACGTTCGGTAGAATCAAAGATAATAAGTAAAGTTGCGTCATATGCCCACAAAAAATAAATAAATAAAATAAAATCAGTTGTGTATTTATTTTATGTGTACTAATATTGCCATACCGTATACCGTACCGTATTGTGTATTATGTTACCATATGATTGACAGAGTATCTAATAAGATTGGCCAGATAGGTGTACATAGGAAGTTCATAGCACAAACGTCGTCTATTTATTTTCTGCCATTCAAAATTATGTCATAAATCAAAGTAACTGAATGTCAAAAATGATTAGCAATAGATGTTTACTTAAAACGTTTTTGTTTTGAACCATCATTAATATCAATGGCAGTCTTTTTGTATATATATTTATTTTATTACAATTTTTTAGTAGATATAAGATCAAATGAGACTAGAATTCAGGTTTTCTCTTTTCAGTTCTGCCTTCAGTTTCAGGGTTAAATCGCTGTGGTTAATAAAGTTAGGCTTCACAGTCTAAACCCCACCTGTCTTTATAAAACACCTGTAAAAGTACACAGTGCATTACTGGCCGTGTTTTATAAAGCTAAAAGTTATAATTTACAGGCGGAAGTCTCATTCTATCACTTTTTAACCCCCGACGAAAAAGAGGGGTGTTATAAGTTTGACATGTGTATCTGTCTGTGGCATCATAGCTCCCAAACGAGTTGACAGATTTCGATGCGGTTTTTTTTTAATCGAAAGGTAGCTTAATCGAGACGGTTCTTAGCTAAGTTTCATTAAAATCGGATAATCCGTTTTCGAAATATTGAACTTTGAAATGACAATGTCGTGGGGGAAAAACCCAAAATGAAACCGCATCGAAATCGGTAAATCCGTTTGGGAGCTATGATGCCACAGACAGATACACAAATACACAGACACAGAGATACACAGATACACAGACACAGAGATACACAGACAGATACACAGACACACAGGTCAAACTTATAACACCCCTCTTCTTCGTCGGGAGTTAAAAATACTTCCGCTTGTAAATTTGTAACTTGTAGCTTTATAAAACACGGTTCAGTGCCCTAAGCACGATTTGTCGAATCCTGCGTTACGTTACGGTTATCGTATCGAGATCGAGAAATCTCATACTAAATTTTAGTGCCAAATACGCTCACGGGCGGGCGCTGTTCCAAACGACATACAAACTCGTTATAGTTTACTATTCGATTTTACGTGACGCAGGATTCGACAAGTCGTGCTTAGGGCACAGGTTATTGTTGCCTGTAGACTTGTAACCTGTAGGTAGCTTTATAAAACGGGGCCGACAGTAGAAGTGAAATATTAATGGACGCTTTCAACTTACCAGAGTAAACTTTCTTCCGAACCACTTTTTAATGAAAAGTTTTTATCAAAATCAACACCCTCGTCGTTTAATGACTTCTCGGACATTTTCCTGTTTTGTCTCTGTTAGGTCGATGTCGCTGTAACCAAAGTTACTGCCCATGCTTATAACACAGCCATCTAGCGGCGAGTAGTTGAACTATTTTGTCAATGAAAGCGTCGTAGCGAAATGCGTGCTTGTGGAAATGTTGCTGTTATTAAATTACAGATGGCGGTAGCAGCTTACATTAATTTTAAGAGAATTATAAGCTAAGGATTTTGTTTTTATCGGTCAACAGGTCAAATATATTTTTTTGAAAGTTGACGAGTATTTTTGCACCGGAAAAATGTTAAGCCACGAAAGATTTGGACTTTTGCAGACATAGTTTTAGCAAAAATGTGGATTTTTCCTTGTTTTATAATACAACTTTAACTTTAAAAAGTTAGAAAAACTCCCTCCATTTTAATTTCAAAGTCTTGCATCCCAAGAGCTGATTTCAATGAAACTTTGCAATTAAACGAGCTTTCTATTATAAAATTATAAATCGTGTCTGAGTCGGACAACACGATGCCAACACACAAACACACACCCCAAAGTTATACCTCACACCTCTCCTTTTACATCGGGGGTTAAAAAAAACTTAACCTGGTTGCTCAGAATACAGAACTAACCAGAAGCCGCGAGCGCGCCTAAAACTGAAGCAACTTAAACTATTCTTAGATAGAGAGGAGTGACCACATGTGGTAGATAGAGAGGAGTGACCACATGTGGTAGATAGAGAGGAGTGACCACATGTGGTAGATAGAGAGGAGTGACCACATGTGGTAGATAGAGAGGAGTGACCACATGTGGTAGATAGAGAGGAGTGACCACATGTGGTAGATAGAGAGGAGTGACCACATGTGGTAGATAGAGAGGAGTGACCACATGTGGTAGATAGAGAGGAGTGACCACATGTGGTAGATAGAGAGGAGTGACCACATGTGGTAGATAGAGAGGAGTGACCACATGTGGTAGATAGAGAGGAGTGACCACATGTGGTAGATAGAGAGGAGTGACCACATGTGGTAGATTTCTACTTTTTTTGGTAGATTTAAGGCTTTTTTGGTAGTGTTTTGTTAGGTAGTGAATTTTTTTTCCGTAGATTTTGGTGGATGGACATTTACTTCAGTTTCATAATTCATAATTCATTTATTACCTGCTTTTCACAGGTTACAATGATCTTATATACTTAAAAAAGTTCAGCCATGAGACCCTGCAGGGCACCGCAGTATATTTACTTACAATTAACAAATATATTAAAGTTAGTAACAGTAGGTGTCTCTTTTTTGGGATCTAATGTTTTAATTTGAAAAAAAAAACTCTTGCAACGTATAATAGTTTTGGCAGTAATACGGAACAAGTCACTAATAAATTCGATCATAATCCGTTTTGTAGTTTTTAAACTTAAAATTGCAATACAAAAAACTCTTATCAAAAAATAGAACCGCCTTCGGAAAACCGAAAAATATTCCAAGCGCACCATACAGACAGTATGAATTTTTCACTACCAAAACACAGTCAAAAAAGCTTTAAATCTACCATAACTCATACTGTTGCTAGGCCATAAAACTAATAGCTTGTGAGGACTATTTTATGATTTTTAGATGGCGGTTTTAAGCACCTTTTGTAAAAAAAAGAATCATGATTTTAGGAAAGTAGTTATAGACCAAAGCTCTGGTAGATTTTGGTAGTTTTTGAAAGCTCTAAAAGTAGATTGACCAATTAAATGAGGTCACCCGATGACTATGCGAAGTACTCTTATAGTTATCTGCGTGCTCGCAGCGTATCGTGACGTGTTGTACAAATGACAGTATGAATTAATCCCTTCTTGTGTCGTTCTTACATGCAGTAAAGTTGTGGGGTTTGTAAAAAAAACAGAATAGTATTTTAAGTGTAGGTAAACGAGTAGCGAAATCATTGGACGCAGTGCGCGGCGCGCGGTTACGACTGAACGCGGCTTCTGGTTTATTCTGTATTCTGAGCCTAGTCGTAAATAAAACAGCAAGATGAACATTGTCTATTTTATTGTATGTATGTATACTTAAGGCTAAAAAATATTCTAGACTATATATTACATGCGGGCGAGTGAGATTCTGCGGGCGAACACAGGCAATCAACTGCTAATTTTAGAAAATAGACGTGTTATTTAGTCTCAACTCAAGTAAAGCAGCGTTATTTAGAACGTATGTCTCGGTCTTATCCCAACTTTACACTGGGAAAAAATATGTAAGGAGCATTACATTGCCGGCCGTGAAGCGAACGAGTTGGAAGTAGCTGCCCGAGCGCCGCGATGTAATGCGACTAAAGCGCGCGGTTGTTTTGTGCAGAAATCACAGCGTTAGACGCATGCGATCATTCGATGCCTTGTTTGTTCAATGATGCGTTCACCCCGTAAAACAATGTTTGGTAATTAGATTATCTGATGTACTTAACCTAACCAACTTAGAAAAGTTGAAACCCCCGGTATTTTCATTTCGAAGTTCAACATTTCAAAAACGGGTGAACCGATTTTATTGAAACTTAACTAAGAACCATCACAATTAAACTAGCTTTCGATTAAAAAACCTCATCGAAATCGGTGTATCCGTTTGGGAGATATGATGCCACAGACATAAAGACGCAGATACACAGGTCAAAGTCCTCTTTTTCGTCGGGGGTTAAAAATGATGTGCGTCAAACGCATCGCGTTTAACGCACGTTCATCGCATCGCGTTTAACGCACGTTCATCGCATAAAACAAAAGCGCGCTTTGTTACACATTCTTTCTTCTTGGTGTTAATTCGAGGTTGTTGAATTAAACTTCACTTGAGTTCAGATTGTTAATTCGGCCTTTTCTGACCAATTATAATGACGGACAATCGATAGCAATACTGTAAGTTTTCTGACCAACTTTGACGTTAAAACCGCCAGTGTTACTGACCGCCTGGCGCCTCTTTAAAATTATTACTCTCTCTATGAAGCTAATAATAATCACTCAGTCCTTTACTTATACAATTTTTTTGAAGCAACGAAATATGACAGTTTTATTAAAGTTTTAGCAAAACGTCAATCCGGAATGATTAAAATATCGCTTTGGTTCGATTGCTTAAATAAATGCAAACCTATTTGACAACATTTATTTAAAATAAAAGATTTTTAAAAGTACGCTTAAAAAAGGACGGAAGAATCGACAGAAAAAGCAAAATACGAACACTAAGGAAATTAAATAGGAACTATTCAACCACTTCAACTAATTTATTGAGAATAAAAAATATGATTTTTAATTCAGTGGCCGCCAGTTTCTCGAAAAATACAAAATTTCGACAATTCTTAATTCGAAAAATGTTACAACTATACATTTACACGAACAGTATACTTTGGGTTGGATGCCGTATACAACTTTACCACATATTATTATGATATTGCCCCCAAGAACGAGACATGACTCGTCACACTTACTCCAGAAATATTTAAAAAATGTCTGATATTCAATGATTTGTAAGAAAATTTATTGATACGAGCACATTCCAAGATACATAATACATATATTATTTATAAGAGGCAATTTTATTAAGTTCATAATTATAAATATTCCTGCCTGTGTAACTTTGTAAACTGTTTCCCGCTGACTTCCGTCTCGTCATCGCCACACTGTCTGTATGTATTTTGCGTCTGAGGTTTAGAGTCTAAGCTTTAGATGATAGGATGTTAAGGGGTCAGGAGCCATGACTGTTTTTAGAGCAGTTCGTCGTGGACATGACGGGGGACTAGAGAAAAGTTAATTTTTAGCTTGGAAATGCAGCCAATCTTCTGAGCAATCAAACATCTGGGCCGTGTTTTATAATGCTACAAGTTACAATTTACAAGCGGAAGTCTCTTTCTAACTAAAGGCAATAGAATGAGACTTCTGCTTGTAAATTGTAACTTGTAGCTTTATAAAACACGGCCCTGGCAGCAATTTCTTTTCTTCTTGTAAGTTATGTAAGTTGTTTTCATTTGCGAGTTGTATTTTGAACGTTTAGTGTGTAAGTAATTTTATGTAAGTACCTACGCAATGTAGACTTTCATAAATAATAGTTTCCAAATTTTGTTGTTGTATACAAGCTATTTGTCTTGTAATGTAAATAAAATAAAACTAAAATAAAGGAGTGCCCATACCAACATATTTCCTTTTCCACTCTACATATCTACTCTGTATTTGGAATGTCAAATAATACCTACTCTATACGTTACAATCTGTAAATACATCGATTATAAACTAAATAAAACTATTTAATACTTTATAATAAACGTACCTATGCTTAAGAAATAAATAGTTTAGTTATATTACTATCATTAATAATTATTATTGTACGACGCGTATACATATTTTGAGTGCAGCTCATTTTTTTATTTTTTTAATGTCCCTAAGAACGTTCACTTCGTTGTCACTCTGGTGACGAATATTTTTTCGTATAATTCTTATTAACGACCACGGTAATCACAATTTAGTCAAAGTCATTTGAGTTATTACAGTGGGTAAAAGACTCGATCGCTATGACTATGGCATACTTTAGTCGTATTACGTTTATTGCTCAAAAAGCTATGTTAATACAAAATTTAATTTTTTTTCGTATTCAAAGAATGACACTGTAAGAAAACGGTATTAAAAACTCCGTTCCATATTGCAAGAAAAAGTTTTTTTATTAATAAGTGTATTTTTAATACAAGCCTATTAACTTACATTTCCATACCAAATTTCAAATCAATCCGAATAACAGAAAATTAACATGCAAAATGTGACTCCGACATACATACGTACATTGCAAGTTAATAATTAAAAGCTTGTAAAAAGCTTACAAAATCGGATATTAAGGTGCCCAGTGCCCGACACAACCCCAATAGTTGACACCTTCAATCTTAATTCATAGCAATAAAGGTGACCAGCAGCATGTCAATTATTGGAATTAAGGAGTCAAACATTGGGTAAATTTACATTATTTAAAATTTGATAGCATCTAGATGCCGGAATGCGAATTAAACTTTATTCTTGCACGTGTAAATTGGAGTTTATTATACAGACTCTTTGATCAACTGTCCCACCTTCTCATTTGCTACACCTGAAACCTACCAGGAATATAACTGTGACAAGACTCGTATAATTTTCAATCTTGTTCCTACTAAAATGCAAAGTTTTGCTGCCGATTGTGCCAAATGGAAGATTTTTAGTGACGAAGTCGGAATTAATTTCAAACGCACTGAACGTCCGGACTATTTTGTGATGCCCATTGTATTGCAGAACTTAAAGTTTGGCAAATTCTCACGGGCGTTTTTACACAAGCGTGGTTGACGTTTTTTTTTTCACAATTATTGTATCGAAACTGTATTGCCAGAGGTGTTATTTTTGACATCGTCATTGTTGTCACATTTGTATTCATTTTCACACGCTTGGTCGCTAGAATAGTCTGTTTTGTCACAGATGTATCCTTTGTCACAGGAGTATTCCTATACATCGGAAGTATTGCCACAAGTGTAGTCCCTCCTCTCTGCCTTGTCACAGGAGTAATCCGTTGTGTCACAGCTATATTCTTTGTCACAAACGTAGCCCTTTATGTCACAACTGTATTGTTCGTCACAGGAGTAGTCTGTTCGAGTGTTGTAACAGATATTTCGTCTTCCGCGTGCTTCGTCACAGTTATATACCCCGTCACAGGCTGAGTATGGGTCTCACTGCGGTCAGTAGACGGGGCTGTGCGCGTCGTAGTTAAGCTGCAGGTAGGGGGGGATTGCGGCCGACAGCTCTGAGGCGCGCCGGCGCAGCGCCGCGATGCTGTGGCCTCGCCACACCTCCTCCTCGCCTTCCCCGCCGTTTCCTGGAAGGATAAGGTCCGTGATCGGAATGGAGTTTCATTTTTGTTTCTCTCCATTTTTAGGGTTCCGTACCCAATGGGACCCTCAAAAATTCAAATTCAATTCAAATTCAAAATTTTGTTCAGCAAATAGGCGGTTGAATGCTCTTTTACGTCATTTTTTTGAGTCTACCAGCGCTTTCCGAAAGACCATGATTGCCAAGAAGAATGCGCCGCAAGAAACTTGGCACAAAGTCATTTTTCTAAAAAAACAAGTTACATTAGCTCTTACAATACGTAACCACAGATAAATTACACAAAGAAACCCTATTAGGTACTAAGACTCCGCTGTACACACAGATACATAGGTTCAACTTACAACAACACACCCCTCTTTTTGCATGGAGGGTTAATGACCTAATGTCACCTCTTAAGTAGGCTTGAGTCGGTCAGGAACTAAAAACTGTTAGGAATGAATTCCCGTCGCGGATAGAAAGGAACTAAATCCTTTCGCACGATTTCGATCGGTCTTCGCTCCTTTAGTTCAGTAGGTAGAGAGTGGAGTGGATGAATCGTTTGAACGGAACGGAGCGAGTGAGAGTGACCGAGCAGGGCAACGCAGCGCAGCGGTGCGAGCGAGATAAATAGCGCTCGTTCAAAGTGGCTCTAGAGCAAGTGCGAGTGACATGAACAACTATCATTCCGTTTCGTGTCCTTCACAGACCAAAACAGCTCCAACTCGTTCACTGAACTACTGAACTAAAGGAACTAAAAGACCGAACTAGTTCCTTAATTTTGCCGATTGAACGAGATCGGAGCGCTCCCTTTAAAGGCCGAGCAGGCACAACCCGATCATGATCGTAAAATGCGAGCAAAATTCATTAAAGTGCTAAGTTGAAGTGGTTGTTTTTCTCGGGTCTTGGATGTTTAATATGTATATAAGTATGTATTTATCTAAATAAGTATGTTTATCCGTTGTCTAGTACCCATAGTACAGGCTTTGCCTAGTTTGGGACTAGGTCAATTGGTGTCAATTTGCCCCATGATATTTATTTATTTTATTTATTTATTTGTCATACCTCCATTTCAATCGATTTTGCTCGCATTTTACTGTACCCGGTAATGATGATTACCTGAGGCGGTGGGGGAGCCGTTGTTGACGCAGTGCATGTGAGGGGGAGTGGGGGAGCCCTCCACGCCGCCCTGCTGCCCGATGTTGTTGCAGTACGACATCATCGTGTCACCTGTAATGTACACAATACACCGTTGTTACACTAGCTGTAGCGTTAAGCAGGCGCGACACCGCCGCGCCGTGGCGACCGCGGATCGCCTTTCCATACCCCGCGCGACCCGCGCTCACCCCCGCTCACGTCACGAAAATCATACAGCCGCGAGGTCGTTTACTCCGCACATGTGTCAGTGTCGTTTCTTGTTACGTTAGTGTATATATTCTTTGCTGTAGCCGAAGTAGACCCTTGCTCGCTTTTACGTCTGAATCACTTGTGGCACGTATCGCCAACGGACAATTCTCATAGTATTTAACACTAACGCAAACGCGTTCGAGACGCATTTTTGGCCATCGGTTACACTAGAGGCTTAGTTCTTGAGAGGAGGCAGGTAAAACTTGAGCAATCGAACACAGCCGTGGTGGTAAAAGGAATGTACAATACAATAATACAATACAAATATTCTTTATTGAAAACCACAAAACAGTACAAGGAGATTACAGAAAAACAGGTATGGTAGACAATAGGCGGTCTTATCGCTTAAAAGCGATCTCTTACAGACAACCAAAATACAGAAACCAAGATGAAGAGACTAATTTAAGTGGCCGAAATGAACAGAAAGGAGAAACTTAAAATTAACAACAAACAGATAAACATAAACATAAACACAAAAAAAACATATAGATATACAATACATACATTACTTATACAAAACATGAGTGAAATTTAACAATACAATATAATCTTGAGGGCCATGTGTTAATTCGTGTAGCAGTGGAGGTGGAAGTATTGCATGGAGGTTATGGCATAGGCTGTGTTTGATCCAATCAAGATTTTTATCTACACACATATCATAAGTCCTCTATAATGCGTTCAGAAACCGTAGAAAATTACCAGCATTGCAGTACATCGTCGCCTCCGCCCGCCCTGCAGGTCCAGCGGTAAAGTAATAGTCATTACGACATCGAATTCGATGTCGTAATGACTTTTCGATATCGAATTAGATTTTTCGAATTTGACAACCAACGTAGTTTATAATCATAGTGAAATAAAACGGATCACTGACGTATATAAGTCGAGTTCAGTCCGACATGTGTAATTAATAATGTGATGTTTTTTTTTTACAAAAAAAAAGTTTACGTCACGTCAGCTCGGTATGTTTGTCTATGGTTTAAAAAAAACAATCAAATTCGTGACAGGTATGGGTATGATATATGCCTTCGGCTTCTGAACCCATCTTAGAGTACTTATAATATATGTATAGATAAAGTAATGTATGCAACTCCACATAATTAGGCCTTAAAACACTCGTGTGATCCTATTATGAAACTCAGCTTCGCCTCGTTTCATAAAAACACACTCGTGTTTTAAGGACCCTCATTATATAGCAGTTGCATAAACTACTATTTTACGCTCCAAATTCTATCCTTACAGCCTTATCATTATTACTCTATCAATTTGCGAGTGAGTTTTGTATTGTGGCGACCCACGCAACGCGGCGATATTAGTATGAAGATGAAGCACTCGCTCGCAAGTCGCTAGTGTGATAACTTTTTTTTATACGACAAGAAAGGTAAACGAGCAAGTGGGTCACCTGATGGTATGTGATCACCACTGCCTATAGACACCCGCAAACCCGGAGGGTTTGCAGATGCTTTGCCAACCTAGAGAGCTAAGATGAAATGACTCTTGTGCCCGTAATTACACCGGCTATCTTACTCTCCACACCGGAACACAACAGTGCAAGCACTGCTGCTTAGCGGCAGGATTAACGAGTAAGATGGTGGTAGCGATCCGGACGGACCTTGCACAAGGTCCTACCACCCGCAAAATCACCGCAAAATCTTAGAGTAGACTCACCCAGCGAGTTGAGCGGATAGTGGCCCTGGTACGGCTGGCTGCTGGCGACGGAGGAGATGGGCAGCGCGGGGTTCAGCTCGGACGAGAGCTGCGGCAGCGCGCCCACGCCGGTGCCGAACCCGCCCATCGACACGCCGCCCTGCGAGAGCTGGCCCAGACCTGCCGAGTACAGAAACACTAAGGCCTGCCGCGCATGGAGCCACTAGTCGTGGCCACTAGTGGCTCAGGGTGGGCGCACATTGAACATTGGCAAAACGTTCTTGCAGAGTCTGCAATGCGCAAGTGACAACAGTGTAAGTGAGTCGTTCTAATTAGTGACGATTAATGATAATGATAATAAGTAAGTCTGTCTTTGACAGTCCATTTTACAACAAATACATATATTCTTTATTGAAAACCACAAAAACAGGTATTTTACAAGTTTGTCACATTTTAGTTTGATTTCATTCATTTCACTTGTGTGCATTTTCACTCGTGTTGCAGACTATTTATTTCATTTGGCTGTCACAGACTGTGTGTGTGCCCCTCTGTCACACATTATATCGCCCGTCTGTCCGAGACTGTGTCGCCGGTCGGTCACAGTGGTTATCCACTTGTCTATCTGCGACCGTGTCGCCCACCTGCCGCAGACTAGACGGGTGTCTGTAACAGACTGTGTCGCCATTCTGTCACAGACAGAATCATTACCACCAACCACCATTCTGCCTGTCACATATCGCTCGACTGTCACAGACAGAAACACCCGTCTATCTGAGACTATGCCGCCCATTTGTCACAGACCACATCCCTATTACCCAGTGCCCTTTGTACTCTACCCGTCTGCCTAGCTGTCTGTCCGACTGGATAGTCGGATAGTCTCAGGTGAGACCATGTCACCCGTTTGTCACAGAATACAGCACCCTCATCTTCCCTCTTTGTACTCCACCCGTCTGCCTAGACAGGCACATGGTCTCAGATAGTCGGACAGACAGACATCTGTCCGACTATCTGAGACCATGTCAGCCGTTTGTCTGCCTGTCTGTCTGTGCGACTCACCGGCCGGCATGGCCCAGGGCCGGTCCCCGAAGACGCCGGGCCCACACACGTCGCCCCCGAACGGCGGCAGCCCGTGCGACGGCAGCAGCGAGCCCGGCGACCGGAACACGTTCGTGCTCTTCTTACGCTTCTTCCATTTCGCTCGCCGGTTCTGGAACCACACCTGGAAATAAAGAATTAAGTGAGCGATGTGCAAGAAAGAAATCTCCCCTTGAGTGGTACCTCGAAAGAAAAAACCGGGCAAGTGCGAGTCGGACTCGCGCACGAGGGTACCGCCAAAGATTTCCCTGCATTTCCCAAGTGTTTTAAATTGTCCAGTATTAGCTGAGCCCTGTTCCTAAGCAAAATGTACGCACTACGGGGTCATTTTATATTGGTCTGTGACATATACAGAGAGACACAAAAATTTAAGTTTTTGTGATTTTTCTGGGTGGTTGTGCTATAAGAGCTACTTACGAGATAAGATAAGTAGGTACAAACGAAATTTCAAGTTTCTAGGACAACTGAAAGTACCCTTTAGGTTTTCACAGCCATTTTAATAACTTTAACTTTTGATTGCGTTGACTTAGAACTTGAATTTTTTTACAGCTTCAGGGTACAGACGGACAACAAAGTGACCCTATAAGGGTTCCGTTTTTCCTTTTGGGGTGCGGAACCCTAAAAACTGTGAAGAATATTTTCTGGGCAACTCAAATGACGCGACTCCGACTTGCATTTGGCCGATCACCTACACTAGAACATCCTTGCAACGTAATGCAACTCACACATTTTTTTTTTACGTATAAGAGGGGGGCAAACGAGCAGGCGGGTCACCTGATGTAAAGCAATCACCGCCGCCCATGGACACCTGCAACACGAGGGGAATAACAGATGTGTTGCCAGCCCTTTAAGGAATAGGTAATAGGCTCGTTTTTTAAAGATTTCTAAGTTGTATCGCTCCGGGAATGTTGCCGCAGGAAGCTGACTCCATATCTTCGTCGTACGAAGAAAAAAGTTCCGTTTAAATCAGACAGAGTTAGACTGCCAACCGTCAAGGTGTGAGGATGGAAGGATAGACGGTTTCGCGAAGTACGGTGGTGGAACGAAGCCGCAGGCAACAACCCAAACAGTTCATCAGAACACTCCCCATGATAGGTGCGGTTCAAAATGCAGAGAGATGCCACATCCGTCCGCATACCCAGTGGATCGAGCCGGCCAGAGAATGCCGGTTTTCTTTACTGGTATCCTAAATTCGGGCTAAAACAAAACCTACTACCTTTTTGTATTATTATTTATTTTTACGGTCATCCCGTTCGAAATTAATTTATTGAATCAGGCGTTACTTTGCGGAGGTCCATATTTATGAACTAAAAAACAGAGGTGTTGCATGGAAACATACATTTGCCGCACAGATATAATTATTTGTCATTAGTGGTCGCGGGTGAGCAAAGTAATTGTTTTTTAGTTGCGTTCGAAATTATTTTTCACAAATTTCAAATTGATGCGTAAACATACAGAAAAACCAGAATAATTAGTTCTCCAATTGGGGTTCGAACCCAAACCTTTACCATACCGTGCGTAATTGGATTAGCGTGTTACCACGGTATGGTAAGTAGGTATAAGCTCTTTACACTGTGGTAAAGGTTTGGGTTCGAGCCCCAATTCGAGAAATTTTTTTTCTGGTTTTTCTGTATATGTATTTACGCATCAATTTGAAATTTGTGAAAAATAAAACCTACTACTACCATAACCTCCACAACAGTAGTCGAATGTTCCCTCCACCTCTACAGTAACAGTCTAAATAAAGAAACGAACAGCGATAAATAATGTCTGCTCTTGACAGTTGCCAAATGAATACCTCCCCCCCCTACCCCCGCTCCCTAACGACCCCCCCCCCCTAGCTCGATGGGGGGTGAATGTTTAGTACCGGCGCTTCGCTTTTTTGCTTGGTTTTAAATGGTATGGATTTAAATTACAGACTTATTTAACTTGAAAAAAAGGAGGAAGTTTTCTATTTGTGATTTTTGCTTCTTCATATATAGATACTTTTACATGGTTTTATTTTAAATGCAATGTTTGCAATAGGTGTGTGATGTGTCAGTTTAGGTCAAATCTTGGAAGTAAAATTTGACAAACTTTCAGTGGTTCGCTTGATTCCAATTTTGGTATGGATTGGATATATCATCCTCCTATGATATGAAAGGTGCGAAATTTTCACAAATGACTTATTTTAATATTAATTGCATTTATTTTTACAAAATCGAAAGGATGATGGTGCAATAAGCATTTGCTCGAAAGCCTATAAAATTTTTTCGTTAAAAAATATCTGCCTTGTTACTGAATAAGTATTTTCCCGTTCTTTTATAGATACTTAATTTTTTTTGCTTTTGCGCAAGTAAACACTAATATACTACGTCCTTTTTGCGACGGCAACACATTGTAGTAAAGATTTGGATGAAAAATACAAAGCAATCTACGATCCTGGGACCGCGGGATCCCGGGAAATATAGCCAGCATTTATCTCTTTCGCGCTTTTATTCCGAAACCCTCTGTGCTACCTATGCATGCCCGTTTTTAACCGACTTCAAGAAAAAGGAGGAGGCTCTCGGAATATCTTTTTTTTTTTTTGCTTCTACATATCTCGTTCAATGTTGGTGATAAAAGGTTTCATATTTCATTTCAACCCATAATTATAGACTATATAGTATGTACATATAAGTATATTAGGTAGGTATATATGTATACTATTATATGTATAGGTCTTTAAAAAAAAACAAACCTTAAAAAAAAACAAAATTTTATTTAGCAAATAGGCAGTTGAATGCTCTTTTACACGTAATTTTTAACCCCCGACGAAAAAGAGGGGTGTTATAAGTTTGACCTGTGTATCTGTGTGTCTGTGTATCTGTCAGTGGCATCGTAGCTCGTAAACGGATGGATGGATTTTGACGCGGCTTTTTTTAATCGAAAGCTAGTTTAATCGAGATGGTTCTTAGCTAAGTTTCATAAAAATCGGTTTGGCCGTTTTTGAGATATTAAACTTTAAACGTCTTAAGTTCAGATCCCAGATGTGAGAGCCCGTTTATGTCTTCAGTATAGCTAAGTTCGCAAATTCGTAATCCGGGAGCTCGTTGATGTCTTGGATTTTTTGTTGGTTTAAGTCAAATAATAAAATACATATTGTGAAGTGAATGTAAAAAACACAAAATAAAAGAGTTAAGTTTAAAAATTAAAAAACCCCCGACAAAAAAAATGCCGACAAAAAGAAAACTAAAAAAAGTAAAAAATAATGCCTAATATTATATTTTGTTAGTATGGATTAGTATGGATGGAAGTATGGATTGGCCCTTTCAGTTCCATATACCTAGCAAAATTTTTATCTAAGCGTCGTCGGTGTCGGGGGATCGCTAAAGTCAACAGGAAACTAAAGTATGTTGTTTTATAGAAAGAATAGCTGTGGTTGACTTTAGCAATCCCCCGACACCGACGACGCTTACATAAAAATTTTGCTAGGTATATGGAACTGAAAGGGCCAATCCATACTTCCATCCATACTAATCCATACTAACAAAATATATTAGGCATTATTTTTTACTTTTTTTATTCGTAACGTCCACGGTACCCTACCCTTGGCGTGTCTGACACGATCTTGACCGATCTTTTAAAGAATATTACATTGGATCTATAGATCCCAGCGGACGTAGGGGTCAAAATAAATATGCCTACTATTACAACTGACTATCCGTCTTCAAATCCATTCATCAACCTAACCCTACATGAAAAATCGCCGGTCACTTTTCTATTTTTGACCAAAACCGTGTCCCGGGGGGCCGGAATCAATATCCCGGGAATGACGGCCGATTTGCCGTAATCCGGGACCATTTGTCACCGCCCCGGTACCGGATCAACAGCGGCTTACTGATCAACGATGGAAAGTTAAAAGTTTAAGTATAGGAAAGAAAAGCTTAAAGTTAATCAGGGGGGCTAGCACGCGTGCCATTTTGTCGCTCAGTACGTCCTTCACTGATTCCATCACTATGAAAGGGACGCACTGCGCGACAAGCGACAAAATGGCGCGCCGTGCTACATGTGCTGCTGCAGTTAAGAAAGTCGGAAAATACTCATAACCAACTTAGAGAAGTTGACCCCGACATTGTCATTTCAAAATTAAATATTTCACGAACGGGTGAAGCGATTTTGACGAAACTTAGCTAAGAACCATATCAATTGAACTGGCTTTCGATTTAAAAAAACCGCATAGAAATCGGTCTATCCGTTTGGGAGCTATGATGTCACAGACAGATACACAGATACACAGATACACAGGGCAAACTTATAACACCCCTCTTCTTAGGTCGGTAGTTAAAAACCAACTTATACCAGAGGCCCGAGTACGAATATTCGAATCCTACGTAACGTAATCGAATAGTAACGTTATCGAGGAATTCGTATGACGTTCGGAACAACGCTCGCCCGTGAGCGTATTTGGGACTAAAATTCAGTGCCCTTTAGTGTACCTAATCAAAAAGCACAAAATACGTCTCGATCGCGTTTGCGTTAACTATAAATGATGTTGCTTTTTATAGACCTGAGCGATAGTAATTCAGACGTAAACGCGAACGCATTCGAGACGTTTTTTGATCGTCGATTACACTAGGCGCTCTGGACGGTTTTAGCAACCTCCTAAATTATTACAGTAGGGCACCTATAAGGTAGGTACCTGCCAACATTATCTAAGTAGCTATGCTATCGGTTGTCGGCAAGTACGTCAGCACAAGTAATCAATGGTAATTAACGCAGTCTCAAAAAAAATATTGACTTATAACAGAAGGAAAAAAAAAAGAAAAAAAAAACTAATTTCGAGTTATGGAAAAATATTTCAATATCTCGATGTGAACCCATTACCCCGAGGTGGCAACTGCTAGTGGCTGCCGTGTTGATCCACGCCATTAGCACTGGTACGGTATGTGGGGGACAGGGCACGAGCGGTAGCGGGGGCGGGGGCGGGAGCGGGAGTGGCGTGTTGGAGTAATAGCTTAACATATCGACGGTACTCTGAGGGTCGAGCACGACTTTTCGAATCCTGCGTAACGTTACGGTTATCGTATCGAGATCGAGAAACCTCATACTAAATTTTAGTTCCAAATACGCTCACGGGCGGGCGCTGTTCCCAACGTCATACAAACTCGATAACGTTTACTATTAGATTTTACGTGACGCAGGATTCGAAAAGTCGTGCTCGACCCTCTGACTTAACCTCGTATATAAACTTTACGAAATTGGAATAACCACTCTAGACCGCGAACCTAAAGTGGTTATTTCAATTTCGTCAAAGTTTATATACGAGGTTGAGTCAGAGTATGTACCGTCGATATGGTATTTATCAGTAACGTTGTGGTTTACCGTGACATAGACGCGTAGTGATGGAGTAAGAAGAATATTAGTATTACAAATTAGCGTGTAACGTTCAAATAAATGCAATATTCATATCTGGGACTCGGACATATCGATCTCTCAAAACCTGAGGCCTTATTGGCTTTCGGCTACAATTTGGCACTCGCCATCTCTTTCTCTCACGGACTTGTACCGTATGACAGAAAAAGATGGCACATGCCAAAACGTAGCCGAGCGCGTGAGATAATAAGGCCGTTGATCTCTCTCTACCTGTCTCACCTAGTAAGACTCTACCGATACTCTTCCTACATTACATTAGTATCTGGCCGGTGAGGGTTTATGGATGGAGACTGTAGATCTAATGATGCGACGTAGGTCATCATGCAATTATAAAATAGAGTAACAACTTATACAACAAAATAGAGTATTTAGGTTATCGACCGGAGAAAAAAAATCAGACGGCGTTTTGCTAACATTCACATTTGCGTCACTTTTTTATGTAATACATCAAACCTTTTGAACCCGATCAAACGAACCGATTTTTTCAAACCGATTGTCGTGGAGATCCTTGGGGAAAGCTCTATGTCCAGCAGTGGACGTCGTCCGGCAATGATGATGATGGTGGACATTTTGATCATTAACGCATTATCAATGCCAGTAAAGTGTTCTAGTTTTACTGTTCTATTAATTTTCTTTTACATATTGTTTCTAAAACACTGTTTTATTTTTCTCTATTTTCTAATGATACAGTGAGTGTTCCTTGTGTAATTCATCTGTGGTTATGTATTTTAAGAGCTGACCCTAACTCGTTTTTAGAAAAAAATACTTTGGCCAAGTTTCTTGCGGCGTATTCTTCTTGACAATCATGGTCTTTCCGAAAGCGCTAGTAGAAAAAAAAGACGTGAAAAAGCATACAACTGCCTATTTGCTGAATAAAATTTCTTGTCTTTACTGCATCAATAGAGCCCGCTGTCGCTCATAGCTTATGCCGCTGCGCGGGCGCACGACGCGTAAACAGCGCGCGCTAACTGTGCGCTCACGGACGAACGGGACGCGCCGTGAGCGAGCCATTACGACCCGATCGGGAAGCGACGCCTCGATTTCCAAAACTACGGGTTCATGCTAAAGTTTCTAACCTCGTTTTGTTAAGAAACTACCACAGTTCGTTAAATATCACGACATGTCATTGTCCGTCTGTCTGTCGGTCTGATAGTCACAAGCAAATCCAATGATATTTACATATAAACAGTCCCATTTCACCAACTTTACAAAATGCCAGATTGCAATGACAATGCAATGTCAATTGCTGACTTGAATAGCTTTTGTTTCAGCTCGCCAGCCCATACAAAAACTGGCATAACCTAAACCAACTTTAAAAAGTTGATAAACCCCTGACATTGTCATTTCAAAGTTCAATGTTTCAAAAACGGGTCAACCGATTTTAATGAAGCTTAGCTAAGAACCATCTCGATTGAACTAGCTTTCGATTAAAAAATCTCACTGAAATCGGTACATCCGCTTGCGAGCTACGATGCCACAGACAGAGGGTCGAGCACGACTTTACGAAAGCTGCGTAACGTTACGGTTATCGTATCGAGATCGAGAAACCTCGTACTAAATTTTAGTTCCAAATATGCTCACGGGCGGGCGCTGTTCCAAACGTCATACAAACTCGACAACGTTTACTATTCGACTTTACGTTACGCAGCATTCGTAAAGTCGTGCTCGACCCTCAGATACACAGAGGGACGAGCATTTTATCCTATCGAGATCGAGAAACCTCATACTAAATTGTGGTTCCAAATACGCTCACGGGCGGGCACTGTTCCAAACGTCATACAAAGGTTTCGAATATTCGTACTCGGGCCTCAGACATACAATACATGTTAAACTTATAACATCCCCCTTTTTGAGTCGGGGGTTAATAATGGACACGATGGCGAATGCGAAAGTAACCTAAGCAACCTAACATTCAATGACGTTATTCATAAACAGCACTCAAGCCTCCATTTTAGTTAAACTAGGTTTTGTCTTCTTCTTACTAACGGAAACGCCAATGTGACAAAAAAGGACAAACTAACTTTAACGGCATTTTAGTTAAAATAAGTTTATGAATAACTACCTAATGCCCCGCGGCTTTGCCCACGCGAAATATTACAAAATGACCCAGTTCCATATCCGTGGAAATTTCGAAAAATCCCTTCTTAGTGCACCTCTAGGATACTCAAGGTATATTTTTGCCAAATTTCAAGTCTCTAGCATCAGTAGTTTAGGCTGTGCGTTGTCTGTCAGTCAGTCAGCCACGGTACTGTTTTATAGGTATATGTAGGGTAAGTACGTAACCTAATTTTGTTTCAACTGCCGACCAAATTATATTTAACACCCACTTAAAAAAAAGACAACAATGAAACAACTTAATATTTTTACAGCAGATCCAAACGCAATAGCTCCCGCGTAAGCGCCCTAAGCCCTTTCATTGATATTTACTGGCCGAACGCGCGCCGCCTGCGTACGGCCCGCCAAGTAGACGCGTTACGAACGCTTGGAATTATGGACGCAAAGATTAGGCTTTGGGATGATTTGTTTTTCTACATGTTGACGATGTTGTTGGCAGAAAGAGGGTTTTGGTGTATTTTTTTACCACTGACGAAAAAGGGGGGGGGGGGGGGGGGGGGTATAAGTTTGACCTGTGTGTGTATCAGTGTGTCAGTGTATCTGTTTGTGGCATCATAGCTCCCAAACGCATGACCCGATGTCGATGCGGTTCTGATTTTATGCGGGATGATTTGTTTTTCTATATGTTGACAATGTTGTTGGCAGAAAGAGGGTTTTGGTGTATTTTTTAACCACTGACGAAAAAGAGGGGGGGGTATAAGTTTGACCTGTGTGTGTATCAGTGTGTCAGTGTATCTGTTTGTGGCATCATAGCTCCCAAACGCATGACCCGATGTCGATGCGGTTCTGATTTTAACCCCCGGCGAAAAAGAGGGGTGGTATAAGTTTGACCAGTGTATCTGTCTGTGGCATCATAGCTCCCAAACGGATGGACTGATTTCGTTGCGGTTTTTTTGATCGAAAGCTAGTTTAATCGAGATGGTTCTTAGCTAAGTGTTATTAAAATCTGTTCACCCGTTTTTGAAATATTGAACTTTGAAATGACAATGTCGGGGGTTTTTCAACTTTTCTAAGTTGGTTATTCTGTATGTTGACGATGCTGTTGGCTCGGAAAGAGGGTTTCGGTGCATTTTTTTAACCACTAACGAAAAAGAGGGGTTTTATAAGTTTGACCTGTGTATCTGTGCATCTGTCTGGGCATCATAGCTCCCACACGGATTTTCCGATCTCGATGCGGTTTTCTTAATCGAAAGCTAGGTTAATCGAGACGGTTCTTAGCTAAGATTTATTAAAATCGGTTGACCGGTTTTTGAAATAATGGACTCTGAAATGACAATGTCGGGGGTTTTTCAACTTTTCTAAGTTGGTTAGGTTAGGTTATTTGTTATTATACTTTTACTCACTGGCATTGCATTGTCATCTAAATTACAAATTCATTGAGAACTTCAATTTAACGCGATCACTGGAAGGGGTCAAATCTTACTTGGAAGATTTGATTACACACAGACTACACCAGCAGGGCCGTTGCGTAACTATTCTGACACTCGTCATCGGATTGAAATTACAGTTTTTGCATGACTGTGACAGCTAGCTGTTTCAGATACGAATTGCCAACTTCTTTTTTCCTAATCATATAGTGATGTATTCTGTGACATAGGTAACTCGTTTGTGGCTATGCATTGTAAGTTGTTTTCGAAAAAAAAGTAAAACCACCTTCAAAAAAACCTCAGAAAAAAAACATAAAAATGTATGAAACACATGATACGTCCCTATAAAATTTAAGGGTTGCCCTCCATTTCCCTGGGATCCCATCATCACATCCTGACTTGGTGACAATGGAACCAACTAGAAAGTATACCCTTTCAAACAAAAAAAGAATTTTTGAAATCGGTAGAGCCGTCTTCGAGTAATCGGGGAACATACATAAAAAAAAAAAATAGAACTTTGAGCCAAGTTTCTTGCGGGATGCGGCGCATTCTTTTTGGCAATCATGGTCTTTCTGAAAGCTTTCAACTGCCCATTTGCTAACTAAATTTTTGTTTTTGATTTCAAACGCAGGTCATTAAAATGTTCAGTATAATACAACTTCGTCTCTTTGATTTTATCCTGCCAGATCTCTCCGCAAAGATTTGCCACTTTAACCGAAGTTTGCCCACATTAAACGAGTGAAGTGCATACGGGATTTCAGATCGTTCTTCCGAGCAGCTAACAGTAAGTTTTTAAGGACTACGAATTAGTCCGAAACAGGTCGGGCTAAACTTGACATATATATATACATATATAGTACGTGAGTGATCCGTTTTATTTCACAATAACTGCGTCTGTTTTTAATCCTTTACTTTTGATTGTCTAAATATATTTGAAATTAATGAAACTAAGAAAATACGATTTACTATTAATAAAATAATTTAATTTTCCTATTCCTCTCCTAAAATGGCAATCCGATCTCATGAAACAGCACAAAAACAAAACAATTTCTTGTTTTTATTAAATCTACAAAAACCGGTTATATTTTTTCCAAATGCCGTCCTAATAGCTACCTAAATTTAAGCGATAGGTATTATTACGCAAGCAGTCGACATAATGTCGTGTGACTTTTATCGCGGGGGCGTGGCCGCCCGCCACGCCCGGCAAGCGGTTGTCAAACTTTGCTTTTATTTACTCGCTAGCTATTGCCCGCGACTTCGTCCGCGGGGTGCGTGTCGGATAACCTCCTCGTGTGCTCGAGCGTTACGGTTCCCTCTTAAGGTCTTAAGGGGGAAGAGTAGCGCTTGGGCCGGTGCACCCTGGCCAACAACGGTTAACTATTTTATTTATAAAATAGTTAACCGTTGGCTAATATCCGACGAAGGGGGGGGGTTGGGTTTTTAGGTTAGGCTGTGAAGCCTGACCTAACTAAGCACAACGCTAAAATTACCGAACAACGTCTAAACACTGATAGTGTCTCCATACTTGACATTGGCGAAATCATCGATTATATCGATGGAGCCATATTTTAAAAATTGTATTGTATTGACTTCGTCCGCGTAGAATTTGCTTATTGCAATACCGCGGAAACTAAGTATAACACCTTCCTCGGGGGTACGCGATTCCATTTTCTCAAATTATCGTTGTCCCGCGGGAATTTTGCAGTTTCCCTATCTTCTTGTCAAATTTCATCAAGATTCGAAGGGCGGTTTTTGCGTGAAAAGGTAACAAACAGACAGAGAGACAGAGTTACTTTCGCATTTATAATATTAGCTAGGACTAGTTAGGATTTGTTTAGGCCTCAAATATTTATGATATTCGCTTTTTACTGTCGTGTATTCAAGCGCGTCTATATAGCTTGTACTTTCACGCTTTTTCACATACCTATTTTTATTAATCCCCGACGCAAAAATAGGAGCGTTATAAATTTGACCGCTATGTGTCTGTGATGCCGTAGCTCTTTAACGGTTGATCCGATTTGAAAGCAGGTTTTCTAGCAATGGTTCTTATACATGTTTTATGAAAATCAGTTAAGCCGTTTTTCCAACTGCATAGTACATATATTTAAATACGTCCCACAAATAATTAGAGGTCATATTTAAAACTTAATAAAATTCTGAATTGATCTGTAAAGATCTAAAATACTTACGACGAATAAGAATAAACTAATTATTATGTTTTTTTATTATCTAGTTATAAAATACTACCCTGTACCAAATGGCAACAGGCGCCTTTCGGTGTATTTTGTGTAGACAAAATCTAAATGAATGCACCCAGCAACAAATAAGATTGCAGGCAAAGTTAAATGACTTTACACGGGCGGAAAGAAAGCGATTGCTGCTCGGCAAAGTTTGGGAACCTGCGCGCTTCCGGCTTGCAGAACCGGCGAAAACTCTAGGGATGTGCTTAAGTCGATTTTTTTTAACTCCTGGCCAAATAACTAAGAAATAAATATCCTGTATTGAAATTGTTGGTGTATGTTTTTATTTTACTTATTTTATATGGCGTATAATTGCATCAACACGTTACACAAATTAGTGGATTTTAAATTAAAAAAAGGTAAAACAGAGATTAAATTCGATTCGCTATAAATAGTGATAGAAATTTTTGATTAACAGGCTCACACCTGACCTCAATCATCCCACACTTTTTCAGGGTTCCGTAACTCAAAAGGAAAAACGGAACCCTTACAGGATGACTCGCGTGTATGTCTGTCCAAAAAAATTAAAAATTCTAATTCAAAACTTTATTCAGCAAATAGGCAGTTGAAAAATCTTTTACACGTATTTTTAAAGTCTGTCACAGCCAATTTACTCCAAAACTACTGGACCGATTAAGTTGAAATTTGGTGCACATACCTATTTTGATACAAAGACGGACGTGTAACGTAAATTAGTAAATTTTAATCATGGGGGCCACTTTTGGGGGTAAATTAAGAAATTAAAAAAAAAAGTTTTGCTAACTATGTCAATGTAACTTCATTCAAGACACGGCTAAGTGGCCATTTATTTATTATGTGTAATGTGAAATCGTAAGGACCAATTCCGATACATTTTGCACGTTGACTTTCACGTCGACTGAAAATTGTTTCTGATATTTATGTTAATACCTGTTTGTAACGTATTCTAGCAAATAAATATTGCTATTTCCATTTTAAATTAAATTTGGCATACTTATGTAAATCTGGTGATAATACAATAATCTGGTAATGAAATTCTAATGGTGCGGCCAGGTTCGTCTCCACAAGAGGGAAATCTTCAACGGTTAATGGCATCGACTTGAAATTTGGTTAGGATGTGGAACTTGGATGACAGTACAAGTAGAGACAACAAAAAGTACAGTCGGCTGAAAAATCTTCTTTTCAAAATTATTGTTTTAATTTTTAGGTTATGTTATCGATAGTGCTGTGCCCCGTCCCCAGCGGCAGCGCGCGTGCGTGTGTGTATCGAGCGGCGGTGGTTATGTGCGATCAGAATAAACGCCTAACGCCTTTTACAGTTATTCGAAAGGTTATTGGGGCGACGATTTTATTGTGCATCCTATACCTATTACGGGGAGGTTCTAGTTATTGCCCACAATAATCGTTATTTGGCAAAATGTAACGCGATAATTGTTAACAGAGTTTTTCGTTACTTTCGTTTAACATTTATGTGGCTGAGATTTTATAAATTCGTACAAAAGGGAACGTTTTATATGATGTCTATAATCGTCCCACGATAACTGTGCATAAGATATTAATTGGCAACCCAGAAAAATCAATCATCGTATTGTCAATGCAAAGTACGGTCAAAGAAATTGATTCTTGATCCATCATAAAACGTTTTCATAGTAAACGCCATGAAGATTTTCCTTGTGAAATGTAACGACGTCTGCCATTGAGAAAATACTGAAATTTCATTACCAAATCTACACACATTATACTTAAGTAAGAAAGAAAAAAAGGACAAAAGACACAGAATAAATATTGTCACCAACTGGTCCCAACTGAGCGTGACGCTGGCCTTGCAGCCAGCGCTGGTCTTCCGTTGGAACCACCAGGTGATCTAGTACATCATACAAAATGTGAAGCCGACATTATATTACTACAGTAATTTATACATAAAAGGAATATAAAACAAATATACAAAGAGAAGATTACAAACAAAACTTTAGAACACAAAATGTAGAAAATTAAAAGTCTGATCAAAAATCATGGCCTCGGTCTATATCAATGACAAGACCGCGTGGACCAAGTTCCTTTACCTTTTCCGAAATCAATCAAATGATGAAAGTGAGAAAAAGAATATGCGAATTTATTCATATATCCTACCTATACCTATATAGGTAGGATATATGAATAAATTCGCATCAACTGACAAAGAAAATCGCAATATTACATTTACTCACATACAATCACAAAGCAATCATTGTTGTGTAACCACAACCATCTGTGACAAGCCGCACCAATGCAAAGCATGCGTTAATCTCCATCCTGATTGACAACTGGCAGGAAAGAAAATAGACTAATGAACAAACAAAATAATATGGTGGCAACAACGTATTAATAAAATCAAATCAAATGCAGCTCGTGTCAAGTGTCAAAGTTTCCTGTCTCTTTTGGTGATCATACATATGCACTTTGAGTTTTATTCTGAAGATTTGCACATTTTGCAGGTTCCTAATTGGCGGCGGGTACTCTAAAGTACTCTCAGATGAGTTCAGAAATCGAAGGTATGACAAACCTGTCACGAATTTGAATGTTTTTTTTTTATTATTATGACAAAAATGCCGAGTGACGTTTCCTATCGTTGGCCTATTTAAATTATATCGGTTTTTGAAGATATTACAAATTTATCGGTTTCGCTATATAACGTTATCGGTTTCGATGTCGTAATGATAATTATTACATTACTAAAATTTTCATAGTTATACTGGTTGTATAGTAGTATGCTGATCATTTCCTACGGTTTCTGAACTCACTATAGAGGACTTAACGATATGGTAAACTGCATTTCACATTCTTATCCACTTTTATTTTAATTATTACCGCAATCTGATTCATTAATCAAGCAACCTGTGTCTCCTCGGATCAAAATGATGCGATCGCTCGACGTATTTCACGGGAAACGATATTTATTGTCACCGACTTCGCGATTTACGCGGCTTGAAAGTAGGGGGCTGAATTCAGTTTATGAAATTTCGTTTTGTATTTGTATTTAGTTATCTAGTTCAAAGTTAAATTTAAATCTGAAGTGAAATCTTTCGTAATTTTTGACACACGAAAACGTGTCGTTTACGTACGTACTGTCTGAAATTACTATTCCGCCGATTTGCCCATAGGTAGTAACTGAGATGTCAACGCGAACGCGAACGAGAAGTTTTCTCGTGTCAAAAAATGTAGCAAGTATCTCAAAAGTGGCTGAATCGATTTTTATGAAGCTTAGCCAAGATCGAACCATCTCGATAAAACTAGCTTTCGATTAAAAAAAGCGGCGCCCAAATCCGTCTGTTTAGGAGCTACGATGTCACGGATAGATACAAAGATACACAGGTCAAACTTATGAGACTCCTCTTTTTACGTCGGGGGTTAAAAATTACACTAAAGACTAGGCTTGAAAATGTCGGGCTGAACCTGGCCTCTATTCCACCAACTTTACAATTGTCAGTTTACATTGACAATTCAAAGTACATCTCTTTGCCAATATGAAGCGCGCTAAAAGAAAAGCTCTTCAAGTCAGCCATTGGCAATGAATTGTCATTGAAAACTGACAATTGTAAAGTTGGTGAAATAGAGGCCTGGTCAAAAACTAAACTGGACTTATAGACGTGAGTGTTCCGTTTCTTTTACTATCATAGCTTTATTATAAGTTATAACTTTCCCATTTCAAATTTCGCTTCAGACGCGGAAGGTTTTTCTCCCAAACAACCCAAAGCTCCCTCACAATGGAAGTATAATATCAAGTAAATGAAAATGAAATTTAAATTTAAATTGGACGGCACAAAGGCAGTGACAATTTAATAAAAGCTTTCAATTTGAGTTCTGTTTGAGAAGTTTTGGGCTTTCGCAAAGCTCCGGCTTTGGCAAGATGGCGGAAGTTGGCTTTGCAGACAGTTATTTCTATGTCTATAGCTGCATATACGTCATTATACGTGGCTATTCGTATACTAAGTATATGATTCGCAGTATAGCTTGAGATCTAGTTTGGGGATCTAATTCGGTAGGTATCGCTCTCAATGTTAACACTCACATCGTGGTGTCTTAAAAACAAGCAGTGATAGCCTAGTGGCTTGACCTACGGCCTCTCAAGCAGAGCCCCGGCTCGCACCTCTGAGTTTTTCGGAATTCATGTGCGAAATAATATTTGTAAATTCATGAGCTTTTCGGTGAAGGAAAACCCGCACACTTTTGCGAAGCAATTCGACGGTGTGAGTGAAGTTACCAATCCGTACTGGGCCTACGTGGGAACTGTAGCCCAAGCCCTCTCATTGTGAGAGGAGGCCTGTGCCCAATTGTGGGACGTAAATAGGCTGATGATGATCATGTGTTCGAAAATGGCGTTATAGCATTTTTAATTGTGGAAACTCATCCATTGCGTATTGCTTTTTTATGATTGCATTAATGGCAATTATAAGATAAGATAATTTAATTAATAGTGGACGAAAAGCGGTGACATTGTTTCTGGAAGGAAATACGAACGATGGCATTTTTTTTTAATCTTTATTTAACGAGCTTGGTCGCTGTAGTGACCTGCCGCTCAATATTGCTTTCAGATTGAAAATTAACCTATGAACTAAGTAATACTAAAGACATGATGAGATATGAACTGAGTGCACTTAATCAAAGTCAAGCATTCAGACCAGCTCTCACCAGTCTGTACAATAATTTAGCCTCATCAGAACTAGGAAAAGCCAAGGTAGCATTCAACTGGCAAAGCGACTAGGCGACGTCACCGGAGACAAGAGGGCTGGCGGCTTCCTTACACAACGTATTGGCATTGCCATACAGCGAGGAAATGCTGCCAGCATTCTTGGAACCATGCCACAGGGGGCCGTTTTTAGATTTGGCTTTAGTTCATATTTTTAGTTTTAGTTCAATTGGTTCTTTATCTGTTCTTTTATCTGTCATATTAAATAAAAAGTTTCATAGAAAGAAAACTATCTATGTTCCAATGTCAGATAGCATTACATTTACCTGTATCTAGCTTAAAGCCTAGATTAAGGCTTCTAAAAGCTTCATGAACGATAACATTTCTGTCCTATCTTAATTAATAGTCTGTGGTTATGCTATAACACGTGTCAGCAACAACCAGTGGTATCCACTGGATTAGCGCGCACGCGCCTAATTGACTGCGTAATCCAACGTCACCCCCGGGTACATACGACCCCACCAGTCTGATCGATATGACACGTCTGAATGTTTGACCTCTAGCGGCCAACTATCAAATTAGCTGTCTTAGCAGTTAGTAGTTCTAAATGGGACTCAAAATCTAAATTCAATAATTATAATTATGGTATACTGAAGAAGTTTTATTGGACGTGACATTAAGTAACAGCTGCGGTAACAGTTATAAATTAATAACAGGGAAATATGGAAAATATAATCAAGTTAGAAAAGTTGAAAAACCCTCCATTTCATTTCAAAAGTTCAATATTTCAAAAACGGGTGAACCGATTTTAATGAAACTTAGCTAAGAACCATCTCGATTAAACTAGCTTTGGATTTAAAAAAACGCATCGAAATCGGTCGATCCGTTTGGGAGCTATGATGCCACAAACAGATACATAGATACATAGATTTACAGGTCAGACTTATGATGCCCCTTTTTTTCGTCGGCGGTTAAAAATAGATACTTTGACGCTGAATCGGCCGCGAACACAGCGCTGTCTCACCTTAATAAAAATAGATACTTTGACGCTGAATCGGCCGCGAACACAGCGCTGTCTCACCTTAATAAAAATAGATACTTTGACGCTGAATCGGCCGCGAACACAGCGCTGTCTCACCTTAATAAAAATTGATACTTTGACGCTGAATCGGCCGCGAACACAGCGCTGTCTCACCTTAATGAAAATAGATACTTTGACGCTGAATCGGCCGCGAACACAGCGCTGTCTCACCTTAATAAAAATAGATACTTTGTCGCTGAATCGGCCGCGAACACAGCGCTGTCTCACTTTAATAAAAATAGATACTTTGACGCTGAATCGGCCGCGAACACAGAGCTGTCTCACCTTAATAAAAATAGATACTTTGTCGCTGAATCGGCCGCAAACACAGCGCTGTCTCACCTTAATAAAAATAGATACTTTGACGCTGAATCGGCCGCGAACACAGCGCTGTCTCACCTTAATAAAAATAGATACTTTGTCGCTGAATCGGCCGCGAACACAGCGCTGTCTCACCTTAATAAAAATAGATACTTTGACGCTGAATCGGCCGCGAACACAGCGCTGTCTCACCTTAATAAAATAACACCTCTGCTGTGAAACTTATACAAGGTATAAGGCTGGAAGCTGCCTCATATTTCACCATCTTTACAATTGTCAGTTGTAATGACAATTCGAACTACATTTCTTTGACAATATGAATCGCGCTAAAACAAAAGCTCTTCAAGTCAACAGTTGACACCGCATTGTCAATGAAAACTGACATTGTAAAGTTGGTGAAATAGGGGCATAAGCGACGACGATGTAACTATTCTCGTCACGACGTCGACTGGCGCTACTGGCGACCTCGCCAAATCCTTACCAACTGACGACAATATCACAGTAGCCAATCAGGCGCAGCGAGGCCTCCTACAAATGTCCGTTCATAAAATAGTAGTTTATGCAACTGCTACATAATGAGGGTCTTTAAAACACGAGTGTGTTTTTATGAAACGAGGCGAAGCTGAGTTTCATAATAGGATCACACGAGTGTTTTAAGGCCTAATTATGTGGAGTGGCATACATTACTTTATCTACGCACATATTATAAGTACTCTAAGATGGGTTCAGAAGCCGAAGGCATATATCATACCCATACCTGTCACGAATTTGACTGTTTTTTTTTAAGTCATAGACAAACATACCGAGCTGACGTTTCATAAACTGTTTTTTTTTTTGTAAAAAAAATTTATCACGTTATTAATTATACATGTCGGACTGAACTTGACTTATATACATGAGTGATCCATTTTATTTCACTATGGTTGTAAATTACGTTGGTTGTCAAATTCGATACATCTACTGCTGGTGGTGGTGGTTGGTGGGGGAGGCGTCGTCGTGCTGCAATGCTGGCCATTTTCTAAGGTTTCTGACCCCATTATAGAGTACTTATGATATGTGTGTAGGATAAAAGACTAAAACAATATCACTCTAGTAAGAAAAATAACCAACTTAGCATGTTAACATGTTAGTCGACAAACAGCCGGAGCTACTGGGTTACGCGCGTCTAATTGACTGCGTAATCCGCCGCCACCCTCGCTTCATAGTCGCTAATCCGAATAAAAATATTTGGCAAAGAACATTAGCAATGCAATTTTGATCGTTTCAACCCCCGCCATAAAAAGAGGGGTGAAATATTCTTTAATGAACAACAGAAATCAGTACAATGAGATTATAATAAAAAAACAGGCGGAGTGTGTTTAATTATAAAACTTATAAAAGCTAGACATTATGTTAAGTTTCTAATTTCATGTATGTCTGTTTGTAGCATTGTACCTCCTAAACGGGTAGATTGAAATTAAGTCGTAAGCTAGTTTAAACGCGATGGTTTTAAGCTAAGTTTAATTAGAATCGGTTCACCGGTTTTAGAGGTATTGGGTTTTGAACTTTTTCAACTTTTTTTAAGTTGTACTACATAATAAGGACATAAGCAAACTAAAATGCTAATTCGGAACTAGCCTATAACCAACTTCGAAAAGTTGAAAAACCCATTTTCATTTCAAAGTTCAACATCTAAGAAACACCTAATGATGTTAAAAACTAAGTAAAAATACGTCCTATGCTCACAAGGCAATCGAAAAACATGTTCCGAACGTTTTGACATTTGCGCGCAAGTTTGAACCTTATTTGAGAGAGATTGTGGCCAAAGATGCTACAATTTGTAGAATTTTTTGCGCTTCATTTTCGCCGTGCTGATGACATATCTACCTCTTTTTAATATGTAACATCATTGCTTTCAAATAAAAACAACCACATCCAAATAGCTTCACTAGTATATGAGCCTCGTTGCCGCAGACAGACACACACAAGTGGTCAAACTTCCCCCCTTTTTCCCTCTCTTTTTACGTCGGGGGTTAAAAAAAAGAAAAGATGGTACATTAGAGAAACATGTCCCAAGGTTGACAGGAACACGCAAAGAGAATTAGAACTCCCGCGGGGTCGCCCTGGCGGCGGGGTAGCGGCAATAATGGGGTAATGCTGGCACGTTTTTTGGGGTATTTTGATTTTAGTTGCGATCGAAAGAATAGGGTCTAATGAGGAAAGAAGTTATACTTTTAAAATATTCACTGTAATATGAATACACAGAAAAAAAACCGGCCAAGTACAAGTCGGCTTTTCCCCAGTGTTTTAAGAAGTCCAGTGTAGCAGAGCCCTGCTCTTAAGCAAAATGTACGCAGTGTGAGGTCAACTTATATTGGTCTGCGAAATCTACAAACGGACATAAAACATTAAGATTTTGAGACTTTTCGGAGTGGTTGTGCTATAAGAGTTACCCCCATACAAAATTTCTGTTGTAAATTGTTTTGAAGAAAAATTAATTTAAGGAAACGATGTTTACTATTTGATGGTTTTATTTGAAGTAAAGTAAACAATATGACAAGCAAGATTTTTGAAAAATAAAAAGAGAATACAAATTCGATTACTAAGCATATAGAAAAGCCAGTAACTAAATTAGTATAATATGGCCTATTTCAACAATTTCAAGTTTCTAGGACATCTGGAAGTACCCTTTAGGTTTTTGGAAATCGGCAATTTGTATGGAAATAGATTTTTTAATGACTGTATCTTTTGATTGCGTTGACTTAGAAGGTTGGTTTTTTTCACGGCTTCAAGGGACCGCAGGCTTGAGTATTTGATATTAATTTCAGCATGCTACCTCCACGCGTTCCAGAGAAAAAGGGTCTTGACAGACAGACAGACGGACAACAAAGTGATCCTATAAGGGTTCCGTTTGTTCCTTTTGAGGTACGGAAGCCTAAAAAACAGAAAAATGCCAACCCCGTGAAACGAACCCGGATCCTCGACATTCCGACAAAAAAAATTGTTGAAAAATATAAAACAAACTCCAATTGAGATCATGAGGAAAGAAAAATCTCGCAGTATCAGACTTTTTGTTTTTACATTATTATACTAGAGATTGTATTAAAGTCATAGAATTAATAAAACTATGATAGAAATTCTATCGTTCGTATTTCCTTTCAGAACCAGTTTCGCCACTTTTTGCACTCCACCTGCTACGAAAAACCACTACGCTTAAAGGCTGGCTGATATGTAGAGGATCGTTCATTTTCTCATACATTTTTAACCGACTTCAAAAAAAGGAGGAGGTTCTATGTTCCACTGTATGTATTTTTATTTTTATTTTTTATTTTTTTCTATGGAACGGCCTATGGAAGGACGAAGTTCAATGGGTCGGCTATTAATATCTTCTATACCTACCTATAAAACAGCACCGTGACTGACTGACTGACTGACAGACAGACAGACAACAGACAGCCTAAACCACTGGACCGAGAGACTTGAAATTTGGCAAACATATACTTTGAGTATCATAGAGGTGCACTAAGAGGGGATTTTTCAAAATTCCCAAGGGATAGGGAACTAGCCTATTTTGAATATTTCACGGGGGCAAAGCCGCGGGGCATAAGCTAGTCATTGTATATTATGTCAATTTTTATCCCCCCCCCCCCAAAAGAGGGGTGTTATAAGTTTGACGTGTTTTATCTGTGCGTCTGTGTCTGTGTCTATGGCATCATAACACCAATTTGGATGCAGTTCTTCTGCCGGTGGTAGGACCGTCCGGATCGCTACCACCATCTTACTTGCTAATCCTGCCGCTAAGCAGCAGTGCTTGCACTGTTGTGTTCCGGTATGGAAAGTAAGACAGTCGGTGCAATTACGAGCACAAGAGGCATTTCATCTTAGCTCTCTAGGTTGGCAACGCATTAGCAAACCCTACGGGGTTGCGGGTGCCTATGGGCAGTGGTGATCACTTACGATCACGTGACCCACTTGCTAGTTTGGCTTCCTCGTCGTATAAAAAAAAGTTTTTTCTCAATCGAAAGCTACTTCAATCGACATGGTACTAAGTTAAGTTTTGCTTTGTTGTTATTTCCTCATTTCACTATAATGGCACCTGTTTAATAACCTAACACTACCACACATTCCCCAGCACACCCGCTTTCTTTTACGTCCCATGAAAGACCCATAAACACTTTTCTCAATAAAAGATAATGTTCTAAATATAAGTCGGACCCCCGTGATTTAACCCCCATTCGCAATAAAACGGGATTGCGGCTCAGCAGCTAATTCCCGGGCTAATATCGGGAGTCCCCGGGGGCGTGAATAGTTAAAGAAATCATACGCTGATAGGGGACTTTTATAGACTAGGTCCAAATCGATAGCTCGTTAGAGCTAAAAGAGTTTTGACACTGATCCTCTAGTGTAATTTTTGTCATTTTTGACACGTTCGCGTTAACGTCCGGCGGCCTGTGCGCCGACGCGCCGCGCGCGGCCGGCGGCCGATAGCTTGTATTTTGCTGTGTTCGTGCTCATGCTACCTACAATCTACAAATAATAAAGTTGTTGTACAAAATCAACAACTTTATTATGCGTATGAAGGTGAATAAAACTTTGACTTTACGTGTCAATTACTAGGGCCAATTCTGCAGCGCCTCTCGCGGCACGTATTGGCAGCGTACTATCCTCATAGTTGACACATTTAAAATATATTTAGAAAAAAAAAGACATGGAGCCAGTGCGGCGTTCTTCTTGGCAATCATGGTCTTTCCATGGAAGAATGACGTGTAAAAGAGCATTATCCTTTTCTTGGCAAAACTGAAAAAAGATAACCGAATGATGACGTCTCTTTTGATTTTACATTATCTACTAAAAATAAGTAGTAAAATAAAAATACAATAAGCCTGCCATGGATTCATGATTGTTTAAAATAAAGGTGTTTTATGTATACTTCTGTTGTTAATGAAAATTTATTTCGGTTTAGGTTTGACATAATTTTGCAGATCAAAAAAAATCACATAGGTACAATGTTTGTGCTATGCACTATTAACGTATCACAGTCATGTATTACATTACCAAGAAAAGGGTTTTGATTATAATTTTTTGTTACTGAAATAAATCGGCGGCCATTGCCCATTACGTTTTAAAAATCAAAGTCTCCAAAAGAGCAAGTGGTCGAAACATCTGCCCTTTCCTTCAAAACTCATTACCAGTAAGTAATAGCCTCCCCCCCCCCCCCTGATCAATCACCCTCCCCCTGCCAGGTGTATGTTGGCGTGTGATTAGGAACACCTTGCGTTATTGAACAAGCTTGACCCCATGATAGTTAGTATAATAAGTCATGAATGATAAAGGATTTTTGAATGGAATATTTGTTCGTCTTTATCCCCCGATGCGAAAAGAAGGGTGTTGCAAGTTTGACCTGTATACGGGTGTATCCGTATATCTGTCTGAGACATCGTAACTCCTAAACGAATGAACGGATTTGGACGCGGTTTTTTTAATCGAAAGCCACATTTTAATCGAGATGGTTCTGAGCTAAAATTTAGGTTATTAGCTTTTCGTCTATCTTTCACGTTTGACTGTTTGCATGATAAATTTTTTTGGGTTTCAACGACGTTAGTAAGTATTACCTAACACGTTAGTCCCTGGATTGGAAATTTTGATTGTTACATTCCCGACACTTTTATTACCTACTCAATGTAATATTTAAAAAGTTGAAAATCCCCCATATTTTTCCTAAACAAACCACAAAGAAATATTTTATAACTATCAACCTACCTTTTTTTTGCTAGAAACCTTCACGACGAAACATTTAAAATTCTTTCCCCGCGTTGTTTCACCAAATACGACTCTCCTATCCTATCTGCACTTACGTCGCTTTTCTCCGAAAATCGAGTCACCTCCGCCACCTCGATTCGCTGCAGCCGCGATGACAAACAAATTATTATTAGAGTAAGTTATTGCGCGATAAATCTGCTCGCCTAATGCCCCTAACGCCCGGGATGGCAATGCTGTACGTACCCATCGATGCTTATGCTTACAGTAATTTTCCTGTGATCATTTTATAAAGTTCAGTACTCACGCTTTTTGAAAATCTCAATTTAGAAAGAAGTATTATCTGAGACCTTGATTAAAATGAAATTAGTGTAGTCTTATAAGAATTGAGGGTGCATTTCTACTGACGTGGAGCTAGGTGGAGCGGTGAGATTTGACCAATCACAGAGCTCGAAATCTCCGCATCGCAGCAGTGGAAACACTTTCTACGTTTCAATGGTCTATTTGGCTCTGTCTTCTTCCTCAGCATTGCCCACTGTTGGACAAATATATGCTGAGATTGAGAAAAATTATGTTGAGATTGAGATTGTTTTCCGCTCTGCATCAGCAAATGCTCACTTAAACTTATATCGGTGTGGTATTGCCTTGTTGTAAGGAAAATGCATTAAGGTTTAAATTGCTATATTGTCACGTGGTGAACTCACAGGGTGAGCTAGTAGCTATTTAATACTGTGGATCAATCAACTTTTGACTTCCAATATCATCATTAAATAGCAACCTTATTTAAATTTTATGCAAAGAATAAAAATAAAAACGCCGTGCCAAATTGTACACTTCAGTGCCCACTCATTGTGACCAAAATAAAACTGCATCCAAAGCTAACCGCATAAATAAACAAACTACCTGATTAACCGAAGCTTTACCACATCAAACTACGAAAACCAAAAACGGGTCCGCCAACGAAGCGATGCATTAAAAATTACCAAAGCACTCCAGTGTGTAAAAAGGCGTACGTGCCTTATATTGACACGCCGTTCTTCCACGGCCTGTCAATATAAGGCATCCATTTTACAATTAACGCATAGTCTGAGTACGAAGAGGAAATAATTAATGAGTATAAAAAGATTTTCCTGTAGCCGTCGGCAGCTGGCAGCCTCGCCGTGTCGCTGGTCGCGGACGAAACAAATGACAGTGGAAGTAGACGAAATTAAGTTTTTTAAAGTGTTTGCTGTGTTGCAGTTTATTTTGGGGTCTTAATGCTAATTCGGTCGGTATTTTGGCAAGCGAATTTAGAAGGTTTAAAAGGTTTCGCCGATTGTAAGCGTATTTTGGTCGAAACTTTTACAGAGTCAATGGTTTTGAACTAAACGTGCCTTAACAGTTTTAAATGATTCGCGGTTAATTGCATTAGGCATATTAACTTGATATTCTGCAGGTAATTATGTCTAAACGTGCATTATCTGGGCTCGTTACTGAGACTTACATTATGGTTTCACAGTTTTATTCTCCTCGTGTTGAAAATTAGTACCTAGTAGATATATCTCTTGCGCCCTTTTAATAATTATCTATAAGGTCTCAAAGAAGAAAGTTAGAAATCAAAGAATGACAAATAAGCAAATAATTTTTTTTTTGTCACACTATCAAATGGATTAAATCTTTTGCTGTTTTGACTATGGAATAAAAATGTTATTTATTTATTGTTTTATCGAGTCGATATTCGTAGATCGTGTCCCATCCCTACGCCATGAATCTTTTTAATAATGAAAGGCTTCAGCAGGCGGGGCGCGCGCGTCGCTTTATTTTATATTTATTTATTTTTATTCGCCGTGATTGCGATTTTTAATGTCTGAAAACAAAAGTTACTTTTTGATTGCGTTTTGTGGTGGCAGTTGTTTTTTATTTGTCAAGGCTTTTCTCGGTTTTATGCTAGTTTTTTATTGGTAAAGTTTTTTGACTGATCGAAATTTTCACGAATGTTAAATGTAAATTTAAGATTTATCCCAATGCCATAAATTTCTGTTGACCGTAGAATTATGAGCACGTAACACACACAGAACACTTATCGTCACAATTTACTCAATAAATGAATGATTTTACAATAAATATAGTGAACAAAGATGGGCGATTTGTGATGGCGGTTAGGTTAGGTCATTATTGCACTTAAAATAATGTACTTTTCTCGTTTATAGTTAGTACCTGTGGCTTAACCAGCAACTTAGACTAATGTAGAGCTGCAATAAGTAGTTAGGCTAATTCGCCCGTTGTGCCAAAACAAACTTGTAAACCAAATAATTTAAGTGAAATCCATTTACTGAAGAAATGGATGTTTCTAAGAAACGCCGGCGGAGAGTTCTCATGGTCATTATTTGCTCGGCGGCGTATTTATATAATACGGTTGCGAGTAAACACCGGAGACTAGCGTTTGCAAATACGCGGCCCACATCTTACAGCAAGACACGACACGACTTAGCTTAAATAATAACTAAGTATGGTATATTAATGTTTGTTAAAAATCTTTTGCCAAACTGATTCATTTCCTAAATTTTTTTTATTATACGACGAGGAAGGCAAACGAGCAAGCGGGTCACCTGATGGTAAGTGATCACCACTGCCCATAGACACCCGCAACCCCGGAGGGTTTGCAGATGCGTTGCCAACCTAGAGAACTAAGATGAAATGCCTCTTGTGCCCGTAATTACACCGGCTGTCTTACTCTCCACACCGGAACACAACAGTGCAAGCACTGCTGCTTAGCGACAGGATTAGCGAGTAAGATGGTGGTAGCGATCCGGCAGGACCTTGCACAAGGTCCTACCACCCGCAAAATACTTTTTTTTCCGAAACTGTAAATATGCTCAGAGGCAAAATTAATCGCCCACCATTTTTTCCTTGATTGATGTAAAAACTGTTATATAAATAAAGAATACCTTTACAACAAATAGTAAATTTTAGCTGCTGAGTATATTTCAGAATTTTTATAAAACAAACTTAACCCAACCCAAAGGGTTTTACGAGTCGGCCCTGAAATAAATCCTGAAAAGTTTACAGTCTCTCAAAAAACAAGCATTTTGGGAAAACAAATAGTTTGATAAACGTTTTTTGGCGAAATAATTGGACACCAGGCCCCTATTTCACCATCTTTACAATTGCCACTTTTATATGACAATTCAAACTACATTTCTTTGACAACATGAAGCGTTAAAACGAAAGCTCTTCAAGTCAGCAGTTGACACCGAATTGTCATTGAAAACTGACAATTGCAAAGTTGGTGAAATAGGGGCAAGGTACATATGCAAATAAAGTACATATAATACATAAATTGTCCTTACTTACTATGTACAATCGAGACTGATGCTATTGTTATAACGCATAGAACTGTAACGGGAAGAAGGAAAGAGTTCATCGCTTTGTATGGGAGCCGAGCGTGTAACACTTCGCGTAGGTATTTTGTCGTCACGAGTGTAATTTAGTGAGGACATACCTCGATTAACAGCTCCGACTTCTTTGGTGGCGTTTGAACAGGTAATTGTTGAACAACGATAAATATATTATTATTTTGTTTTTATAACCTGACATCGAACGGGGAAAGCGGTCGGGAGCTGGAACGCGTAATAATGTTCTCAGCCCTCTGACCGAGACAAATATTTAAACAATTATCACCAGATTTGCAAGTTTCTAAGAAGGCTAATGTTAAGATTACTAACGTGTTGTATTCATATAGATTTCAAAACAAATATTAACCTATAAGCATAACAAAACCAACCTTCGCATTTTATAAACGAAACAAAAAAAAAATATATACGCCAGATCCCTTCATCTTAAACACTTCTCCCCCCATTCCAAAACATCCTAACCGCCTTTCATTTTTAATACACATACGCCTTTTAAGCTCAGCATCTCACCCACGCCACCAAAAGGCGTAACCACCATACAATCTCAATGAACATACGCCATTATTGCTCGGTATGTCAGTCTTCGCGCGCCCCTGTGAGATTCCAGCGCCCGCGCAGCTCCAGCGCAAACGTTGACTTTGCTTTTTTAGCTCTGCTTTTGAGGTATATGTCACGTTTGTGACTACAAACCGCAGGTTTTGTGATGTGTGAAATAAAATAAACTAGTGACTCTGTAAGCTGTAGTTAGGCCTCGCAAGCTCATTTTGAAACATTTTAGTTTTTTTTTATATTTCCAATAAACTAATCTAGACGAAAAAAAACTATGTAATAATTGAACATGCTCACAAAATTTTAGAAATGCGACCTGTAGAGGAAAAAACCAGCCAAGTGCGAGTCGGACTCGCGCACGAGGGTTCCGTAGAAAGATTTTAACGCTTTTCCCCAGTGTTTTAAGAAGTCCAGTGTAAGCAGAGCCCTGCTTCTAGGCAAGATATACGCAGTGTGGGGTCAACTTATATTGGTCCTCGAAATCTAGAGACAGACATAAAAAAATAAGATTTTGAGACTTTTCTGAATGGTTGTACTATAAGAGCTACCTTCATGCCAAATTTGAAGCTTCTAGGACAACTGGAAGTACCCTTTAGGTTTTCAAAAAACGGCAATTTGTATGGAAACGACTTTTTTAATGACTGTGTCTTTTGATTGCGTTGACTTAGATCCTTGATTTTTTCACAGCTTCAAGGGACCGCAGGTTTGAGTATTCGATATTAATTTCAGCATGCTACCTCCACGCGTTCCAGAGAAAAAGGGTTTTGACAGACAGACAGACAGACGGATAACAAAGTGATACTACAAGGGTTCCGTTTTTTCCTTTTGAGGTATGGAACCCTAAAAAGCCGGTTATTCGGACTGACACGAAAACATTTTAGTCCGAGCTGAAACGGAGACGGTTCGCTAGCTATGTCAAAAAGTTTTTCTTGTGAATGAGATGATGTCAATTGACATATTATTACTAATCGATTTTTATTGGATGTAGAGGTACTTTTTCTCAAGTAAACGTCACCCTCTGAAAAAAGTAAAACCGCCTTCAAAAAAAACCTTAGAAAAAAAAACGTAAAATGATCCTCTAAAGCCTAAAGTTTTATGGCCTAGCAGTAAGCAGCAGAAATATGAAGTCGGTGCTTCATTCAAAGAATATTCCGCTCGCACCGCACTGACTTCATATTTCTGCAACTTTTTTGTTAGAGGATTGTTTTACGTTTTCTATTTAAGGTTTTTTTTTTTGAAGGCGGTTTTACTTTTTTTGTTAAAAGATTTTGGTTTCACAGTTTTATGTTGATTTAATATTTTCAGAATTATCCTCCAACTCCTAACCGTTAAGGAGTTGTACCTTCCATCATCAGCTCATCAACATGAGATGATGACTGCCAGACGCAAATACTTGAATAGCCTTAGAAAATATATGAAACATATGTGTTATGTGTGAAACGTATGTGTACGTGCCTATAAAATTTGAGGGTTGCCCTCGATTTCCCTGGGATCCCATCATCAGATCATGACTTGGTGACAATGGGACCACCTCAGGAGTATACCCTTTCGAACAAAAAAAGAATTTTCAAAATCGGTCTACAATTGACGGAGTAATCGATATACATACATTAAAAAAAAAATACATACAGTGGAACGTAGAACCTCCTCCTTTTTTGAAGTGGGTTAAAAAGAGCACTCTCATGCTCCTCTCACTTTTCGTACTTTTGAAGTAATTTTCTTTAGTTTAATTTTATTCAAGCAATCAATTTAAAATTTCATGTGGTCTAATTTAAGGTGTGTTATTTTATTTTCGTTCACTAATTGCATTTTTGCTTTCAGCCAACTCAGCTGTCGGTTCGTGGCCACTACAATGTAAATTGAAGATAAAACACAAAAAAACGTTCGTCTAATACATGCATTTTCATTTCTACCATTGACTTGCTGACATCATGGACTTTGGGTCTAGTACAAAGTCAAGTCCACGAAAAATGTGTCCCAGTACAACACGGCATTATTCGATGACAGTCATACGTCATAGCGCTGTCGTTCGACCAAACTAAGACTGACTGACGCTCGATTAGTGGTCCATTTTGCAAATTAGTGGTCTTTCGGTTTGGATGTTTTCCAAGTCCATGGTGTTGGTATGTCAATGGTTTCTACTTTCAAATTCGCTTCTGGATTGTCTATTTAGTTCGCAGATTATAGCTACAAAAATCAAAATTTGGGATCAGTGGGACATAAAAAAGGCTGATGACGTTGCGTACACACATTATTGCAACTAGTATTAAAACAACATCATGCCGCCAACTTATACAAAACCTTCACCCACTTTCCCATCAAATATTAGAGTCCGAATTCATGACAATAAAAAAAACATATCGATTGTCCCTGTAAAAAAAAATAAAAAAAATACTATCAAACCCAATAAAATGCATGAATGAAGTTTAGAACCATTAACACCAGGAGCTGAATCAGTAATATGGTTAACAGTTAATAGCTGTTAACGATTGAGGTGACGATAGAATGGTAGTTTTCACGGATACTACTACTACTGAGACACACGGACAGACAGATGAAGCAGCAGAGGGTCGAGCACGACTTTACGAATGCTGCGTAACGTAAAATCGAATAGTAAACGTTGTCGAGTTCGTATAACGTTTGGAACAGCGCCCGCCCGAGAGCGTATTTGGAACTAAAATTTAGTATGAGGTTTCTCGATCTCGATACGATAACCGTAACGTTACGCAGCATTCGTAAAGTCGTGCTCGACCCTCTGGAACCACGGAGTACACTGCAAGCAACGGAAACCACCACAGAATACAAGTTGCAACTTGACATTAATATAGTCTGTGAACCCGATTAAGATATTAGTTTTTTTGACATCCTATTGTGCAATAATGTAGTGTTTATTTTTTAATGCATTATTTAAGAATATATCATTTTTCGGTACTATCTGACCACTTCAACGCTAAAACGGCCATGAATATCTTTATAGAGTAACACTTCTGAGCTAAGAGAATGCTTTGCACAAATCTCATTTGAGCTGTAAATCTCGTACCTATTCAACCCTTAACTTGAATTTATATTATAAGATAAATTATGTTGCACTAGACGTGCATTGCAAGGCCGTGAAGAGAGCTAGTTAGAACTTACACAATTGTTCTTATGGAAATTCGAGGTGAAATTGCCTTGATTCGTTTCTATTTCGTGAACTTGCACGCTTTATCGTCATCATCTCTTTTTAGCATCATCAGCGACTTTTGTGGCTTTTCGCAACAATCAATGAAACCCTTCTTAAAATTAAGATTTACGTCATGTCAATGGGGTAACCTTCAGTCTATTCGGTCTTTGGTCAGGCAAGAAAGCAATTACAAAAAAAAACAAATTCGATTCTTTCTTAGCACTTTCCCTGCGCCCTTAGTTAAATTTTACGTCGCAACAAACTTTTCAATCGCGTTCGCGTCAACGTGTCTATTACTTTGGAGGTTTGTGAGAGTAGTTCGTTGCCAATACGTGCCAGAGGTGCTGCCGATTGCCCATAGTAATTGAGGCGAATGGCGAACTAAGTACTTTTTCTTTACGAGTAGTTCTCCACACACAACGTCAGTATGTCACGAGTGTTAACGAATTACAAATATTAGACACCAAACGACACAAATTAGGACTAATTCTTAACGCAAAGCATCTTAAACAGAAACTAAGTGCTTCTACAAGCCGTATAGTGGTCAGTTTACGACCACTAGCTGTATACTGGCTAATTGTGACTTCAAGCGCTAAGGAGGAGCAATTGACAATTCTATATCAATAATTACTTAGTTAGTTATGCCATTGTAGTTGGCTAGGGTGTTAATAGTAAGTAGTGCTAAATATACAGATCGTAAGTAGAGCACCGATTTTACATTGTTATAGATTCTCTGCAGATATCAACGTCGACGATGATTTTTATTTTTCTCAAAAGTGGTGTCGCAAAAACTTTCAGACTCTCCTAAAAGGCATAAAGGCAACTTATAACCAATCGTAAGTTAGTCAAAATATTATAGAAATTATAAAAACAAAAACTAACAAATGCCAAATTATTCATATGGCCACACCTATTTCGCTAATTATGACAGGTTCCATTTGTCAGTAGCAGAAGTAGTAGTAAGTAGCTAAGCAACCGAAACGGTCATAATGATCTGCACAAGCTCTTATGTGTATAACAACAGAGCCGTGCTTAGATCATTGTTACCACGTCGGTTGCTTAGCTACTTCTGCTTATGCACATACCTGTGCTACTGGCTAAACTGCTTTATGGAATCGACGATCAAACAGTGAGTTAATTTATAGACAAATGAAGGCAAACGCGCATATGCCTCATCTGACGGTAAGTGATTACTGCGCTGTGAGGGCTAAGATAAAATTCCACTTGTGCCCGTAGTTTCCCTGCATACTCCCACACTGAAAAGCAACAGTACAAGTGCTACTACTTAGCTGCTGTTGCTTAGTTCACTCGCTCACGTAAAACTTACAACGCCTATTTCCCACCAAAACCTACCACAAGTTCCCTCGATATTACCCTCTTTTTTATTCAAACGCCTATTCATTTTATCGTCTCCACTGTCAAACGTAAGGCTTTCAATATTATACGTTTGTCACACTTCAAAGCGATCATAAACACGGTAGTTCGTAATAAAACCAAGAGGTGAGCGTTTGACCACCCATTCACGTTACGGCGCATAAAGCTCTGTGACGTCAGTCGGTTGAAGTGAGAAGGATGGGGTTAGCTGCGTAAGAGAGACTTTGCGATAGTGATATTTTCTCTATAGAATGGACTGGCACGATGTCTCGTCTTGTTCAACGATATTGACATCAGTAGATTAATAGGTTACCTACTAGAAGGTTTTACAAGTCATCTTGACACTACACACACCTACGCCATGTGTTCCACGTCTATCTTTAGAGGATGCGTTATACACTTATTTTAACACCTATGATTTGAAATTTTGAAGGATATTGATCGTTCAGATAGATAATAATTATGATTTGTAAACATTTGCATATATGTGATTTTAATTATTTCATAGCCGAATGCAAAGTCAACAAATTTTATACACAGTTATTTAAAACTGACTACCTAACTAACTTTTTGCTTAGTTTTATTTCTTGCGAATTGAGGAAAAGCTTATTTACAAAGATTCACTTTATCCCGGAGAAGTTGGAAACAATTTGTAACAGTTTTAAAATTAAGAATGTTCACTAATGGCATTTAAAGTAAGAAACTTCAGACTTTATTTTTTGTTAAAAACTTATGAGAACACTTTTATTCAACAAAGAAACCCAATGATTTCGTTCCAAACAAAAAACTCGAAGTTTCACCTCAAAACACAGCGACCGGCAGTCCAATAATTGCAAAATCGTGCTACACAGTTGTTACATTCGTCACTTTCTTTTACTCTAAGTTAGTAAAAGACAGTATTACCTTCTCAGGCTGTTGATACAAGTTTTGGTTGAAGGTTACCCAGGTAGCCAGCCCTGTGAAATATATCGGACTAGTGCAACTTTTGGCTTGGAAGTGCGAAGTGCAGCTCGCAGGGCTCAGTGCTAGGGCCACTCTTTTTTCAACGGATGTAAATTGTAACGGTTATAGTGTGTTTGTTTTGGTTTCGATTTTTATTTTGATAAAGCTTTTAGTTAAACTTTGATGGGGCTTTTAACCTTGGTCGGGTCACGTTTGAACTCTTTGTTCCAATACAGAAATACCTAAAAGAGCAATGTTAAATCAATATTGAAGTATTGACTCTTAATATAATGTAACTTCGCTATCAGTTAAGCAATAATACCAAATAATATTAAATGTTTCAGTTCATTTTGAGTCAACTCAATTATAGTGAAATAAACAGATCACGCGAGTGTAAGTCCGACATTTTTCGGACTAATTCGTAGTTCTTCATCGTGATAAGGTCACACCTTTGACAGGTGACAGGTGACTCCTTTGTCTACCGCCAAAGAACATACCTACTAAGAACTTAGTGCATAATGAACTGACCTGCACTCGGCTCTCGGTGAGGCCGATTCTCATCGCGATCTCCTCCCGCATGAAGATGTCAGGGTAGTGGGTTTTAGAGAAGCATCGCTCCAGCTCGTTCAGTTGGGCCGGGGTGAACCTGGGGGAGGAAGGAACAAGTAATAAATAAATATCATGGGACAATTGAAACCAATTGACCTAGTCCCAAACTAAGCAAAGCCTGTACTATGGGTACTAGACAACGGATGAAACATACTTTATACATAAATGCATATTAAACATCCAAGACTCAGAATAAACATTCAAATTCATCATATAAACATCTGCCCCGACCGGGGATCGAACCCGGGACCTTGAGCTTCATAGTCAGGGTCTCTAACCACTAGGCTATTCGGTCGTCAAATGTGTCTGTATTTTGTGAACTGTATTTTGTGTTGTCAGTTATGCATAAAGCAGACAGACGGGAGGCGCCTTTGGCTTATCTATGCACTAAAAATTTTCTGCATCTTTTTGGGGAGGACGAGGTTACATACGTACAGCACACGTCTACGCTGCTGTCAAAATTTGTTACGTTCCTACAAACGCACACTGTCACACAAATGCCAAAACCACGCACACAATGAACAGACCCTGATCATTTTGATCAGACTTAATGTTGGATATTTGGCAGAGGGGAAATCGCGCGTTAACATCTCCATTCCTTTCCTGATCTAAGCAGTTATGTTATTAATTTTTTGTGGCAATTGTTTCTTCTTTCTATGTGGCGTCGTCAACGGTGTTGTAAGTACAGTAGGCGCACCTGGTCCGATGCCTCTTCTGCTTGGCGGGCTTGTCGCTGTCGGAGGCGGAGGACGGCATGCTGACCGGCACCGTCGCCATGTGCTGCTGGTGGATGCCTCCTGGAACAACCACAGGTTCAAAACCACCCGTTCATCAAGCCCCTATTTCACCAACTTTACAATTGTCAGTTATATTTTTAATAAACTCACTGAAACATGAATACACAGAAAAATGCCAACCCCGGGAATCGAACCCGGATCCTCGAAACTCCGGGTGGTGTGCCATACCCCTACACCACGATTGACATAGAGGAAATGGACGAATTTATTCCATGTATTCAAATCTCAACTTTTTGCAGCGACTAGCGCCATCTATGCGATTACTTCGTAAACCAAAGACAACGCATTCCTTCGAAATTGGGGAAAAAAATACAAAAAGAGACTCCAACTGAGATCATAAATTTACAATTGTCAGTTTACAATGAGACTTCGAACTAAATTTAATAAATAAATAAATATCATGGGACAAATTGACACCAATTGACATAGTCCCAAACTAGGCAAAGCCTGTACTATGGGTACTAGACAACGGATAAACATATACGACCGGATGACCTATTAGTGACCTGGTTAGTGACCCTGACTATGAAGCTTGAGGTCCCCGGTTCGAATCCCGGTCGGGGCAGATGTTTGTATGAGGAATACGAATGTTTGTTCTCGGATCTTGGATGTTTATTATGCATATAAGTATGTATTTATCTATATAAGTATGTTTATCCGTTGTCTAGTACCCATAGTACAGGCTTTGCCTAGTTTGGGACTAGGTCAATTGGTGTCAATTTGTCCCATGATATTTATTTATTATTATTTATTTATACATAAAATACATACTTATCAAGGATCATGGAAAGTAAACGGATTGACAAAGCCCATACTTTGAATCGTTCTTATTTACATTCAGCGCCATCTTCCTTGCTTGAGAGACACATTCGTACCGCTGTTTTGTTATTATTTGACCCGCTGGCTACGACCTTGCCGCCATCTAGAAATTGCCTGAATTTTAACATGACTTCGGGGAACGATTCGAAGTATGGGCTTTGACACTCCGTATACTATCCCCCTTGATACTTATATACATATTAAACATCCAAGACCCTAGAACAAACAATCGTATTCATCATACAAACATCTGATCCGACCGGGATTCGAACCCGGGACCTCAAGCTTCATAGTCAGGGTCTATAACCACTAGGCTATTCGGTTGTCAGAATTTCTTTGCCAATATGAGGCGCGCTAAAACAACAGCTCTTCAAGTCAGCAACTGACACCGAATTGTCATTGAAAACTGACACTTGTAACGTTGGTGAAATAGGGGCCAGGTGAGGCTCGCAAGGGGGTTACGGAAAAAATGACGGAATGTCACAAGGGGGAAGTGTCAGATACTAGGTAGTAGGTACATACGTTGCCAACACGTGCCGCAAGAGCGTTGCCTGTTGTAAATCAGACGTTCGATCGGGATCTCGGTAACTATGCGTCATAGACCAACTGGTACTAGCTAGGTCAAACGCGGTTTAATTTCTAAGTCGAAATTAGTGAACGCTTTCCAGCAATCGAGAGATGTCGTACAGATGGAGCGTTGATCGGCGCTAGCCACGTGTTAAACTGGAAATGTCATTGGCGTATCCCTTCTCCTTAAGCAGCCTAACTGATTTTTCTTTGCATTATCATTGTAACATGTTAAATTTCATCCCATGAATGTTTCGCTCGATGGTCGGACGATATTAAGAGGGCTGCCGGGCCGACCTAGACCCGGATAACATCCAGCCGGCAGGATTGCAGAGCTCATCAAGAGGCATACGTCCAACAGTGGACAAATACGTGCTAAGAAGAATGTTTCATAAGAATGAAAACAAAAATAATCAACTAATCGATTATTTTCATTCAGAAAAAAGCTCCATCTCTCCCCAGTAATACGTAACTGTAGAAGTTTCTCAGTGGGCGAAGCGCTTGATTAAGCTACTCATAGATGGCGCTGAGGAGAGATCTTCCAAATAAAATAAGACACAATACATTGAACCATTCATTAGGTTCAGCCGGTTAAGTATGCCTTAATTGGTGAGGCGTTGTACGGATTACCAAGGTTGTTGGTTCATGTCCAGCTGCTTAACTATTTTTTCTTTGCATTGTAAGTAAGTAATTAAACACTTTATTGTACAAGAAACAGAACAAAAACACAAGTTACAATAACCAAATTCGAGTACAAAGGCGGACTTATCCCTTTAAAGGATCTCTGCCAGCCAACCTTTCATAATTATAAAATCGAGAGTAAGTAAATTCATACAAAAGCTTACCATAATTACAATATACTATTAAATACATAGTAGAAATAAATACCAATACAGAAATATAAATATATACATATAATACAACACAAAATTAAAGGAGAACTCCCAAATATTTAAGGAGAAGGGGTGAGCCACATCTTCTTCAAGCTTTCCCTGAACGAATACACGCAGGAAGATTGCCTAATGGAGGTCGGTAACCGGTTCCACAGCCTAGCAGCGTGCACAGAGAAAGATTTGGAGTACGTCCTGGAGGAGATAGGATGAGATGCTAGAAGGAAATTGGTGCTAGACCGCAAACGGTGCCCGCTGCCAGCAGCTAAATAGCTGAAGCACTCGGAGAGGCATGGAGGAGCGGAAGGATAAAAGAGAATGTTGAATAGCAATGACAGAATGTGGACGTTCCTACGATCCCTGATAGGCAACCATTTCAGTTGCACGCGAAAGTGCATTGAAGCATTGTCATTGTACTCGTATATTGCGTTTTCTTGTGTCAAAAATTACACCAGAGGCTCTGACGTGGTTCGCAATTTATAAGCCCCCTACTATGAGTGAGAGCAATGTATCAAAATCGACTATTATATCAGTACCACGTGACTCTAGTCCATGTCTTGCTAGACCATCCATCCAGTTACAGATGCAGACACCACACTAATGTGCAACTAATGTGAGTGAAATCCTTGTCAACATCCAATGCTCCCTCCGCATCTCGTGTCTCCAGCCAGCGGCATACCAAAGCGTTGATGTATACCATACCTTGCAGGTGGTCGGGTCGGATGTGGTTCGCAAGGTGCAGGCGGGCACCGAGGGCATGGTGCCGCTCAAGCCCCGGCTTCAGGTCGTGCTTCTCCTCACCGCAAGGCTCTTTGTGACCTGGGGAAGAACAATTGATACTGAATTACCAACCTAAAAGTCCTGTATATTGGAACACATTGCTTCGGTAAATGAGAGGCAATAATCACATCATCAAAATCTTGATGTATCTATTCTAATAACCTACCCACTTACTGCCGTTCTCAATATTCAAGCTATCTCTGAAACAACAGGTCTCCATTTGCCATTCAGCGGGGTAATGCTGCTGGTGTTATGGGGACCTTTGAGCCGGGTATGAGGCGGGGTGGGGGTTTAGGTTAGGGTTTTTGACGAAGCATGTTGCTGTTGTTTTGTCGTTAAGGTTAAGCGAATCGACGAGGCCTGATGCTGATGTTATTTCAATATAAATTCTCTTAACTTGACATTGAACCTAATATAGTTCTGTTGTAGATGTAATTTTATATTAATAAGCGAATGGGTTTTTTAACCTATCTCTTGTTTTGATCTATATACTGACGAGTTTTTTGCTTGAATTGACACTCAGTATCATTAGATGGCCCTCCATTCTCTCATAGCCAGATAGCAAGCAGAGATGGGATTGCCTACCGACAGTAAGCTTATTGAGACGACAAAACTGAAGATAGATAAAATTGTTTTTATTGCAGAGATAGATTGAATATTGAGAACGGCTGTTAGGCTTAAATATTAACCCTATTATTCATAAACCTATTTTAATTAAAATGCCGTTAAAGCTTGTTTGTCCTTTTTTGTCACATTGGCGTTTCCGTTAGTAAGAAGAAGACAAAGCCTAGTTTAACTAATGGAGGCTTGAGTGACGTTTATGAACAATGGCATAAGTAGATAAGGTAACGATGGGCCTCATAAAGGAAGCTCAAAGTCACTCAGATGGCGATGGAGAGGGCTACGCTCGGGGTTTCTCTGCGGGATAGAATGATGAAGAAATGACTAAGGTTATCGACATAGCCCGAAGAATTGCGAATCTTAAGTGGCAGCGGGCGGGGCACATTGCTTGCAGGACTGATGGCTAATGGGGTCAGAAGGTTCTCGAATGGTGTCCACGGCCCGGGAGACGAGCTGTCGGTAATAGGTAGGCTACGAACACGATGGAGCGACTACCTGGTAAAGATCGCGGGATCGCGGTGGATGCGGAAAGCACAAAACCCGGAGGAAGAAGAAGAAGCGGAAAGCACAAGGAGGCCTAAGTCCAGCAGTGGATGTCTTTCGGTTGACATGATGATGATGATGATTAGGCTATTAGTTAGGTAAGATTCTATCTAACCCGGGGTTAACGTAATATCAGACAATAGACAATAGCAAAAAACTTGTTTCAATTGCCAGTTCAAGGGTCAAAACTTTACTACTCCGCAGATGACTCATGAAATTACCGCACGCATGAGGTCAGACCCCATATTTTTGTAGCAACACAAGCATAGTAGTTTTACGGCCAATACAATGGCGGTGTTTGTAGTAGCTATTAAAGATGGATGCGGATGATTTTCCGAACATTCCAATGAGTAATCATTTAATCAATTCCGGTACTATTTTAAGATTTTATGGCAGCAGGTTATGTTTGTAGGAACCTTAGGTAAAAAGGCAAGGATTGATTGTGGTAGCTCGGGCGTTGAAGAAAAATTGGTTTCTTTTAAAATAAATTTAGTTTGAGGTCACTTCTGTCTGTCTTTATGTGTCGAGTCGACTGGATGGATTTTTAACCGATTTCAAAAAAGGAGGAGGTTCTACGTTCCACTGTATGCATGTTTTATGAAATTTTCTTCAGTGCCCTAAGCACGACTTGTCGAATCCTGCGTCACGTAAAATCGAATAGTAAACTATAACGAGTTTGTATGACGTTTGGAACAGCGCCCGCCCGTGAGCGTATTTGGAACTAAAATTTAGTATGAGATTTCTCGATCTCGATACGATAACCGTAACGTAACGCAGGATTCGACAAGTCGTGTTTAGGGCACTGCTGTTCATTCCACTACATTTATAGACAAACTATATTTTAACACAACACATATACACGGATGTAACTCAAGTCTAATTATAATATTAGTTTTTAAATAATTAAAGTTAGTTTTATTTTAGTTTTTAACTCCTGGCGCAAAAAGAGAAGAGTTGTAATTTTAAAATGGGTTTTGTGAAGTACAATTTACGAGTTTAATTACGTATTTTTCAATTTTAATATCAGTTATGATTTGCTTGTGGCTCGGATTTAGAACTAAATCGCTACTACTTAGGTACTTGCGGGTATTGCATTTGTCTTTGCTTTATGTTTCTCTAAAATTAATGAACATTATTGAATACGATACGATAATTAATTAAGTATATCGTTTTGGCTATTCGAAACCTGTATATTATCAACGTTTTAATTGAAAATCAAACCTTGTACAGCAGCAATGGTAGCTAAGCAACCGACGCGTTCGAAATGATCTAAGCACGGCTCTATTGCTAAAGACATAGAGCTTGTGCAAATCATCGTGACCGCTTCGGTTGATTAACTACTTCTGCTGCTGACTGTACCTATCTGTAGAAATGCAAACAGTTATTAAAACTACTTTTTGATACTTAGAGCAAATAGAAAGCTGCTCTACAAAGGCGATGGGCGATGTTTGCTGTAGATATTAAACACTGTTGTGGAGAGGATAGGCTTCCAAAGTTTCAAAATTTCTTATTACTACATTTCTAATTGCTCATTGAATAGGTTGCCGGGAAAGTTTTCTCTCTCTGCTCTTTATGAATTTCGACTTTGCCACCTCATATTTTTCCCGCTCGCGACGCCATATTGGAAACTAGCTTATGCCCCGCCGCTTTGCCACCGTCAAATATTTTAAAATGAGCTAGTTCCCTATATCCCGTGGTAATTGCAAAAATCTCTTCTTTACCTCTAGGATACTCGAGATACATGTTTGCCAAATTTCAAGTCTCTAGGTCCAGTGGTTTAGTCTATAGATGCGTTGTCTGTCAGTCAGTAAGTCAGTCACGGTACTGTATTATAGGTATAGATAGATTGGTAACATATTCCTTTCTGTTTCGACAATACAGGATGTCAGGTAGTGAACTGTAAATATGTCGGCAAATTATTGAGAAAGTTCATTTGAACCAAACTGTCATTCAAATTAAATGTATGACTATTTTGTTCATCAGAATCTTATATTCCAATAATCGGCTAAGTAAAGTTTTTAAAAATAATGAAGTCCCCGGTATTATTTTTTAACCGACTTCAAAAAAGGAGGAGGTTCTACGTTCCACTGTATGTATTTTTTTTTTTATGTATGTACATCGATTACTCCGTCAAATGCAGACCGATTTTCAAAATTTTTTTTTTATTCGAAAGGGTATACTCCTGAGGTGGTCCCATTGTCACCAAGTCATGATCTGATGATGGGATCCCAGGGAAATCGAGGGCAACCCTCAAATTTTACAGGCACGTATCATGTGTTTCATATATTTTCTACCGCTATTCAAGTATTTGCGTCCGGTAGTCATCATCTCATGTTGATGAGCTGATGATGGAAGATACAACTCCTTAACGGTTAGGAGTTGGAGGATAATTCTGAAAATGTTAAATCAACGTAAAATTGTGAAATAAAAACCTTTTAACAAAAAAGTAAAACCGCCTTAAAAAAAACCTTAGAAAAAAAACGTAAAATAATCCTCTAAAATAATGATAAATAAATAAAATATGTAAAACCTCATATTTAAATGAAGAATATTTTTACAATAAATAGTAAAAACAGGGTGGGCGATTAATTTTGCCTCTGAGTATATATTTGAAGGCTTCGAGATCACCAATGTGTACGAAACTAATAACAATATTGATTCGTAAAATGCCACCACCTTTTACTTTAATATTTTTGCTTTTAATTGTAAAAGTATCTGAGACATTCGAACTCTGTAAACTTTAACAGAAACAGAAAGAGAAAGAGCAATTAAGATCCTAAAAAAATTGCTTAAAAACAAAACTTCAGAAGTTTCCAGATACCTATCCATCGAAAATCATGCTTCGTTACTTTTCTCCACAAAATTAAGTTTTTTCAGTTAAGCACCGCACTTATCGGCCGCAGTCTGAGTGGCAAAGTTGGATAACTCACGAAATAGAAAATTCAAAGTGTCGTAAAAGCGCTTGGGGGGATTGACCTGCCGAACTTCGGTCATTCGCGAGATAGCGGGTTTAGATTGCGGCGTGAGGTTACATTTTAGGGTTGCTTGTCAATCTAAGTATTAATGGGTTTGTTATAACTATCTGGCCCCTATTTCACCAACTTTACAATTGTCAGTTTTCAATGACAATTCGTTGTCAACTGCTGACTTGAAGTGCTTTTGTTTTAGCGCCTTTCATATTGTCAAAGAAATGTAGTTCGAATTTTCAAACAAAACTGGCAATTGTAAAGATGGTAAAATAGGGACCTGGTTGTGTTACTCTCTATTCTCTGTACAAAATAGTCAAAGGAAACTTTCGTGTCAAGTTTACTTACTAACACCATGGACTTTGGGTCTAGTACATAATTCACGAAAAGTGTGTCCCAGTACAACGCGGCATTTTTCGATGACAGCCACACGTCACAGCGCTGTCGTTCGACCAAACAGACTGACTGACGCTCGATTAGTGGTATTTTTTGCAAATTACCTAGTTGTCTTTTGGTTCGGACGTTTTCAAGCGCTACCCGAAGTCCGTGGTGTTGGTGCCAATGTCAAATATTGGTAGGGTTTTTCAAATTTATTGGTGGTTACTGCGAATATCTATCTTACATGCTAATCCTACTGCTAGGTGCAGTGTTGCACTGTTGCTTCTGGTATTGTGAGTCAGACAGCCGGGAATTCATAATATGGCCACTATAATGTAAATTTGGTACGGGATAATGTAGGTACAGTCAGCAGGAAAAGTAGCTAAGTAATCGCCGCGTTCACAATGATCTAAACACGGCTCTATTGTTATAGACATAAGAGCTTGTGCAAATCGTTGTAACCGCTTCGGTTGCTTAGCAGCCGACGCGTTCACAATTATCTAAGCACGGCTCTATTGTTATAGACATAAGAGCTTGTGGTGATCATTGTGAGCGCTTCGGTTGCTTAGCTACTTCTGCTGCTGAGTGACAAAAAGTACATTCAGCAAAAATCCTGTATTTTTTTTATAATTACTTTTATCTGTAACTTCGTTCGCACGTCTGTTAATTTAGAATTCACATAGGTAATGTCCAAAAACATTCAAATAAAATTTTAATAATATACTTACACGTATCTGGTCGTTAAAATCTTGCGTAAGAGCTAATTTATTTAATTGCCAATTTGCCCCTATTTTCTTACATTTATTTGAAAAACCCTTATGCAGATATTTATGTACCACTACTTGTTTAAATAACTTTGATTAACCCTTAGTACAGATAGTTTGAATTTTCAGTTGCCTACCTACGTAAATGAAGGCTTGTTCGAAGGAATACGATAGGATAATCGTTCAAATATTTTTGATTATTAAATCTGTAGGTACCTGAGTGCAGATTTATGAGAACTCTTCTATCTATAGTAATTATGTATAGTTATGACGCTTTGGTAAAGCTCAGACATTTCTGATCTTGACCGAACATAGCAGAAATCATGAAAAAATGATTAACACATTAGGAAAAAGTTAACCATTACTTAATTAATAACTAGCTTATGCCCCGCGGCTTTGCTCCCGAGAAATATTTAAAAATGGGCTAGTTCCCTATCTCGTTGGAATTTCTAAAAATCCCTTCTTAAAGTTCTTAGTGCACCTCTAGGATACTCAAGGTATATGTTTGCCAAATTTCAAGTCCAGTGGTTTAGGCTGTGCGCTTTTTGTCAGTCAGTCACGGTAGGTACTGCTTTATAGGTATTCGGATGTCTTAATTTTTTTATCAACAAACCTTTTTAGAATTGCTCATGCAATGAAATCAGAACTAGCTCGCTGCGCCGGCGGTGGCGGATCGTCATAAACCCCGGATTACGGGGCTCCCGTGCAGACCGGGGATCCACGGGGGATCCGTTTATGGTGTGGGGTAATGGTTGTTTAATGTTATTGCTTTTTGGTGGTGTTAATTTGGTTGCTTTTAACATTTTTTGGGGGCTTGGTTGCGGTCAAGCGATTCTTAAAACCCGGCGCGAATAAAAGGGTCATGTGATTTTTGTAAACCCAAAATTTCCTTTTGAGTTTAGTATAGTTTTTCAAGAGAGTTCGGCGTTAAAAGAAAATTGCCACTTTTCAAGGTTTAGGATATCCTCAACGACAGTCGATTTGAAGTAGGTAAATACTTAAGTGTTTTAGAATGGACATTATATAGAAATATTAACTTCTGTTTTCCTTTAAGTAAGTATCTAATAAAGTCAAAAAACTAGAACGGGATAAAAGAAACGAGACAGAGCGAGATGGCGCTCTACAACACCATTTTATAATAAGCAAAATAAAATCGCGAGTTCGAATTTTGAGCCATAAGTTAGTGATCTATTATCTATGCCAGTGTTGCCGTTCAGGGATAAAGAAAGCCATTCATTATCCTGCATTGCAGTCTGCGGAAATTTTTAATTTTATCTATGTAATTTTTTATTGATAACATAAAGCAAAAAATACGTGTCGGACTAATAGTCTGACGGACTAATTAGAAATATTACTTTTTTACCCAGAGAGGACACATTCCTATTGCTATTAAGATTCCTTACGTAAATAATATACCGTACCTACAAAATATAATATTCCATGCGGGCGGAGCCGCGGGCGCTCTCTAGTTTTAGTATAACATACGTAAAGTATTTTAGTGAAACGGTTACAAATAGTAGTTTCATTTTAAATAATTCATCGTAAATCTAAACTTTCCATACTTATTCATAAAACTTTATTCATTTATGTAGAAGCCGTAATCCTTCGCAAGAAATTTGAATAATTTACTAATGAGTAAGTACCTACATATACAACGTGCTACAAAATAACCCGTAAAACAATAGTTTGGAGTTACAATAGGGTTGGAGTTTACATATTGCATGAAAAAAAGTTTTTTTTATTTCATACAGTGACTCAAATGTTGTGAATTAACTCGTTATAGTGGAGCATTTAACTTTATAATTTTAAGATGTTTTAAAATTTATTGCTTTCTGTGTAATTTATTTTAGGCCGAACAGAGGGCGTTTCATCTGTCCGACATTAGGTAGGAAATTTTAAACGAATAAACACAGTATTTTCTTTTTATGTTCATAAGTTTGTACTGAATTAGATACAGAATTTGCAGCGATCGAAGTTCCTTTTATTAATTCTTGTTAATTCAAAAATTATCTTTTACAGTAGTACTAAATAAGTGAGGCGTCGGTTATTTTGAGTATTTTCGGAGGTTCGATAAGTGAAAATGTAAAACGATTTTATGCTGACATCAGCCAACAACCCTTAGTGTCATTATAAACTGTCAATTTGTGAAGTTGGTGAAGTAGGGGCCGGTAGGTGGTAGTGATCTTCTTGATTCTTAATAAGAATTTCACTGACACTTTTACTTTGAAAGAGTTCGACTGCGATTGTAGAGAGAACTGTTAAGGTACTATTCCATTCCATTTACGGGACAATAATGTCCCGGACCTTTGGGAGGCGAGCGCGGAGCCGGAACGAACGCGTAGAGGCCCTTATGACAATTTAATGAAGAGTGTGGGTACAGCGGACGCTGTCCCTGCCCTTGCCATAGGGACACACTCAGAGACAGCGTAAGATGTAAGGACTATTGTAAGTCTATGGGACCTAATGTGTATAATGCTATGGGGAGGAAAATCATGGACTAACTAAGTACCTACTGGGCTATTGATTGAGACCACCGGAATTTTTATTACTAATTATTCCACTCACCTCCTAGAGCAGTGGCCGTGAGGTTGTTTAGCATGGCCTCAAAAGGCCACCCCTGGCCACCCCCTATGTCTGCATTCTCCCGCGCACCGCCACAGAAACCATCCCCCACCACTGCCGACCACGCACCAAAAAAAAGTCACTGAAGAGTTTTCTATTTTCAAAAATCACACGACACCAGCATTGATTGAGATAAAAAATCAAAAATAGAACACTGATTTTTTAAAAAAAGGTGTTGAGGTTCCTAAAAAATGGCCGTCACTCCCGCGAACCGTCAAAAACGACAAAATTCCAGCGAAAACCCGCCTTAATACAAAATAATTAGCGCTATATTACACCCAATTAGTTTTAATTACAACTCCGTTCAAACTTATTTACACACTTAATTTTTGTTATAAAATTAATATAACCCGTTTAGTATCAATTTGTATAAATTTGCAGTTTGATTGGTTCGCCCTTAAAATGATCGTTTAATGTGGAAACCGACTGGCGACTGCTACAAAACAGATACTCACCATATTGTCTCTGGCCGTCCTTCCCAGACCCACCGCCCAAAACTCTACCCGCCTCCCTCTAACACACCGCTACCAGAACAAACCCATCTCGCCTACCGCATGCGTGCATCAGTAATGGATGCTAACATTTTGTTTACGTTCGATTCGAACAAACGAATAATCTATTATTTCATTCGTGCACGTATTATTGATACTATTCTCTCGCGCTCGTACAATATTAATGCACCAACAATCATAGTCTCTTCTCCCTCTAACCCATGCGTGTTAAACCCGAGTAAAATCTCCCTGTCTCTGTCTGTTGCAAGTTTGGAATATCGAACGTAAAACGGCCGGTCGGCGAGCAGCCAATGGGAGCCTGCTAAAATCACTTTGAACGGGCCAGGGCTGTCCGTACGCAATATTGAAATATTATCGCTATAGCTGGGCGTTTCGTTTTATTGTAATGGAAAAAACAAATAGTAGCTAGCAGCTATAACTGTGTAGGATAAATAAGGGCACTTGAAAGCTGGAATATTTCAGTCGGCGCACGCGAGTGCGAATTCTTGTAAGAGCCTTTAATTTTCGGACGCTGTTGAATAAGGAATGCCGATCGCGCGACCTTTTGCCTTGTTTGGGATTGAACTGTTTGAGAGACGCCGGCCGATGGTTTTTTGTTTATAAAATTGGATAATTATACTTATAGTGATGGGCATTTGTTTAAGTGTTATTTATTTTAGGAATTGTATTAAAATAAACATTTTTCTTTTTCGTCTCGATCGCGTTCGCGTCAACTTGTCAAATACTACGAGAATTAGTACCGACTTGCCCATAGTAGGAAATTGAGATGTTAACGCGAACGCGATCGAGACGTTTTCTTGTGTTTATTTCACTAGAATATGATTGTTAAAAAAGCATATCACGAAAATATAAAAACTTGTATTAAAATTTCTGTTTACTTTGTAAAAAAAACCGTGATAGCCTAGTGGTTTGACCTATGGCCTCTCAAGCAGAGGATCGTGGGTTCGAGCCCCGGCTCGCATCTCCATGTTTTTCGAAATTTGCCTATGTGCGAAATTGTATTTGTAATTTATCACGAACTTTTTGGTAATGGAAACCATCGTGAGGAAATCTGCACACTTCTGCGAAGCGATTCAATGGTTTGTGTGAAATTCACGATCCGCACTGGGCCCGCGTGGGAACTATAGCTCAAGCCCTTTCGTTCTGAGAGGAGGCCTGTGCCCAGCAGTGGGACGTAAAAAAGCCTATATTTTTGCACTTGACTGTACAACACGGCAGCTTTCGATGACAGCCGTACGTCATAGCGCTGTCATTTGACCAAACTAAGACTGGCTGACGCTCGATTAGTAGTGTTTTGGTTCGGACGTTTTCAAGCGCTAACCCGAAGTCCATGGTGTTGGTAAGTCAATGCACGGTAGTAAAAAAACCCGTATTCAGTTTTTTTATACTTTAAATTAATAAATAAAACAAAAAAAAACCGACGTATGAATCCAACCAGGATCCTAAATGTAAAACTGCCTACGGTACCCAGCAGCGCTACGCCGTAACTAAGCTACGCCGTAGACCCTCTACCCCCCCCCCCCCCCCCACTCCCCACTACCCGCTCAAAGAGAAGGAATTCGTGTCTAAACATAGATATGTTTGTATTTATAGCTTTAAAAGAGTTTATTCGTTAGAGAAGGTTATTAATATTGGGAGAGCTAGAGTTCTTAAGATGGGATGTTTCCAGTAGGCTTTGTAAATTGCTAATCTTTAGCTTATGTAATGCTACGTGCATGTCATTACCATCGCACCTTGTACATAATATGTAAATTTTATTGTAAGTACTTTAAAAAAAAATCGAGGTCCAGATGAAGAAATTCATAAGTACTTATAAATAAATAAGTACCTATGTTTTATACTTTAAATACCTGCTTACTGAAACAAGAAACCAGAAAAGTACCTATGACTAACGCAGGGAATCGCACTTAGATCCTTCACGTTCTGTGTCACGTGCCATACCATTAGGTACACCAAAGTTAAAATAAAACCCGGCTAAGTGCGAGTCGGACTCGCGCACAACGGTTCCGTAGAAAGATTTCAACGCTTTTCCCCAGTATTTTAAGAAGTCCAGTATTAGCAGAGCTCTGCTACTAAGCAAAATGTACGAAGTGTGGGGTCAACTTATACCGGTCTGCGAAATCTACAGACAGACATAAAAATGTAAGATTTTGAGAATTTTCTGAGTGGTTGTGCTATAAGAGCTACCTTCATACCAATTTTCAAGTTTCTAGGACAAGTGGAAAGTATCTTTTAGGTTTTCACAGTGCGGCGATTTGTATGGAAACGACTTTTTTAATGGCTGTATCTTTTGATTGCGTTGCATTGACTTAGTAGTTTGATTTTTTAATAGCTTCAAGGGATACTACCTCCACGCGACAGACAGACAGACAGACAGACGGACAACAAAGTGATTCTATAAGGAACTAAAAAAACTAAAAAAACAATTACTTTGCTCACCCGCGACCACTAATGACAAATAGTTATATCTGTGCGGCAAATGTATGTTTCCATGCAACACCTCCACCTCCACTGCTACACGAATCAACACATGCCACACAGACCCAACTATCACCACCACCACTATACTAAACGCTGACGCGTTTCGGCACTCTCCACGAGGCCATTTACGAAGCACAACAACAACCGCTCAACATGCCACCACTTCCACTACTCTATAAGGGTTCCGTTTTTCCTTTTGAGGTGCGGAACCCTAAAAATGGCAAAAAAATCCAAAAAAATACCTACCCCACTGAGATCATGAAATAAATAAATAAATACCAACTAGAACTACTCTTCCCCACTTTATACCAAAAGTCCTTACAGTCACATCGCATTATACACAAAAATAACCCTCAAGTGGCTCAGCGCAGTAATAACATGTTTTAAGCCCCCTCCAAAGCTCTGGCAAAGTCAAAAGCCCATTTTATTACATTTTTAATCCCTCAAGTGTGTAATTGCAACATATTGCACCCCACTCGGCAGACAGAAATATGGGAACGCAAAAAATGCGAGGTATTGTGAAGTAGAGTCACAGTAGGTTTAGCACAACTCACAGTGCGACTTCTATCTCGCGCGAGAACAACTGCCCGTCCTTTTCTGTCACTCAGAATGCAACGGGACGGGTAACATAATCTCGCGCGACAAACAAAGTCGCGGCCAGTCGTGCTAGCCCTACAGAACTAAAAACCGGACAAGTGCGAGTTCGACTCGTGTGGAGAGGGTTATTTAAATTACAATTTCCTATGTTACTTTTAATGCCATAGATTTGTTACAAGTTTTCCTGTGATCTAAAAGAACTGTATTTTGTATTTTTTTTTCAACATTTTCGGCCCTGTAGTTTCGGAGCCAAGGGGGGGAGGGTGCATGTTAATTTTTCTTAAATTAAGTATAATAAAAGGAAGGTTCGAGACTTTATACATCAATTTTTTTAAGTCAGTACTGCAATAAAACTCTGTGTCCTGTGTCTGCAATAGGTTCTGGTGTTTTGGTTCGAAAAATGCATCTCTGATAAATCAGATTTCATAAATGACATGGATTAAATTTTAAAAAATCGGAAGAATTGAGAACCTCTTCCTAATTTGAAGCCGGTTAAAGGTAGTAAAGCAAAATTTTCAATAAGTAAGTTCGCTGTAAGTTCTACGTAGATACGTACAAACTACACAAAATATTATCAGCAATTAATTGCAATTGAATGAATGTACAGTCGGCAAGAAGTACTGTACGAGCTACGCACGTCCATTAAAGCTAACTCATCAAATTCACTTCATCGGCTTATTAATTGCACTATAAAGCGATGAGTTCGCGAGCAGTCCGCGTTCAGTCATCAAGGCAGCAGTATCCTTTTACCTTAGTTTATCAAGTTTAAAGTAATAAATTATTTTATCAAATTTCCCATCAAATCTACATCGATCCCGAACATTGGTCCTTCGAGCTTTACGGAAAGCGGGATCTCGGCGTGAGTGAGGTGACCTCATTTTTCGCGTTCGCGGTTCCGGTTTGCGGCCACGTGGAATACGTCAGCAGTCCACGTCGAGCATCGTGATCTCGTTGGCGGACATCGCGAGGGCACGAGTTACCAGCGACCAACTTATATATCAAGTTATCATCAAGCAAGTCATCTACAGTCAGCAAAAAAGCTTTTATTAAAACTCATCTAAAATAAACATTATATTCATAATATTCTTTTTAGCAAAAAAACTTGTTGCTAAGCAAAAGTCAAAACAGGCCGGTGTTTCCACGCCCGTTTAACAGAACATTAAGCACAGATTAACCTCAGATTAGCGCCAACTCTTCCCTGATTCACTTAACGTCACTTAATGCGTTTACTTAAAACTAATGCTCTTGGGGAAACAAGAAGATTCTATTAGGCTGGAGCATTGGCTTACATACCATAGACTTTGGGTCTAGTACAAAATTCACGAAAAATATGTCCCAGTACAACACGGCATTATTCGATGACAGCCATACGTCATAGCGCTGTCATTCGACCAAACTGAGACTGACTGACGCTCGATTAGTGGTATTTTGGTTCGGACGTTTTCAAGCGCTAACCCGAACTCCATGGTGTTGGTAAGTCAATGGGCTTGAAGAAGTAATATAGTTTTTAACCCCCAACCAGGAACAGTGGTTAGCCTAGTGGTTTGATCTATGGCCATGAAGGTCCTGGGTTCGAGCCTCGACTCGCACATCTGAGTTTTTCGAAATTTATGTGCGAAATTACATTTGTAAATTTGTCATGAGCTTTTCTGTGAAGAAAGCATCGCGAGGAAACCTAGTGATAAACTAAAATTGCAAATGTAATTTCGCACAAAAAGTCCTAAAAACTCAGAGGTTCCGGATCGAACCCACGACCCTCTGCTTAAGAGGCCATAGGCCAAAACACTAGGCTATCACGGCTTTTCATAATGACACAATGTTAAAAAATCTGTGTTAATAAACGAACTACCAAGCCAAAGGGGACGCATAATTTTAAAAACATTATCCCCATCTAATAACATGAACAAACAAACAATAAACCAAGCACACCATTAACGCGTAAGCGATGATTTTTAATAAAAATACCCCCGTTTTAATATCCGATATGCAAGGGTATCTTCCTTCTGACAAAATCTAAAAACAACCGAACGAAAAAAAAGAGTTGAGCAAAAGAGCACCCTGTGTCTATTACAAAAAAATATTTTTTTATTCGCACCAAAGTACCACCGGGCCTTAAGTAAGAAGAGTACAAAATTGAACTTTATCGCTTTCACCTTAGAGTTGTAAATCGTTTGGCGATGGTGGGTGGTTAAGGCGAAGTTGTTCGGCGTGGGCAGAGACGCATCGTAGCATAAAACCGCGCGTAGTTTATTATAAGTTAATACGCTCACACCCGCCTTAACTCCGCGCGTAAAGCGGACAGTGGCGGACATTTTAACGGTGCACTATAATAATAATAAAAAGTAAGTTTTTTTTATACGACGAGGAAGGCAAACGTGCAAGTGGGTCACCTGATGGTAAGTGATCACCACTGCCCATAGACACCCGCAACCCAGAGATCTAAGATGAAATGCCTCTTGTGCCCGTAATTACACCGGCTGTCTTGCTCTCCACATCGGAACACAACGGTGCAAGCACTGCTGCTTAGCGGCAGGATTAGCGGGTAAGATGGTGGTGGCGGTTCGGAAGGACCTCGCACAAGGTCCTACCACTCGCAAAAAGCAAGTAGGCAAACGTGTTAATCGATCATCAGACTCAATTCAAAATCACGTTTGATGAAAAAAATGGGCGAACCACTAAATGAGTTATAATTTTTTTTTTATTTGTCCCGCAGTGCAGCCCGCACCCCAGTGTACCAGCTCCATTGTAATAAACTTTCATGGTTTTTAACTTTGGCCGAACACCATGTAGATATTTCTTGACGCCGGCCAATCCGCTTAAATCAACAGGGTGGCCCATAAGCCTTGATAGGTAGTGAATTATTAGTAGATAGAGTAGTAGAGAGAGTAGGTAAACTATTTGATGAAATCTTACAAGTTCAATTTGACACAATCCCAGATTGACTTCAACTATGGTAAGTAAGAGCTTACAAAATAAATGAGAATGCTTCTAAATTAGTTCCAAATACGCTCACGGGCGGGCGCTGTTCCAAACGTCATATGAATTTCTGGGATAACGTTACTACTCGATTACGTTACGCAGGATTCGAACATGAACTCCGGCCTCAGAACCGTGACCCAAAGTGGAACCTTTTCATAGAAAATGTCACGGTGACATAGCATTGCTTAACAATTAAAAATCATTGTATAACACCCACTGTGAGAATGTTCTACAGTGGGTTCAGAAATCAGATGCTTCGACTCATTGACTTACTAACACCATGGACTTGGGTCTAGTACAAAATTCACGAAAAATGTGTCCCAGTACAACACGGCATTATTCGATGACAGTCATACGTCATAGCGCTGTCGTTCGACCAAACTAAGACTGACTGACGCTGGATTAGTGGTCTCCTTTGCAAATTGGTGGTAAAAAAAAAACATTTCATTCATCTCATTTTCATTTTCATTCTATGAATGTTTCATAAAAATAAAAACAAAAATAATCAATAAATCGATTATTTTCATTGATTCAGAAAATAGCTCCATCTCTTGCCACTAATGCGTAACTGTAGAAGTTCCGTAGTGGGTGAGCTGCTTGATTAAGCTACTCATAGATGGCGCTGAGGAGAGATCTTCCAAATAAAATATGACACAAGGCATTGAAAAATTCGTTAGGTACACCAACGTTAAGTATAGCTTATTGGTGGAGCGTGGTACGGATTACCGAGGTTGCTGGTTCAAGTCCAGCTGCTTAACGAATTTTTCTTTGCATTGTCATTGTATGTTGAAATTAGTGGTATTTTGGTTCGGACGTTTTCAAACGCTAACCCGAAGTCCATGGTGTTGGTAAGTCAATGGTTCGGCTGTTACATTATATTAGAGAAAAAGTAATATCAAATTAGCTTAAATAACCGCTTCGCTCATATTCGCAGTATTTTGAAAGGATGTTAAGGAGTTTCGTAACTGTTACCGAAACTATCGGTAATTCGGAATGAAAATCTATCCGTAACCGCAACTGAATCCGAAATAAAAGTTTATGACACACGTCATGATTATGTTATGACCTTATGACAGATTTTTGTGTCCGGCCAAGTCGATATAATTTTGTTACTACTTAACCTATTGCATATTTATTGATTTTTTAGTAGACGGCACCTAAAATTCAGTAGAGTTATATAGTAATTACGTAGATTATGCATTTTGAGTCAAAAGTAGAGTACTCGTAGACAATGTTCTTTCCATGCACCTTTCATATGAATAACTTTGTCACTCGTTTTACCTTTATTTCAAGCATTTTTTTAAATAAAAACACAAATGACGTTTGTATCGTAACACGGGTTGCCGTAAGGAGCCGTGCGGGTGCCGCGCCGGCGCCGGCCGCCGTTCGATTTTAAAACCGCCGCCCGCGCTAACTTTGCCGTAGAGTTGTGCAATTGACGCATGGAACAAACCGATATCGGTAATTTACTTTTTTTTCTTTTGTATTTTTTGTGTTAATTTTGTTGTATTTGTGTGTGGTGATCCTAGTTAGTCGAAATAAATAAATGAAAAACAAGAGAAGTTAATGCAACTGCATATTTTATATACAAATTATCGTAATTTTAAACCCCCGACGCAGAAAGACGCGGGTGTTATAAGTTTGACCGGTGTATGGGCGTATCTGTGTGTCAGCCGGAACGGTGTATGTTTTTAGAGTTCCGTACTCAAAGGGTAAAACGGGACCCTATTACAAAGACTCCGCTGTCCGTCCGTCTGTCTGTCTGTCTGTCCGTCTGTCACCAGGCTGTATCTCATGAACCGTGATAGACAGTTGAAATTTTCACATATGATGTATTTCTGTTGCCGCTACAACAATAAGTACTAAAAACAGGATAAAATAAATATTTAAGTGAGACTCCCATACAACAGACATGATTTTTTTGCCGTTTTTTTTTATAGATAATGGTTCCGAACCCTTCTTGTACGAGTCCGGCTTGCACTTGGCCGGTTTTTATCGAAAACTTGTTCAATCGAGATTGTTTTTAGCTACAGATCGTTTCGATCGTTTCGAGCAGGCGTAAAGGAATTAAACTTGAAATTGAAAACATCGACACATATCATCGACATATCCCACCACTACCGCGTAAGAGCCAAGTCCTGTTTCCCCGGGGGAGCTAATATATTGTTATTTGCGCATCCACGCCGCGACTGCCTGTTCGTCTAATTTATACGCCGTTTTATATTCTGGGTGTGCTTTAATAACTCGGTAAAGAAATCTGGATAAGGGAGTTTGTGTGTTATGACATGACCACGTAACCATATCGGGTTAGAAGCGGAGTCCCGTGAATCATCGACAAACGTTTCACAATCGTTTCATTTCATCTAAAGCTATTTTCTGCTAAAATCGTATAGGTTAAGTTAGTTTTTAAATCAAAAGGTTAAGAAAATTTACTTTCGCGATTTTCACACATTATCATCACACTCGGGACGTCGGGACTTAATCACATAAAATATGTATTATTTAATTATGTACCTCGACGTTTCGGACGCGACATTGCGTCCATGGACTCGAAGGTTCTTCGAGACCAGTGTGGATGCATCGTCGCGTATGCAACGTCGAGGTATTTAAATAATACATGTTTTTACGTGATTAAGTCCCGAGTGTCATGATAATGTTAAGAAAATAAGTCAGAAAATAGCTTCGGATGAAATGAAACATTTCTGTGAAACGTGTGTCGGCAATTTAATGATAAACCGAATAAATCTCTCTTTCTCTAAACATTTCTGCACCTCACTGACTCTGACCAGCCTCACTGTCATTTTAATTTTCACACATATATACGGCGAATCTTGGCCAGTGTTAGGGGGACTTATGGCCGTAATGCTCCATCACCATAATCCGGCTGTGTATGTATAAATCAGGCGAAGCTGCTTGCGCGCAGTTTGTATGCGCGGCTCAGAACGGTGGGCTTTACGAGGTCGGGCGAGTTTTTAACCCCCGAAGAAAAAGTTGCATTATGTCCCAAACGGACAGATTTCGATGCGGTGTTTTTAATCGAAAGCTAGTCGAAAGCTAGTTTAATCAAGATGGTTCCTAGCTAAGTTTCATTAAAATTGGTTTACATGTTTTTGAAATATTGAGCTTTGAAATGACATTGTCTTGGGTTTTTCAACTTTTCTAAGTTGGTTAGGTTAATTATGGAGACGTTTATATATGAGAAAGTTAATAGAGTTTTATTTCGCATAAGGTAAGTCCCAGTGCCCGACACTACCCCAATAGTTGACACCTTTAGTCTTGATTCATAGTAATAAAGATGACAAGCCGGATGTCATGCCAAACCCAACCAATTTAGAAAAGTTGAAAAACACTCGACATTTTATATTTCAAAGTTCAATATCTCAATAACGGCTGAACCGATTTTAATGAAACTTAACCAGAACTACATTAATTACACAAGAATAGCCGCGTCGAAATACGTACATCCGTTTAGGAGCAACGATGCCACAGACAGATACACAGACTCCCATACTCGCAGGTCAAACTTAAGACACCCCTCTCTTTGGGTCGGGGGCTGAAAATAAACTACAATAGTTACACTATGATTTAGGATAAAAGCGGCTCTTTGTGCAACGAGACATTACGTATACATTCAGCTACCATAGTTTCAAATTAACGCAACAATTCATTCGCCAATATCAAAGGTGCATTTAATAGTGCCCTGATAGATAGATGCTTATTGCGGGGGAGGCATGTTTCAAATCAACCCCCCACTGCTACTTTACCCTTCCCATTAGTCCAACACATCACGAACTCTAACCCTTAGAAAATACTGTTGATTTTCCCTTGCTTCTAAGTCATCCAACTGCAAGTTAAAGTTGTTTAGAAGCACTTAGTATTTTGCGCTCGAGTCTAACCATTACAGGTTTAATTTCTATGATGTTAGGGTGCTTTTTCGAGTGGTTGTTGCGTCGTCAGGTGTTGTGGGTAAGTTTGTCTGTCTGTCTGCATGCCTGATCCTCATGAGGATGCTTAATTAGAAGATATTGTTGCGTTTGACATGATTCTGGGTGACGTGCGCTTTGAGCAATATACTCGGACCGGTATTTATTCGTTTAGAATTGAAAAATAGCTACCTGCCGTTTGGGGCTGTGTGGGGGACAATCTAGGTATGGGAAATTTACGTTACTAAATCAAATATATTCGAATGTCAAATGTTATGGGTTCTGGAAGCTGAATAAAAACTTTTGTTTTGCATTAAAAAAAAAAACAAGTTATTTTTGCGCATGAGAAAATTTACAAAAATGTGAAAGTTTAATAATAATTTTTAAACGTTTACGGAAACCTGGCAAACTGGCACTTAGCACTTAATTTATAGTAAACTAGCTTTCGCCCGCGGCTTCGCTCCCGTGGCAGAACTCTCTATCCCCTGGAAATTCCGAACATTCCCGCCTCATCCCGGGCGTACATTATAAAAGGAACCTCTATGCCAAATTTCAGCTTTCTAGGTCCAAGGGTTTGGGCTGGGCGTTGATCAATCATTCAGTCACTCAGTAATAAGTCAGTCAGTCAGGACATGTCTTTTTGTATAATGTACCTATAGATTTCATGTGTCATTGGCCTCATTGTATTTGTGTTTCGTCGTTAGTACGGTTGGATCTAAAAGCAAATAACAACCTCTGGATACCTATGACAACACAGAAGAAAATCTTCCAATAGGTTTGTTGATTGATGTCAAAATAATATCATTTTACATTTTCACTTATATGTATATCAAGCTTCCGAAAATACTCATAAATAAGACGATTCATTTATCAAAAACAAGGAGACAGTTTATTCACTGAAAATGATGACGTTACAGTTTGGTGATTCAATACAAACTTCATACTAACGGATTCGAATCGTCATGAAATTTAAAACATGAACCCTGAAAAAGTTGCTGATTGGACCAAGTAGGCATCATGCCTCTATTACCTATACCTTCATAGAATAGAATATTAAGTATTTTAACTGGTATCTCAGGGGGCTAACTTTTGTTAAACTTTCAAAGTTATAGCTTGCAAAAGCTTAAATATTTATAATAGTGTAGCAATCATCTGCACCCCGCTTTACCTAGTTAAAAACCATTACCTTCTTAATCACCAGTTTAAAAAAAAACTAATAATCATCCATCTGCACGTGACTGCGCAATAGGGGTCAGACCACGAATCCATGCCACCAACGACTAGAAAAGTAAACTCTATTCATTGCGCAATGAATACGCTCATGTCGAAAGAGTTAGTTGGCAAAACACGCAACGTATAAGAAACATAATCATCGTGTCGTTTCTGCGGGAAATTGTGGTAGACTGTAAGGGCTCGTCCACACGCGCCCGCGCAAACAAGCTGCCCCGTGTGAATACGCCTTTGTGTTATTATTTATTATCTATAATGCAATGATTGTGAATATTTATCCATTGTTATATGATTGGCGTTAGGGTGATGTTGTAAGTGAATGTAAAAATTGATTGTCATGGTTAAAAGGTCAGTGACTTTCTAGCGTTACTTTGCTGAGGTCCAAGTTGATGAACTAAAAAATACGACGTTATAATTTAAAACTGGGCAAGAGCATGTCGGACACGCCCAGGATGGGGTTCCTATTCTTAAGCCATTAGGAAAAAGCCCTGGCATAGATACCTGATATAAAGTTATTTTCATCAGACCTAAGGTAGCCGACCCATCTAAGGCCCCCTAAATTATTTCTTTGCGTAAAAAAATTACATGAGTATTAAAAAATAAAAATAAATATCACTACAATTCTTTATTTAATAATGAACAAAGCGTTTGCGTTAAAGTGTCAAATACTTGAAAGCAAAGTGCTCTCGATACGTGCCTCTAGAGGCGCTGCCGATTCGCCCATAGGAACGATAGTTACTAATTGAGCCGTTAACGCGAACGCGATCTAGTTTTCTTGTGTCGCAAATGACACTAGATGCTCTGTAATATCATTTATCGCATAGAGATGTTCTCACGGGAAGTCCGCGCGCATTTACTCCATCAATAACAATTGCACCTTTTTAAAACTCCATCGAACCTCGCCCCATTTGCAATATAAATTGTGCCCCCTGCCCACCTGTCAAATGTAGCTGTCATGACATGTGCACGCGCCGGCACGCGCCGCGATCCCTGTTGACATGCGTGATTAGATTAAATACATGCGATTTATCTGCTAGCTGTCAAAGTGACAGTTATGGCAGCCGTCTGTGAGTTATTGGAGGCTGTAATTAAATAGTAATTGTACAAAGGATTCGTGTTTAGTTTAAGTAGACAAAATTCAAATACGTGGCCGTATTTATTACTTATTATTAGTTAAGTGACGTATTTAATAAATAACCTAAACAACTTCGAAAAATAACACTTTAACTTATAACTTTAAAAAAGCTGAAAAACTCCCGACACAGTCATTACAAAGATGAATATTTCAAAAACGGGTGAACCGATTTTAATGAAACATAGCTACGAACCATCTCGATTAAACCAGCTTTCGATTAAAAAAACCGCAACGAAATCGGTTCATCCGTTTGTGAGCTATATGGTGACACAGACAGACACACACATACACAAATACACAGATACACAGGTCAAACTTACAACACCCCTCTTTTTCGTCAGGGGTTAAAATTATGAAATTGATATTATTAAATAATGAGATGGTGTAGGGCTTAAATGATATACTCCACACGTAAAGACAGTTTCTCATAGTTCCAGATTATACAGCGTCCTGCTTTGCGCGTCCACAAATAAACACCAGACTAGTTAGATAGATAGTTAGTTCTGCAAATATATTTATAATTATAACCTTTTTTTCGAATGATTTTTGCCATACCTTTCTGTGAAATTGGCAAAATTGATACAGGAAATTGTCATTATCTCATGATAATGAATGACAATTCTTGACTTCATTACGTAAAAATGTCTAAATACCTCGACGTTTCGGACGCGACGTAGCGTCCATGGTCTAGAAGGGATAGGGGACAGGGCAGGGACCTGGAGGGGGGGGGGGTCCCTTCCAAAACCATGGACGCAACGTCACGTCCGAAACGTCGAGGTATTTAAATTGGATTCCGATTGTCCTTCCGATTGACATTATTATTGATAGGTTTGTTTTCATTTTTATAATAATTACGTCACTACTAACATAGAAATAAGGGACATTATGTAACTAACAAAATGAGCCATTGGTTATTTGAAATAAATGTATATTATTATTAAATATTTATACTTCATTAAGTCCCGAGTATCATAATAATGTGTAAAAATCACGAAAGCTTAAATCAATACAGGAAATTGACATTGCCAAATAGTTGGGTAGAAGCCGAATGCCATTTTTAGTCGCGTGGTTAACTTGGATGGACTGAATATGGACATATTCCATACGAATTGATACCGCTCTATAATAAATTTCACTGGGACGGACCCGCGAGCGGTCGCTAGTATACATAAGTATATTAATTAACCAAGATAGATACCTATATTAATTAACAATTAAACTACAGTTTGTATTTGCCCGTCACAAGCATACCTTCTACTAATAATACTAATGTGTGTCTGACTATCTGGAATGACATGCGGCGCATAGCTGTTAAATTAAAATCTCTTGTAATGTTAAATGTACAGTTGGTAACACTCCATAGTGAACTAGCTACAAACAACAGGTTTACAATACTATACAAATATTCTTTACTAGCTGTTGCCCGCGACTTCGTTCGCGTAGAATTCGTTTATTACTATACCGCAGATATATTAAGTTCTGTATAACAATTAACTGTCGATTATCCCATGCGTTTAGGTCTATTTAATTTGGGAAGCTATTGACAGGAATGACGGCCTAGGAGCCTAGATGTTATTTTTGGGTTCTTTTCATTGTAGGGGTGCTACGCCTACTACTGATAAATCTACTTACTGCAGCGTAATGATTTTACTTTTTCTTACTTACTTATCGTATGGTCGTATAGAATTTATTCTAGAGTAGGTAAATAATTTCATTTCATTTTCAATATCCAGAAGGCAATGTTTTGGAAATATGTTTTGGTATGGTATGGCATACCGGGGACCTCTTGTTTCGTCGAAATTTTTTAGTCATAATGTAATGTTTGTCATAATTCATCACTAGTCATAACTCTTTTTTTTCTCTGAAACCGTAAAAAATTCAGGAATTTTGTAATGGTCATTCTGTAGAACCCTATAGGTTAGGTTAGGTTTGTTTTATAATAATCCTGAACAATTGATAGTTTCAGAGAAAAAAAGGGTTATGAGTAGTGATAAATTATGACAAGCATTACATTATGACTTTCAGCTGTATGGGAGAAAATATAGACCCACGGCATACCATACCATACCACAACATATATTTATAACACATTATGCGACATTGTATAAACATTGGCAGTCCCCTTATTTTTATTATCCTTGGTATGTACAAAACGTGCAATAGTATACAGGATGTATTTACTGCTGTATTTTACCCGGGATTGAAGTTTAATATTTCTTGTATTACATCCGGCAGAGGGCGCTGCGGAGTTGCCTGGAAACGAGACGACGGCAAGAATTCTCTGCAAGAATGCGGGGACACACGGGATTGAATCACGAGCGGGGCCGTTGTAGCAGTATTAAGGTCATCATCATCGTCAAGCCTTTTTTACGTCCCACTGCTGGGCACAGGCCTCCTCTCAGAATGAGGATGCTTGGGCTATAGTTCCCATTGTAGATTTAGGAACTTTAGACACACCATTTCCTCACTATGATTTTTTTTTCGCAAAAAGCTCGTGATAAATCGTCACGAATGTAATTTTGCACATAATTTCGCACAACACGACCCTCCACTTGAGAAATCATAAGTCAAACCACTAGGCTATAACGGCTTTTTAATTTAGGGTCATACAAAATCACTAAAACTGCCATGAGAGTCAATTATAGTGAAATAAACGGATCATTCCCGTTTGTCACGTTTCTACATACTATTAGTTATGCTATGCCCAAGGGCTGGCAGCTATTTCTCCCAGCGAATCAGCGTTGCTTTTTAACGGGGGAATAATTATTGAGATATTTAAGTAAGTACCTCTAGTTTTAGAGTTGTAATTTATAGGTAGATTAAGATTTCATTTATTGTCACTTCATTGTCTTATTATAAGATTATAACATTTGTACACCTGCCTGTTAAAAGCTAATCGACAGTTATTTTCAAACAAGTGAAAATGCAGATAAAGAAATCATAGCAATTTTATTTACGATCACAGAGTTACCTTAATTTCCTTTGACATCCGTACAACGACTGAACTCCGTCAAACAGCCCGCCAGTATTTATCACTTCGTGGGTAGAACATAAAAGTACCGTCCGTTACTACAGATATTCAATCAAAAGCTTACACTGTGTAAAATAAGAAAGTGAAAGCTATCTGGCGAAGCGCGACGTTTTTTCCCGAAACACGGTCCGTGTGTCGCGCAACTTCGGAATTAATTCGCATCCCGCCGCCATCTTGGATCTGTCACTCCGCTGATTGCTTCATCTTATTGCCTGTACAGTCACCAGCAATAATATATGATTATGGACAGCGCTGCAAAAATATCTGATCACGGTAGAAGGCAAAAGTATATGACGACACTCGACGGCATAAAGATCTAATGGGTTGCGGCCGGAATACTCGTATATATCGTTCTTGGTTTAGGGCATAAATATCGGACACTGAGTCGCTTAAAAATATCTGATACTATACAAAATCAAAATTAAGTGACTCGTCACCAGCATTAATATGTATTCACTTTGGAAGCAAAAACATTAAATCACACGGACCGCATAAATATCTCACATGTTACAAAATCAAAAATATGTGATCAATCAGCAAACATGAACTTAATTCACTAGTATTACGAATCTAATTTGAATGCAGCGATCTGACGCTTCTTGAAAACAGTGCATACTTGTCACTACGTATATCTATCTCACGTTTCTTAGCTTTTAAAATAAGAACAGTATTTTTGTGCTTGAAGTTTTTTTTATTAGCGGTTAAACTCCTTGGTAAAGTATATGGAAAAAATAATACGTCAACAGGGTATGTCATATTAGAAACGAAGAACTGAATTTGTTGGATTTAGATAAAACAAAACATGAGACAGACATATACAGTGACAAGTACGCACTGATTGATCACATATTTTTGATTTCGTCAAGTATCAGATTTTTTTAAGCGACTCTGTGTCCGATACTTATGCCGTTACCCAAGAACGATATTTATGCCGGTCGCAACATATCAGATCTTATTGCCGTCGAATGTCGTCATATGTTTTTGCCTTCTACCATGATCAGATATTTTTGCAGTGCTGTCCACAATCATATATTATTGCTGGTGACTGTACCTACTGCGGTTTTTAAATAAATTGATTTAATTCAAAAGATGGCTGTATAACTTAGGTATTGATGGTTATACATAATCAACAAAATTTTATTTTAATTTCACGTATCCGTAACGTCAGTAAACACTTTATTAACTATGAACTAAAACAATTAATTTGCTCACACGTGAAAAATAGCTACGCCTGTGCGACAAAAGTATGTTTCCATGCAACACGGAGGTGTTGCAGAGGCGGAGGCCTCTACTGCTACGCGAATCGACACATGCCACACAGACCCAACTATCACCACCACCACTACCACTATACGCTACCAGGGTCCTGTTTTATAAAGCTACAAGTTGTAATTTACAAGCGGAAGTCTCTTTCTAACAAAAGGTGATGGAATGAGACTTCCGCTTGTAAATTGTAACTTGTAGCTTTATAAAACACGGTCCAGTTGTTGTGGTGTTGGTAGAGCAAGAGTGGGCGAGGCACATTGCTCGCAGGAATGATGGCCGATGGGGTCAGGCCGCGGACCGGGAGACGAACTGTCGGTAGGCCTCCAACGGGATGGAGCGACGACCTGGTAAAGATCGCGGGACCGCGGTGGATGCGGAAAGCACACAAAACCGGTCAGAGTGTCGAGCACGACTTTTCGAAACCTGCGTCAGGCTGCGTCACGTAAAATCGAATAGTAAACATTGTCGAGTTTGTATGAGGTTTGGAACAGCGCCCGCCCGTGAGCGTATTTGGAACTAAAATTTAGCATGAAGTTTCTCGATCTCGATTGATGTGATTAGTGTAGTGTGCTACCATACTTTCGACAATAATAAAAATGACGATTCAAACGAGTGTAGTTGTGAGCCGCCGTCAGCTGCGCCGAGCAGCCGCGCGAGTAGAGCCGCGGCGCGCAGTTTACGTCTGCGTGGCGTGTGCTCCTAGAGGAAGGACTACGGATTAGTCCGAAACGTACGTGAGTGATCCGTTTATTTCACTACATAACGTTCACTTCTAGTCCAGCAATCTCCCGGGAGGCCACGACCATCTCTCACCATTCATGCGTCTTATTTCCACGCTACACCAAAGAAGACTTTTTTCTATTCTTCGGTATAATAAAGTTGTTTTGTCTCGGACCTCCCACGCGCGGCGGAAGCGCACGGTAGCTGATACCGCACTTAGCACGCATGCGCAAACAGCCGGCATGATGCACAGGGTGGCGTAGAATGGGAGAAAGTTGTGAAATTGTAAAAAGTATTCCTGTTTCCTACCAACAAGAAGAGCAAGAGGCATTTCATAATCATCAGGTGACCCACTGGCTCGTTTGCCTTCCTCGTTGTATAAAAAAAAAAACAAAAAAAAAAAAACAAACAAAGGCGGGTGGTAGCTTAGGACCTTGTGCGAGGTCCATCCGGATCGCCACCAACATCTTACTCACTAATCCTGAGGCTAAGCAGCAGTGCTTGCACTGTTGTGTTCTGGTGTGGAGATGGATAAGGTAGCCGATATAATTACGGGCACAAGAGACATTTCATCTTAGCTCTCTAGGCTGGCAACGCAATATAGTATGTAAGGGTAACGCAGTCTTGCCAGGTGTAACTGTGTATGAGCAGTGGTGATCACTTACCATCAGGTGACCCACTTACTCGTCTGCCTTCCTTTTCGTATAAAAAAACAATCGGAAGGCCGATATCAGGGCTGAAATCAAACGGAAAGTTTTCTGAAGTAAATAGCACAGAACTGTTATATCGCGATAGAAGGAAAGATCTACAAGTAGTTACCAAATACCAATTCTGGTGTAAGGGTGGGCACGCGACCCGGAGTGTCGAGGTTCCGGGTTCGATTCCCGGGGTTGGTATTTTTCTGGTTTTTTTCTGTGTATTCATGTTTCGGTGAGTTTATTAAAATATAATTGATACTCACGGGAAGACCGTAAAAATAAAAAAAATTGAAAAAATAAATAAAAAATACAAAAGGATTTTCCAATTGAGATCATAAAAGTAGTTTTTAAAACTTCATGCGTTTCAGTTCCAGCTCTCGACCGCTTTCCGAGTGCGATGTCATGTTTTAAAAACATTTTTTTATACGACGAGGAAGGCAAACGAGCAAGTGGGTCACCTGATGGTAAGTTATCACCACTGCCCATAGACACCCGCAACCCCGGAGGGTTTACAGATGCGTTGCCAACCTAGAGAGCTAATACTAATAAGCTAATACCTTGTTGTTCAGCAACTAATTAGTGAATATTACAAAAAACAATACTTACATTGAACATGATGATTGATTAGGCATAGAAAAAAACTCGAAATAAATTTTTTTTCGCTGACTGTATATTTTATCAACTATCTGTGTATATCGATTGTTATCAGTTAAAAAGTTGGTAAAAGTCTTCTAATAATATTTTCGCGTTTCCCCTTCTCAACTTTCCACCTTGTATTATTATTGTTTTTTTGTATTATACTTAAACACCCTGTGCGCGTGTAAATGAGGCGCGCGCGGCGGCCCGTTCACACGAAGCGCCTGCGCCGGGAGACGGGACCGATTTCAGACGCTGTTTCGTTCAAATTAAAATTAAATCGAATTCTGATAGAGACTGCTCTAATTATCGATATCTGTATTTTAACCTTGAGCCAACTTACAATTTGTGAGTACAGTGGTATAGTTTAAAGTAGTTTTAACATGAAGCTACCGTGAGAACTACGAATTAGTCCGAAACATGTAGGGCTATAAACTCGACTTACATACGTGAGTGATCCGTTTTTATTTCATTAAAGTAGTTAAAACTACTTTTAAGTTAAAAAACAAAACATTTCAAGGTAGTCAACTCTCGGCCTATTCCGTGGCCTGGTCCGAGCCAGAACTTAAAACAACGCGTCTATGGGAACCCGAAAGACACACCATAGACCAGATCCGAGGCCACGAACGTTTTAATTACCTTGACTACCTACAAATTATCACTATTTTTTTTTTACGACAATGAAGGCAAACGAGCAAGTGGCTCACCTGATTGTAAGTGGTCACCACTGCCCATAAACACCCCCAATCCCGGAGCGTTTGCTGATGCGTTGCCAACCTAGAGAGCTAAGATGAAATGCCTCTTGTGCCCGTAATTACACCGGCTGTCTTACTCTCCACACCGGAACACTACAGTGCAAGCACTGCTGCTCAGCGGCAGGATTAGCGAGTAATAATGTGTCATAGTAATAATGAGAACGTGACTTCTCTTTTTACCGTACTCGGTTAAAAATAACGGTACCCCGTTATTTTTAACCGAGTACGGTACCTGGTACCTGGCGTAAATTAAAAATAAAAATAAAAAGGGTAGTTTGGAATTCATTTCTTAAAAAAGGGCAGTTTAGGACTTACATAAAAGGGTAGTTTGGAATTTATAAAATATTAGTCATTAACTAAGTTGAGTACATGGTTTACATATGTCAGTAGTGGAAGTGGTGGCATGTTGAGCGGTTGTTGTTGTGCTTCGTAAATGGCCTCGTGGAGAGTGCCGAAACGCGTGAGCGTTTAGTATAGTGGTGGTGGTGATAGTTGGGTCTGTGTGGCTGTGTTGATTCGTGTAGCAGTGGAGGCGGAGGTGTTGCATGGAAACATACATTTGCCGCACAGATATAACTATTTGTCATTAGTGGTCGCGGGTGAGCAAAGTAATTGTTTTTTAGTTCATAAATATGGACCTCCGCAAAGTAACGCCTGATTCAATAAAAGACACCCAATTTGCTTCGGTTATTCACTGGGTGGTCATACACTCACGAAGGTCACCGTAGTAAAAGACCTTGGAGTGTATGTTGACCACGCATTATGATAAAATTATTTCTAAAGCGTACCAAATGCTAGGCTTTATATTCCGCCAGGGAAAAGATTTCAGGGACCCAAGAACTCTAATTCTTCTGTATAATGCCTTTGTCAGATCTCGTTTAGAATATGCATCAGTTGTCTGGAGTCCTTCTTATTCGGTGCACATTACTAATATTGAAAGAATCCAAAATAAATTTATACGGCGGATGAAATATCAGTTTAATTCATTTGACACTGGCTGCATGGATACTCTCCAATTACGTAGAGAAATCAAGGATTAATTTTTTTTGTACAAATTACTCAATAATTTAGTTGACTCTCAAGATCTACTCAGCAAGATATCATTTAGGTGTCCTACCTTCCGCACTCGTTCCGCCAATTTGTTCGCTACGCCGTTTTGTCGCACTAAATATGCCAGAAATTCATTCTTAGTGAGAGCATGTTCCAGTAATAATAAGGAGTACTCAGGTGCTGATATATTTCATATGACATTGCAGGAGTTTGTGTTCACAATTAAAGATACTAATGATCAAAAGTATATAGACTTAATTTTAGTGTAAGTTTGTTTATGATTGAAGAAAAGATCTGGATTTTGTTTGATTTTAGCACACTACTTTGTTTCTCACATAGGTACTGAGTAATTTAACTGCTTAATTGTTTGTTTATTGTTGTTAGTAACTACTTACAAAATTTGTATATATGAGCATAAAGATACAAAGAAATTAATCATAAGTGGAAACTGTGTTGGCTTATGTGTTAACTGTAATGTTCTGTGTTTTATGTATTAAATTTAAGCTGTTTGTTTCCCAATAAATATAAATATAAATAATAATAATAACAATAACAATAATTAAATTTAGAACCTAAAATGGAAAACGTCCCCGAGTCCGCTACCCCGGGGCAAGGTGCCCAAAAGACTGGCGGCGTTGCCTCTTTGTATAGCAATGCCTATACGTTGGCCGAGGAACGCGCCAGCCCTTTGATCACCTGTAATTTTGATTAGTATTTTTCTTAATATATTAAAAAAATTGAGTGCGTCGGGTCCCCACGGGCCAAGCGTCTCCACATCAAACGCCGCAAAACTGAAACTGTTACTAAGTTCACAGTATTTGCGGCGTTTGAGAGTATCTGCGCCCGCCTTTGATGCCGTAACGCTGAGGTAGGACGGCGCCAAAGTATCAACGCACGTAGCGTCCCATACTAAGGGCCGTCCTAGTGCTAGTCCGTGGTCACCAGGGTTATGCCGTCGGGCCTCTTACCATTCGGCTCTAGCACTGCGGGAATGTTGGCGCTGACGAGAGCACGACGGATGGTGTCGTTGAGGCAGGCGTGGCGGGAAATTCTACCGGCGCTTTTAGGGCATCTTAACCCGTGGTGACCCAAACAGTCCACCTCAGATCCACATAGAGAGCAGGAGTGTGGACTTACTATATTTAAACCCAACCTAAGTCCAACAGCCATTCTAAATGAGTCGTTATCCAGAAGGGTGTAGTAGAATGCCGATGGGTAGGCATGGAGCCAGAAGCCGGACTTCCGCTCGGACACGGCCAAGAGGCGGGCTTTTTCAGATTGGGTGGCACAGGTGTCCATAAGGTGGGTGTGCACTCTGAGGCTTAGGGGCTCATCCCAGAGTTTCTGTGTCGCGGCGGCTATGGGAGAATCTTTTCCCGGGCAGGCGGTTTTCCAGGCCTCTTTTGCCTCGTACAAGCATGCTACCTCAAAATCACTTAGTGATGGGACGAGAATTTTACCAATTAGAGGTAGCACGCTGTGTACGGAGGAAAGGAAAGCCGGCAGCGCGACGCTGGAAACTTGCTTCACACCAAGGCCACCGAACCTTATGGGGAGTGTTGCCTGCAGAAACTGTCGGCTGTCAATTTTGACGTTTACGTTTTTTTTCTAAATGAGAATGGATGCAAGAGTCAAAATTTTCACATAAATTTGGGAATTTCCAAAAAGGGCAACAGCGCATAACGTAAGTTAATTTTGGGCCAAATAGACAAAAGCGTAAAATAAAAATGGCCATGTGAGAATGAAACCCCTATTTCACCAATTTTACAATTGTCACTTTTCAATGACAATTCGGTGTCAACTGCTGACTTGAAGAGCTTTTGTTTTAGCGCGCTTCATATTGTCAAAGAAAAATGTAGTTCGAATTGTCATAGAAAACTGACAATAATTGTAAAGATGGCGAACCCATTGTCACAGCTGTCAACAGCAAAATTCTCCGCCACCTACACAAAAATACAACATTCAAAGTAACGGCCGGGTGCTACTACAAAAATTTAAGCAACCGCCATAACTCACCGGTTAAGGCGCGAGGGTGGCGCCCTCTGTATAAATCAGAGATGATTCAATATTAATGATGTTTTAACCTTAGTGATTTATCGGTGACGACGCGAGGCTCGGGCGACAGCGGATTTGAGTAAGTGTTGTACAGTCAGCAGTAGAAGTAGCTAAGCAAACCGAAGCGGTTACAATGATCTGCGCAAGCTCTTATGTCTATAGCAATAGGGAAGCGATTAGATCTATTTAACTACTTCTGCTGCTGACTATACTTAAACAATATTTAGTATGGTGAAATAAACGGATCACTCACGTTTGTCAGTCGACTTATACGTATTAGGTAAATCTCATGATAGTTTTATGCTAAGTGTTTGCGTGGTGCTTAACAAATTAATTGTATATTTATTCTATTAGCAGTAATTTCATTGCCTAGTGGTTTAACCTATGGTCTCTCAAGCAGAGGGTCGGGGGTTCCAGCCTCGGCTCACACATATGAGTTTTTAGAAAATTATCACAAGCTTTACGGTAAAGCAATACAATGGTGTGTGTGAAGTCCCCGATTCGCACTGGGCCCTCGTGGGTACTATAACCCAAGTTCTCTCATTCTGAGAGGCCTGTGCCTGGGCACGATGAACGATTTTCCTTGTCAAGCTATGCGACGTCACTATATGACGTTTACTGTGAAAAGGTTCCATGGTGGGTCAGGAATTAATTTCCTCGACCGTACTTGTATCTCACTGTTTGAACTTGTTTCTATTTCTGTACTAGCCGTTGCCCGCGACTTCGTCTGCGTAGATTTCGGTTATCGCTATCCCGCGGGAACAATACAATTTTCTCGAACAAAAAGTAGTCTATATGTTCAGTGCCTCGATGTTCAAACTATCTTCTTACCAAATTTCATTTAGATTGGTGCAGCGGTTTTTCCATGAAGAGGTAACAAACAGACAGACAGAGAGACAGAGTTTTTTTTTTTTATTATTCAATAGCCATAAATTGTATGTGTACGTACATGTTGATATTGTGCAATGCAAAGTGAATCGATACAATTTATTGAATCAGGCGTTACTTTGCGGAGGTCCATATTTATGAACTAAAAAACAATTACTTTGCTCACCCGCGACCACCAGGTGGTCGCGGGTGAGCAAAGTACCCAGAAGGTGTAGCTACATACTTACATAGGTACTTATAACTAACAATATAATCATAATATTCACAAGCTATAAGGACATAACTCAATGACAATGACAATGACAATGAGTAACTTTCACATTTATAATTATTAGTATAGACCTTCTGTACGATAAAGAGTTTACTTACCTACTTACTGACTTAAGCTCTCCCGCTACCTCCCCTCCCCCGCCCCACACTCCGTAAGCCCATGTTTTTGTTTATTGCTAATAAGGTATCGGCGCAAATTGCCGGCGAGGGGACAACGTGCCACCGGCCTTACGAGGTGATCTTATGGTGTTAAAGAGATTTTTTCAGTGACCTATGACTATTATTACATTCATCATCATCATCATCATCATCATCAGCCTATTTACGTCCCACTGCTGGGCACAGGCCTCCTCTCAGAATGAGAGGGCTTGGGCTATAGTTCCCACGCGGGCCCAGTGCGGATTGGGAACTTCACACATACCATTGAATTGCTTCGCAGGAGTGTGCAGGTTTCCTCACGATGTTTTCCTTCACCGAAAAGCTCACGATAAATTAGGTACAAATGTGATTTCGCACATAAATTTCGAAAAACTCAAGAGGTGCGAGCCGGGGTTTGAACCCTCGACCCGATTCCCCGACTCGATTGTTTTTTGGCGATTGTGGCGACATCGTGGCGATGTTTTTCTTTAATACTATTTTTTAAACTCTTGTCAAACCTCCAATGATTAAAGGTCATCTGTGGAAATAGCGGCCCTTCAAGGTAGGCCCGTATTACCATGACAATTTGATCTACATTTCTTTGCCAATATAAAGCGCGCTAAAACAAAAGCTCTTCAAGTCATCCGTCGAATGGTTTAGGATGTAGAGCATGTCAAAGAATTAGACATACATACGTATGTTACATACATACGCACCAAAAACATAACCCTCTTTGGGCAGTCGGTTAAGAATGACAGTTTTAAATGATTCGCGGTTAATTGCATTAGACATAATGAAAACGGGATATTGACCGCGATTACCTTATAGGTTCATCCAAACTAGAAAGTAATCGCGGTCAATATTTTATTATGGTTAGAGCATTTAATCGCTTACTTACTGCGTAAAGTTCTGCGTGAAGTTGTGATTTCGATTTGTATTTTACCAGAAAAAATGGCGTCCCCACGCTCGCCGCAGGCAACCAATAATTACTGCATTTAACATGTTAAACTCATCCACAAAAGTAATTACTTTACCTACTATTTATACTAAATTGCTTTGGGGTGTAACTGCAGACCCTCCTTTACCTCCTACGGCGAGAATGGCGTTAATTCGGTAGTAAAAGTTACGAATAAAAGAATTTAAATGCCACCCGTGTGTTTAGGTTTTGTGAGAAAATGTGAGAAATTCGTGTGAGGCGTATAAAGGTATCAAAGATCTGGGAAAGGTCACTTACATAAACAGTAGAACTATAGTGAAATAAACGGATCACTCACGTATGTCAGTCGAGTATAGGCCGACATGTTTAGGACTAATCCGTAGTCCTTCCTCTACGCTTCCGCTACGCCGGTGGCGAAACGTCAACACAGTAGAACTAGGTACGTATAGGTATTTTTCATTGGTAAAGAGGTGAACTACAATTAGCTGTAAGCTGCTTTTATGTAATTCATAGTACTTTTACAAAATATGTAAAAGCCAGTAACAATTAATAATGTAATTAGTAATGTTATTGTTGTAACTTGTGTGTTATCCTATTTTTTGTACAATAAAGTGTTTACTTACTTACTTACAATTCAATAGTGAGACTTATTGTAACACTTGTATAGACATAGCAGAAAAACCTTTCCCACGGGCCAGGCGAAAATCAATCTTATGACAACGTACAAAAATCAATCTTACAACAAACAGTCTAAATAGCACGGTTCATGAGATAATACAGCTTGGTGACAGACGGGCAGACAGGCAGACCGACAGACAGACAGACAAACGGAGGGAGTATTAATAAAAGTCTTATTAGTTTTACCCTTTGGGCACGGTACTCTAAAAACAACTTACAAAAAGCCAATCGGTAGCAATTCTGGTCAAACATTATTGTTATGTTAATAAATGAACATGCCGGCTGTGCTTGAGCCAGCTGGCATTGCACGAGACGATGGCAAGAGACCGGACGGTATGACTTTGGTTCCATGGAAGATGAGTCGAGTACTGGTGTGGGATGCTACCTGTACAGACACACTGGCCCCGTCCCTTCAACATGGAACTAGCAATAAAGCTGGTGCAGCGTCTGAAGCGGCTGAAAAAGCTAAAGCTCATTAATACAGGGGTCTAGGCGCCCAATATGACGTTGTCCCATTCGGCGTCGAGACCCTTGGTCCGTGGGCTCCTAGCGCTCTGGAACTTTTCAAGGAAATTTCCAAGAGGCTAGTCGATGTCACAGGGGACCGAAGAGCTGGCAGCTTTCTCCGACAAAAGCTAACCCTAGCCATCCAAAGAGGGAACGCTGCCAGCATCTTTGGTACCATGCCCAAAGGAACTTCTTTTTGAGACCTGTGTTAGTTTTTATAAATTAGTTTTATTTTAAATTTAATTTAGGATAGGCATTTATTTTATTGTTTTAGTTTAGTTTAATTTTAGTTTTTATTTATGTTTGTAGACGTAGTTTAATTTAATTTAATGTTTAGTAGTATTGTGTTTATTTATAGGACATTAAATAAAACCGTACGAGAAGTGTTTTCAGAACTTTACATTTGGATAATAAATGTTAATACTTGGCTTACTACTTGTCACTAACTTAATAACTTGTTTCTGTCTTTGGTCCATCTCGATTCTTACTGTCTCTGTTATATCTAGTCCTTTGAAATGCTTTTCACCTGTGGCCTTTTTGACGTTTTCACTCATGTTTTTTATAAGTAGTGTATGTATTGTATATGTAGGTATATGTTTATTTATGTAGTATATTTATCTGTAGTTATTAATTTAATTTAAGTTGTTGTTAATTTTAAGTTTCTCCTTTCTGTTCATTTCTGCCACCTAATTTAGCTTCTTCATCTTGGTTTCTGTATTTTGGTTGTCTGTAAGAGATCGCTTTTAAGCGATAAGACCGCCTATTGTCTACCACACCTGTTTTCTGTAATCTCTTTGTACTATTTTTGTGGTTTTCAATAAAGAATATTTGTATTGTATTGTTAATAAATTATGTTCATCAAAAATCAACAAAAAAAGATACAAAAAGGTTGAGTTTGACACCACTGTTTGTAATATCAGCGCTATGCGCCGACAGTCACGATGGCCGGTCGTAAAGGCAGTGTTTTCGATAGCTTTTTACAAGTTTTTTGGCTGCTCGAGTTCCATAGACAAACATACGAACACTGTGCTCGAAGGGGGGGGGGGTCGTGGCCGATTACAGGGTGCTTGGAGAACTCTTGGGGGCATTCATTAAGTGCAACAAGCTTTTGTCTATAACTTGCAACGTTTGTACCGAACATACAAATCATGCAAGTTCAAAATGACCCACTTTGAGTTGTCGGAATGGAGAGGAAGGACTGGTAGTCCTTCCTGTACTTTACTTTTTGTTGATGTCATCCAACTTACATATGCATACCAAATTTGAAGTTAATCCGACCATAATGAAATAAAAACGGATCACACACGTATATAAGTCGAGTTTAGCCTCACATGTTTCGGATTAATTATTAATTATTATTGCTAATTATTATCCTTATGGTAAATATATTTTTAAATTGAAATACGTACGTCATAATTGTGACTAAATATGCGAAACTTTCGTTCCTTCATGTGACCAATCTACCATGTTTTGTGCATGTAAATTATTTAAATTCGTCTTCAACAACAGGCTCGACTACTAGGTTTACTACGACTACTAGGTTTACTACGACTACTAGGTTTATTGCTAACCACAAAATATTCACAGAAATTTTTGAGCTCGACTCGAACTTGTCGGGCCAGCGTCAAAAGTCGCTTGTCACTTTTGTACCTTTTCGCTCTACGGCCAGATACAGCGCGTCATACGTGATTGACAAGTGTGTTATTGCGACAAGGTACAAAAGTGATGAGCGACTTTGAACCTTGACGCTGACTGTACCATTTTTTCCAACTTGAGACCATTGAACCTATTAAGGAGCTAGATTCCTAAACAACCAAGTAGAGCGGTGCTAAAACACTCAGGTGCTAACTAAACCATTTTCGGTGATGCTCTGATTGGACAACAGTTTGTTCTCGGAAAACTGAGCGACACTTTTAGTTTGGATTTCCGCTTCGTGCTTATTGAAAAGACAATGCTTTAAGTGCTTGTTTTAGGTATTAAAATAAGTTGAGTTCATTGTTACGGGTTGATCGGGAAAATATGAAAAAATCTGAAATAACGTTTCTGTTTTTCCTAAACGGTAGGAAGCAAAAAGTTGTATGAGTTGTTTCAATGCATGCGTTTGAAAGCAGTAACAGATACTTAAACAACATACAAAAAATACATATTTACCTACTACCTGAGTTTTCAGTAGGTAAATATGTATTTATTTATTTATTCAAGCACACTATCATTACAGGATTAACCTAATGCGACAGAGAAGTTCTGAAGTAAACAATTTATTTTAATATCTGTTTTTATAAATAACAAATAATGCTACCATAGTGAATTCACTCAGAAAACAGAGAAACAGATCTGTTTCCTCGGCCATTTCGCACGCTTAGTATTAAAGTGACTCAATTCTTAATATGACATATTGCAAAATTGAATTTAAAATCTAAACCTACAAAGTTCATTTAAGGTTTATTTAGAATTGAGTCACTTTAATTCTAAGCTCGCGATTTGGTTGAGCGTGTGTCTATTAGTATTTTGTTTTGGTAGGTAAGGTAAGTACTGAAAATTTTAATGCAAAACACACGGGACACTAGGCTAGAGACATTTAAATAACGAGGCGTAATTATTTACATTATTATGGTTTTATAAGTCGGTTACTTACTTATTTTTTTAAAACCGACTTAGCTGAGAAGTACACAGCTTCCTAATAGTACTAATTACCACCAACACCAAATCGACCAGTATCGATTACCATTCCTGATTAATCATTCAGCACAGACCCTTTTCGACCCGTTGTTTATTATGTACCATTAGTGGGTATTTAGAAACTACACGCAAGAACTCCCGAACGTATTCCGCTCCGATGACAAGAGAGGTCTTATTACGCTGGTCGTATCTTCCTTCCCGACCAATATAGCTTGAGCTGTGTAATGTATGGAGTCGGATAGCGGGGAGAGGTCGAGTTATTCTGGGTGTTATAGTGACGTTATAATGGTGGAGTCGTGTCCGTAAGTCCCGAGGGAGGGCAGCACTAGAGAGGAAATGCATTGTTGGGTTTTGTTTTTTTTTTCTTATGCAAGGAGATGAAAGAGGAGGATTTATTTAGAAGACATTTTTTAGCATTTGTTTTTTTTTTGTAGAAATACGTTTTATTAGATTTTCGTCACATTTTTTTTTTGTTTAGTTCCTGTGTGAGTTTCCTGTGTACAAAGGCGAACTTATACTGGTTGTTTAATTAATTTCAAGGCAATATTTTTTACAAAATTAAATATCTCAAAAATGGGTGAACCGATTTGAACGAAACTTAGCTAAGAACCATCTAAATTAAACTGGCTTTCGATAAGAAAACGCATCAAAATCGGTTCAACCGTATAAGAGCTATGGTGCCACAGGCAGACACACAAACACACATAGCAGTCAAACTTATAACACCCCTCTTTTTGCGTCGGGGGTGAAAAATATTGTAGGGCAATTTTAAAGGCAATAAAAATGCCCGTCACCATGGATCATCTAGCTAGAGCAATTTCTAAAAAAATATACCCTCCAAGTGCGAGTCGGGCTCGCGCACGAAGAGTTCCGTACCATTATCTATAAAAACGGCAAAAAAAATCATGTCTGTTGTATGTAAGCCCACTTAAATATTCTGTTTAAGTATAGTACTTATTTGTTGTTATAGCGGCAACAGAAATACATCGTCTGTGAAAATTTCAATTGTCTAACTATAACCGTTCATGAGATACAGCGGACGGACAGCGGAGTCTTAGTAATAGGGTCCCGTTTAACCCTTTGGGTACGGAACCCTAAAAATGCGGCAATTTTTTTGTTCCATACACAAATAGGTACGCCTATACACAGATCAAACTAAACACCCCTCTTTTCGCTTCAGGGGTTAAAACCAAATAATAACAGTCGTATCCACACTACGCCCCGCCATCCAACTCCTCAGAGACAGCGCACTTCATTTGTTCTCTCCATACGTACGTACAGACAGACGGACCGACACGGAAATTTCATTAGAGGATCCGGGGTGATCTTTGCACGGGATGTCTATTAATGACTAGGGGAGAGTTTACACTTGGCTTTTTGGCTGTTGCGTGTTACAGCTAGATAGACAGATATACATAATGTAATTTATGTGGCCTTTAGCTGAGAAATAAATAAATGCCAATTTGACACCAATTGACCTAGTCCCAAACTAGGAACTATTTTGATTAAAGTTGGTGATATTTTTTTCCAGTTTTTAGATAATTAGGTTTTTAATCTCATGCATGTCTCATGTATGTTATTAGTTTTAAGGAATTATTTTTATTGTTAGGTGGTGGCACTCTGGGACCTGAAATAAAATATTTTTCTTTCTTTAATCTCGGATGACAGCGGTATTCATGAGTGAATAATAAGGCACTGATTTAACAAAGCACAACTGTAAAAAATACCACTTGAAATTGGTGAAAATCTGTGTATCTATTGCTATAAAACTGAATAAATATAAATATTATTCACTGTGGCCGATGGGGTCAGAAGGTTCTCGTATGACGTCCGCGGACCGGGAGACGAGCTATCGGTATAGTAGGCCTCCAACAAGATGGAGCGATCACCTAACCTGAAAAAGAGGGCTGGAAAGTGAAGTGAAGTATGAGTATGAAGTATGTTATAATGAGTGTATGTACATGTGTAATTATAACAAAATTGTCAATGACAAGTGATAAACCCGCACGAATGTATTGGCCGGGATGGAAAGGGGCAAAGATTGCGGGACCGCGGTGGATGCGGACAGCACAAGACCGGTCTGAGTGGAGAGCCGCGGGGGAGGCCGCCGGCCAGCAGTGGACGTCTTGAGACTGGCATGATGTTGATGATGATGATGAAATATTTTCTCAACCAATTCTCGTCAAATTTTGTGAGCAGGTTTGCTAATTATATCGATTTTTTCTGTCGATTCGTTTTTTGTGTTTTTTTAAAGACAAAAAAACCAAGAGTTCAAAAATGTCGCAAGGTTTACAGCCTCTCAAAGGCACTAGTTACAGGTATGGTCAGTACAATTATACAAATCACACCCGTGAACACACACAGCAACACAACATAATATTCGCGAATTCTAGTTTCATATAAAAGGATGAAACAGTTTCATTTCAAACGATAACTTTTTTTGAAAGCAGCCGAAGGGTCGCCAACTAGGCAAACCGTTTACTTTAAATACTAGACAACGGATAAACTTGGTCTAGGTATTTAAGTAACTGATTTTACTTCAAAGCTTCTTTAAAAAAACCAGGTTAGACGAATATTAATTTTGTACGCCTTATATGATTGCAAGGGACTTAATTCTCACATAGCACCATCTAGCGCCTAGACATAATAATAAGCAGATATCACTGGTTCGTGTAATGTGTAAGTGGTTCTTAAATTTTGAACTAGATGTCACTTTGCTCAGTCAACCATATTTGATTACAACGCCATCTACCAATAAGTAGAGTATCATTGCGAAAGCTGTAACTAACCGCTGCTAATTTTGCTATTCGTCGCTAGATGTCACTCCCAAATATATTTTTTTATTTTTAGTAACCTCTTTTTCAAACCTATTATTCCGCTCACATTACGTCGTAATAATTTGTTCTCTAATGACTTAACAATAGAGTTGTACTTTATTGTTGCATTAATGAAATATAGAACCAACGCCACAGAATAATATAAACTAATGGAATAGGTACTACCCAATGCAGTGCTTATAGAAAATACAGAGTTGTCACAGATGGCGTCTGGAGTATTCCCAAAACAACTTTTATAGAATAAAGAAAAATATCAAGGACAACAAATACAAGAGGACTGCCAATAGGAATGCTCGCGGGTGGTAGGATCTTGCGCGAGGTCCGTCCGGATCTTACTCGCTAATCCTGCCGCTAAGCAGCAGTGCTTGCACTATTTCTCAAATTTCAAACTGTGACGAGCTGTCGGTAGGCCTCCAACAAGATGGAGCAACGACCTGGTAAAGATCGCGGGACCGCGGTGGATGCGGAAAGCACAAGACCGGTCTGAGAGGAGAGCCGCGGGGGAGGCCGCCGGCCAGCAGTGGACGCCTGATGATGATGATGACTGTAATAGTTACATCAGCCTGCGCAAGCGCATAGGTACGATTGTTTACTGGTGCGCGGACGCTGATTGCTAGGAAACCACGGCCAATATTTACTTGCAACAGGTCGTTTAGGTTATGTGACATGCAGACTAACATACAGCTAACTTTGTTACGAGTCTATTTGCACCCCTGACTAAACAGCCTTTTTTTTTATTGACTAAATAACCCAACCAACTTAAAATTAAAACCGAAAAACCGTCACTCCCACAACAGACCGAGACGAATCTAATGACACCTCATACTTACGTACGTTGACATCCGTCAAACTGTTTAGGCTGTAGAGCGTGCCAAAGTATTAGCCGTACATACATACATATACGCTCGAAAAACATTACCCTCCTTTGGCTTAAACGAGTAGACCGATTTGAGCGCGGTTTTTTTTAACGGAAAGCTAGTTTAATCGATGTACCTACTTATTTCTTACTTTAAGCTAAGTATTATCAAAATCGGTTTAGCGGTATTCGAGATATTAAACTTTGAAATGACTTTACTTTTACTTACTTATGTGTGTGCGCAGCTTCTCGCCCCAGATCATGCGCGCATGCGCAAACGGGGCCCGAATCTCACGGCGATTACTTATCGGTGTGAGATACAAGAGAACGCTAAGTACAGTCTGCTTCAATAAACTTCAAAACCCTAGTGAAATAAACGGATCGCTCAAGTAATTTAGTCGAGTTTATCCCCACTTGTTTCGGATTAAATCGTCGTCTCTGCCCCTAAACTAACGAAGTTCGTATATATCGTGTCGTCCCGCTCACTCTCGTGTTAAATAATATTAGCTTGAGAGGGACGGCACGATACGAAGTTCGAATTTCGCCCTTCGTAGTCGGGGGGCTGTTCGTCAGTGTTTCTCTCTCGTTTATTTCACTAATGATCGTGTTTCACGGTTTTTTTTTATACGACAAGGAAGGCAACGAGCAAATGAGTCACCTGATGGTAAGTGATCACCACTGCCCATAGACACCCGCAATCCCGGGGGGTTTGCAGATGTGTTGCCAACCTAGAGAGCTAAGATGAAACGCCTCTTGTGCCCGTAATTACACCGGCTGTCTTGACTGTTGTGTTCCGGTGTGGAGAGTTCCACACCGGAACACAACAGTGCAAGCACTGCTGCTTAGCCTCAGGATTAGTGAGTAAAATGTTGGTGGCGATCCGGATGGACCTCGCACAAGGTCCTAAGCTACCATCCGCCTTTGTTTGTTTTTTTTTTAAATACAACGAGGAAGGCAAACGAGCCAGTGGGTCACCTGATGATAAGTGATCACCACTGCCCATACACACCCGCAACCCCGGAGGGTTTGCAGATGCGTTGCCAACCCAGAGAGAGAGCTGAGATGAAATGCCTCTTGCTCTTCTTGTTGGTAGGAAACAGGAATAGCGAGTAACCTTGAGAAACCTTGCACAAGGTCCTACCACCCGCAAAACCCGGTAGTTTCATGTTAAAACCTAATAAACATTTTCAATTTATCTACTTTAGTCGGAGTGTACTAGACTGATATACGTGAGTGATCTGTTTATTTCACTATTATCTACTCAATCTTGGTTAAAAGTTGACTAAGTACGAAAATAAAATGTCTCCCTTAATGGCCCTTAATGGTGTTGTTAATAGCCTATGCCAGTAAGTAAAATCTTACAAATACCTAAAAACTCACATGTTTTGGTAAGTATAATCGTCCCACGATATCTCTGCATAAAATATTAATTGACAACCCAGAAAAATCACGCTGTGGTAATACTTTTTCATGACACTCAGACATTTCTTTAATTAAAAATAATAATGATAGTAGCAACCAAAAGTTGCTGTTTTTTTTTTAAATATGGCTCTGTCCATTGGAGGACAATTTTGCCAGTGCTTAATAGGTTTTTGCCGCTGTACGGTAAAAAAAATGTAGAAAACGAAATATTAGAGGTATTTTAATGGTGGATGGTGAATGAACGATGACCTGTTTAATGTTTAATCTAATCAAAAGTCGGAGGTGTTGCATGGAAACATACATTTGCCGCACAGATATAATTATTTGTCATTAGTGGTCGCGGGTGAGCAAAGTAATTGTTTTTAGTTCATAAATATTGACCTCCGCAAAGTAACGCCTGATTCAATAAATTATAAATCAGTGTTGCCATAAACAAGGTTTAGATTTCTACTGTTGTCAGTTCGTTGCAGAGTTATCGTGGGACGAATATACCTATATTATTTTAACCTCTGAGGGAAGTGTGAAGCAAAAAAATGTTGTACTACCTGTGTGTATTACGTGAAAACTGCAAAATTTTCGGGGCTTTACATCGCGTTTTGCGTTTTTTTAACCCCCGACAAAAAAGATGGGTGTCAAACTTATATGACCTGTGTATCTGAGTATCTGTGTGTCTGTGTATCTGTGGCATCATAGCTCCCAAACGGATCTGCCGATTTCGATGCGGTTTTCTTTAATCGAAAGCTAGTTTAATCGAAATGGTTCTTAGCTAAATTTCATTAAAGTCGGTTAACCCGTTTTTGAAATATTGAACTTTGAAACGACAATGCCGGGGGTTTTTCAACTTTTCTAATCGAAAAAAAAACTTCTTTTTTTCGTGTTCCACATATGGCACTCCATGCATTAAGGTACTATCTACAACACGCTATACAGAGAGAATAATCATGGTACATTTTTTGCTTTCACATTACTGCGTTTTGTTCATTCTAATTAATGTAGAATATGACTGGGGTGTTATGCCTGCGTTACTACTATTATTCAAACAGCCTAGTATTATAGTGTAGCCAATGTAGTACTACAGCTCCCTGTACACAGGTGCACACGCCGGTAGCTCACAGAATATTGCCTAACCCAGCTGCGGCTAGCCGTGGCCTCAAGGTCACTCCTATAAGGGTATCTAGGTCTAGCATTCATCATTCCCCTGCTAATAGATTACTACATGAGAACTTACATTTTGTTTTTAACCCCCGACGAAAAAGAGGGGTGTTATAAGTTTGACATGTGTATCTGTGTGTCTGTGTATCTGTGTGTCTGTGTATCTGTGTGTCTGTGTATCTGTGTATCTGTCTGTGGCATCGTAGCTCGTAAATGGATGGACGGATTTGGACGCAGTTTTTTTTAATCGCAAGGTAGTTTAATCGAGATGGTTCTTAGCTAAGTTTCATAACAATCGGTTCAATCCTTTTTGAGATAATAAACTTTTTTATTGAACTTCTTGAGTCTATGGCCTCTAGCCTCTACAGCAAGGCTGGCCAATAGATTTTCTAACTGGGCCAAATTTTTAAAGTCTGATGCGGTTTTTTTAGTTTTAGGGCGTTACCACGCCAATCGGCCGATCATCGATCGACACTACACCCACAGTGTGGCAACACTAATCGATCGATGACATCGATCCCGCTACCGCTTTGGTTGATAGGTGTGGTTTAGTAGAAACTATCAATCGACGTCAACTGTTCCATTCTACCAGAAATCCCATCGCATCAAATCGGCGTGAAGCAACAGCACAGCACCCTTGTTGCGTATCGTTGGGTCGGTGAGAGTGCCGGAGGCCTGATCCCCCCCCCCCCCCCCGCTTTCCCCTATCCCTTTTCCTCCTTAAAAGCCGGCAACGGACTAGTGACTCTCATGGGGTTGCTGGTTCTTGCATGCTTGCTCGTTTGCCTCCATCTTTCAATAAATAAACCATTGATTGATCGATGTGGTGACACCCTGAGGTGGAGTGTAAGCGGTGCGGCCAGCCCTCGCCGCGTCGCGCTAGTGACCGGCCAGCCGATAAACGAGTTGGCGGGCAAACCCAAATGCCTGCTCTAGAGTAATTTTTGACACAAGAAAAGTCTCGATCGCGTTCGTTACGGGCAAATCGGCAGCGCCTCCAGCGGCACGTTTTGACAACAATCCGTTTTCATAATATTTGACATTGGCGGTCCTCTGTGATTTATTCGTCATGCCTGCGCATAAAATTCGAGAACTTTTCATAGCCCTTCTATTATTAAACTCAATTAATTTATAGGGTAAATTGCTTTACATATTACAAGTTAATTATCACTTTCATCGAACAGGGCACCATCAAAACGTGATTAATATAACGAAAGCTAATCATGGATACGATTGGAATGCGAGAAAGTAATCTAGTTATTGCGTAAGGGCAGGTGTTATATCACACGTTTACTCTGTAATGTGGAACAGATAGACGGACACACTAACGATAGGTGTAATTAGCTGGAGGTCTATAGACTTTAAGCCGGTTGTATGTTAGCTAAACACGTTTCTGCTTCGAGCATGACGAAACGATATTATCAACATAACCTAACTGACTTAGAAAAGTTGAAAAAACCCGACATTTTCATTTCAAACTTCAATATTTCTCTCGATTAAACTAGCTTTTTACACAACAAAAGCAATGTACAATGACATTAAATCCAAGCTAAAACTAATTAAACTAAAACTTAAAACTAAATGAAATCTAAATAAGGCCCCCGTTGCATGGCGCCCAAAAGGCTGGCAGCGTTGCCTCGCCGACGATGCTGATTCTTTGAGAGAAAAAACTGTGAGCCCTTTAGTCACAAGTTGCATCGACCAAGCGCTTTTGCAACTCTGAAATAAGCTTTAGACAATTTTAGACCTAATGAAAACGGGATATTGACCGAGATTACTTTATAGGTTTGATGAACCAAAAACTAAACTAAAAAACTAAAACTGTTCGCCTTTGTACATTTGCTTTTGTTCTGTTATCTGTTATTATATGTTTTATGTGCAATAAAGAGATATACATACATATATACTAAACTGTGTAAGTAAAACTGTTACTGAAATAAACTTGTAAGCGCCTCTTTGTTTACCGTCAGAGGTTACCCCTTTATCTCAAACATTCCTAGTATCACAATGGTTATCACGCCAAAAAGAAATTTTCGTGACACTGCCCACTGCCCGTGGGTGCGTTACGCAAGTGCTTTCTGCCCGCGGGCCGTAAGAAAGTTGTCGGAGCTTTTGGTATGTAAGTGCTTTGACAAAATTGCGAGTTAGTTGATAAATAATTGGATGGTTATCGAGAAGGCTTTTATGGCCGTTAATTTATTTGTATCTTGATGTTGTAAAGCTTACGGCGCCCGAAGCGAGGGTTATTTAATTGATTGAAGCAGGCTTTATGAAGTAATAGTACATTATTGCCGAGGCCCGGGAGGTAGGGAATTAAGACATTAACCGTGAACGCACTGCACTAGAGTCTTAATTTATCCGATTCAACCCGGCAGTTCGTCACATTGTCGTTATAAATGTCTTTACTTTATTTTTATTGAGATGAGACAAGGCAAAGGCCATTGCTATCACAACATAACGTAGAACTGGAGTTTCGTCCTTTTAAAATAAGATTATTTTGATAAATTATAAATTAATTATGAATCCTTGTGAAAATTAAAAAAAAATCGTTTCCTCTTTCCAAGCAGAATACTGATTGAAGCGGACGAAAGTGTGGACTGTATATTAAATTAATGAAAGATGACAACTAGTTGAAAAGTGGTTTAACAAGCAAATAAAAAGACAAAAGGAACAACACAAACCAACCACTAGCACTACTGACAAGACATGACAAAAATATTAAAACAAAAGTAAAAAAGAACATAAAAAGACAAAAGGAACAACACAAACCAACCACTAGCACTACTGACAAGACATGACAAAAATATTAAAACAAAAGTAAAAAAGAACATAAAAAGACAAAAGGAACAACACAAACCAACCACTAGCACTACTGACAAGACATGACAAAAATATTAAAACAAAAGTAAAAAAGAACATAAAAAGACAAAAGGAACAACACAAACCAACCACTAGCACTACTGACAAGACATGACAAAAATATTAAAACAAAAGTAAAAAAGAACATAAAAAGACAAAAGGAACAACACAAACCAACCACTAGCACTACTGACAAGACATGACAAAAATATTAAAACAAAAGTAAAAAAGAACATAAAAAGACAAAAGGAACAACACAAACCAACCACTAGCACTACTGACAAGACATGACAAAAATATTAAAACAAAAGTAAAAAAGAACATAAAAAGACAAAAGGAACAACACAAACCAACCACTAGCACTACTGACAAGACATGACAAAAATATTAAAACAAAAGTAAAAAAGAACATAAAAAGACAAAAGGAACAACACAAACCAACCACTAGCACTACTGACAAGACATGACAAAAATATTAAAACAAAAGTAAAAAAGAACATAAAAAGACAAAAGGAACAACACAAACCAACCACTAGCACTACTGACAAGACATGACAAAAATATTAAAACAAAAGTAAAAAAGAACATAAAAAGACAAAAGGAACAACACAAACCAACCACTAGCACTACTGACAAGACATGACAAAAATATTAAAACAAAAGTAAAAAAGAACATAAAAAGACAAAAGGAACAACACAAACCAACCACTAGCACTACTGACAAGACATGACAAAAATATTAAAACAAAAGTAAAAAAGAACATAAAAAGACAAAAGGAACAACACAAACCAACCACTAGCACTACTGACAAGACATGACAAAAATATTAAAACAAAAGTAAAAAAGAACATAAAAAGACAAAAGGAACAACACAAACCAACCACTAGCACTACTGACAAGACATGACAAAAATATTAAAACAAAAGTAAAAAAGAACATAAAAAGACAAAAGGAACAACACAAACCAACCACTAGCACTACTGACAAGACATGACAAAAATATTAAAACAAGTAAAAAAGAACATAAAAAGACAAAAGGAACAACACAAACCAACCACTAGCACTACTGACAAGACATGACAAAAATATTAAAACAAAAGTAAAAAAGAACATAAAAAGACAAAAGGAACAACACAAACCAACCACTAGCACTACTGACAAGACATGACAAAAATATTAAAACAAGTAAAAAAGAACATAAAAAGACAAAAGGAACAACACAAACCAACCACTAGCACTACTGACAAGACATGACAAAAATATTAAAACAAGTAAAAAAGAACATAAAAAGACAAAAGGAACAACACAAACCAACCACTAGCACTACTGACAAGACATGACAAAAATATTAAAACAAGTAAAAAAGAACATAAAAAGACAAAAGGAACAACACAAACCAACCACTAGCACTACTGACAAGACATGACAAAAATATTAAAACAAGTAAAAAAGAACATAAAAAGACAAAAGGTACAACACAAACCAACCACTAGCACTACTGACAAGACATGACAAAAATATTAAAACAAAAGTAAAAAAGAACATAAAAAGACAAAAGGAACAACACAAACCAACCACTAGCACTACTGACAAGACATGACAAAAATATTAAAACAAGTAAAAAAGAACATAAAAAGACAAAAGGAACAACACAAACCAACCACTAGCACTACTGACAAGACATCAAAACAAAAGTACAGAAAAAGAATAAAAAAACAATGAAAATAATCGATTTATTGATTATTTTTGTTTTTATTATTATGAAACATTCATAGAATGAAATTCAACATACAATGACAATGCAAAGAAAAATTCGTTAAGCGGCTGGACTTGAACCAGCAACCTCGGTAATCCGTACCACGCTCCACCAATTAAGCTATACTTAACGTTGGTGTACCTAACGAATTTTTCAATGCCTTGTCATATTTTTATTTGGAAGATCTCTCCTCAGCGCCATCTATGAGTAGCTTAATCAAGCGGCTCACCCACTACGGAACTTCTACAGTTACGCAGTTTCTTTGCATTGTCATTGTATGTTGAATTTCATTCTATGAATGTTTCATAATAATAAAAACAAAAATAATCAATAAATCGATTATTTTCATTGATTCAGAAAATAGTTTCCATGTCTTGCCACTAATGCGTAACTGTAGAAGTTCCGTAGTGGGTGAGCCGCTTGATTAAGCTACTCATAGATGGCGCTGAGGAGAGATCTTCCAAATAAAAATATGACACAAGGCATTGAAAAATTCGTTAGGTACACCAACGTTAAGTATAGCTTAATTGGTGGAGCGTGGTACGGATTACCGAGGTTGCTGGTTCAAGTCCAGCCGCTTAACGAATTTTTCTTTGCATTGTCATTGTATGTTGAATAAAAAAACATTATAACATGAAAACTAGCAAGCAGTTTGCGACACTGATAACTAATCAGATTATACCTAATTATAGAATTGTGTAATATTCTCAATTGCTGGCTAAAGTCATGAATCTACATTACAGTTGAACAACTTCCATTCGAAATACACCGAGAAAAGCGTAAGCACTATGCTAACGAGACTTACACAGGGTGCCGGGAATCTTCTTTACATCCTATGTACCGCAACTGCTTAGACAATAATGTACTATTGTGTCCCATTAGCACAAGTTACATGGTTTGCTGGTACCCTTTTCTCCCGCGCAAACAGGGGCAGGTGATAATGGGCGGTTGCGCAAGAGCAAGAAAGTGGTCAAGAGATCCGCGACAGGTACAGTCGGGCTGGTATAATGTCGGCAATAACTTTTTTCTGAGAGGAGGCCTGTGCCCAGCAGTGGGACGTAAATAGGCTGATGATGATGATGATGAATAACTTTTTTGTGTTTCAATATACAACGTGTCCCTACTCTCTGGCCCCTATTTCACCAACTTTACAATTGTCAGCTTTCAATGACAATTCGGTGTCAATTGCTGACTTTTGAGCTTTTGTTTTAGCGCGCTTCATATTGTCAAAAAAATGTGGTTCGAATTGTCATATGAAACTGACAATTGTAAAGATGGTGAAATAGGGGCCTGGATATTGAACGAGATCCCGAGTAGAGTTCCTTCTCAGGAATGTTCTAATAATGGTAAATTATTTGATTAGATGAACGTAAAAAAAAACTACATACAGGCTGTTCCGAAGTATTCAATAGTAAATCAGTCATTTCTCCGTTAATACTGTGGAGTTTGTAATGAGTCTTTGTACATAGGTTAGAAATCCGGGTCCCTCTGAAAACCAGCGCCGTGGCCCCTGCCGCGGCACAATGCTGAGAGGGATCCTGTTCAACGTCTTTGTTTACTTTTTAATTGTTTTTTATTATACTTCTTGTGTACGTTGAATAAATATTTTTCTATTTCTATTTCTATTTCTATAAATACTTTAATAAACACGTCCTATTCATCTGTGTCTAGTGCCCTTAGTGTAATCAAAAAGCACAAAATACGTCTCGATCGCGTTTGCGTTAAACTGTCAAAAGTATGAGAATTGTTAAACGCCAACGCGTTCGAGACGTATTTCTTGGCCTGATCGGCGATTACACTAGGCGCTCAGATGGTAGATACACGTTGTATACGAGTATAGCCAAATATTAATAAACGGATACGGATATTTATCTATCTGCTTTACGACAACGATCAAAAGGAAAAACTGAACCCTTTTAGTATCGCTTCTACATTGCTTGTTCGTCTGTGTGTCAATCGCAAGTATATCGAAGTCAAAAGGATACGTACTTGTCATTGATCTAGAATCATGATATTTGGTACGAAGCATAATGACTCACAGCAAAAGCCAAGGAAAAAAACTATTGATTTGTTGTTACATCACAGGAAAAAAACTATTGATTTGTTGTTACATCACAGGAAAAAAAACTATTGATTTGTTGTTACATCACAGGAAAAAAACTATTGATTTGTTGTTACATCACAGGAAAAAAAGTATTGATTTGTTGTTACATCACAAGAAAAAAACTATTGATTTGTTGTTACATCACAGGAAAAAAAGTATTGATTTGTTGTTACATCACAAGAAAAAAACTATTGATTTGTTGTTACATCACAGGAAAAAAACTATTGATTTGTTGTTACATCACAGGAAAAAAACTATTGATTTGTTGTTACATCACAGAAAAAAAAACTATTGATTTGTTGTTACATCACAGGAAAAAAACTATTGATTTGTTGTTACATCACAGGAAAAAAACTATTGATTTGTTGTTACATTCACAGGAAAAAAACTATTGATTTGTTTTTACATCACAGGAAAAAAACTATTGATTTGTTGTTACATTCACAGGAAAAAAAACTATTGATTTGTTGTTACATCACAGGAAAAAAACTATTGATTTGTTGTTACATTCACAGGAAAAAAAACTATTGATTTGTTGTTACATCACAGGAAAAAAACTATTGATTTGTTGTTACATCACAGGAAAAAAACTATTGATTTGTTGTTACATCACAGGAAAAAAACTATTGATTTGTTGTTACATCACAGGAAAAAAACTATTGATTTGTTGTTACATCACAGGAAAAAAACTATTGATTTGTTGTTACATTCACAGGAAAAAAACTATTGATTTGTTTTTACATCACAGGAAAAAAACTATTGATTTGTTGTTACATTCACAGGAAAAAAACTATTGATTTGTTGTTACATCACAGGAAAAAAACTATTGATTTGTTGTTACATTCACAGGAAAAAAACTATTGATTTGTTTTTACATCACAGGAAAAAAACTATTGATTTGTTGTTACATCACAGGAAAAAATCCGTGGCTCTATTGTTATAGACATAAGAGCCTGTGCAGATCACTGTGACCGCTTCGGTTGCTTAGCTACTTCTGCTGCTGACTGTACATCAAGCATCACGAGAAGATCAAATATGGGCGCAGGCGCAGGAGCGGCAGGGTCGAGGAAAGTGTGACGTCACGTGTCACGTTACGACATTACGAAAGTCGCCGGCAATGTCAAAGGCAGCCGCGGTATGCCGTCGAGGACTTACAATTATAGGTTTGGCTGATTTTTGCGGATATTTTAAAGGTCACTGGGGATCGATCGGGATTTATTTAGCAAATATGTACTTTAGTCTTAGAACCTAATTATACATGGACCCTGGTAGGGTATAGCCACAGTAAAAACTAAATTACATCTAGTCATTTCATTTCATTTATTTATTCAGAAACAATATAGACATTGTGTATGAAATAGGTACAGTTCAAAATTTCTTACATTATAAATAAAAATTAGCTAGGGTACTAGATTTAATAGAAATTCACTGCAATGCTTACATTACATTATTATTATTTTACATATATTTTCTTAAATTTTTACAAACCCTCCTGAACGAAAATCTCTTCAATGCTGTAAAAACACCCTCTCAACAAGAATGCCTTCAACCTTCTATGAAATACTCTATAATTAGTAATATTCTTTAAATTAGTGGGCAGTTTGTTAAAAATTTGAATAGCTTGATATTTAACTTACTTTTTTACTTACTTATTCTCACTTTTTTTTTTTTTTCTTAATATTAATATTTGTAAGTATATATATGTATATTCATCTACTTTATAAGTATTTCTAATATTTTCTCCAACTTAACATCTAAGTATGGTATGGCACAGTTGGTGACTAAATTCTCACCCATGACATTGATGTCACTATTTGCGGAAAGCCTTATTTTTTAATGTCATACTGACATGCACCTAATTTGCATTTCTGTCCTGTGACAGAAACATTTTGTCTATACAAGCGAGGCAACATAGTGGATTGAGGTTAGCTGTCACTGCCAGTGGTCAAGAAGTCACTCAGTGATCTCGTTTACGAGTGGGTGGGGGCATTCGTATTTGATATCATAGGCATGACAATTAGGTATTTTAGTCACAGATGACATTCAAAAATCGAACCCCTGATCTCTATTATACAAGTAGGTATGTTGTCCATGCTGTGTTAATACTTGTTTTTATACGACGAAGAAGGCAAACGAGCAAGTGGTCCACCTGATGGTAATAAGTGATCACCACTGCCCATAGACACTCGCAACCCAGTTTTGCAGATGCGTTGCCAACCTTAAGAGCTAAGATGAAATGTCTCTTGTGCCCGTAATTACACCGGCTGTTTTACTCTCCACACGGGAGCATACCAGTGCAAGCACTGCTGCTTAGCAGCAGGATTAGCAGGACCTCGCACAAGGTCTTACCACCCGCAAATATAAGTAATGACAGTACTTACTTTAATTGGTCTCAGTTTTATTTTGATCGATGATTTTTTTATCGTCTAGTGTCTTGACGTAAAAGGCACACGATGAGCAGTAGAATCAGTTTAGTGAACTCTTAATATTAATACCAGACAATAACAATAATACCAGTAATAATAACATGGCGACTGGCAATATATTATTCCGAAATTATTGTTACTAATTCACCAAACTCGATCTTTTTCTGTTTAGTGTAGACTAAGATTATATCATCAACTAAAAGAAAATCAACTTTTTAACATTCGTATTATTTTTTGATCAACTCTGGTCTTATCTTAAATAACCAAGTCATATGTAGTAATACTAGTTCCAAATGTATATCCCAACTAAGATGACCATAACAGACTTTTAAAAGTCTGAAAATCCTTAAAATTTTAGTCTTAATTATGATAAATTTTACTTTAAGCACCCGATTTGCAAAAAAGTCTGTGAGAATATTTTTTAAGAGTGATAAAATCAAACAATTAAAAATCACATACTTAACTTAGTTAAAAAATTTTATTCGAACACAAAATTATTCTCTTTTACCAATCCCATCAGATAAAAACAGTATCATGTTCAAACAAAAAAAAACTTGATCTTTAAATAAACACTGTTGTTTCTGAAAAAGTTTCTGACAATATCTAGACAAAAAAAAAAGTTCTGACTTGTCCTGACAAATCCGGAAAGACCGCTACTCTACTCGTAACTCAATCTTAGGATAATAAAACCCACGCCGCCACTAAAAAGTCCTTAATCGGACGATAGCTGGTCCTTTTGGTTGTAAACGCAAAAAGTTTGGTAAAAAATTAAACAGGAACTAGAAAATATTAGAAAACATCACGTAACAGGGACGAACTTGGAAGTTCCTAATATTATTAAAAAACCCTCAAAAAAATTAAGCCATTTTCGTAACTCGACTGTCTCATGTTTCTAGCCCGTTGCTCTTGTAATTTGTGGAATGCAGTAACCTAACTGACTTAAAATTAAAAAAAAAAAACAGAAAACCCGACTTCAATTCTGAGGAATAATAAACCCTATGTCACTCTCACAACTTAGGCGAATACAGTGACATGTCAATACGTTGAAATCCGTAAAACGGTTTAGGCTGTAGAGCATGCCAAAGAATTAGACATACATAACATACATACGCTTGAAAACCAAACCCTCCTTGGGCAGTTGGGTAAAATAACAGCAATACTTTGAAGCTTCCATATTTTGGCATATTTTTTTTTTATTTTTTTTTTTTTTTTCTACTTTATTAACATAATAAAAGCAATTTACAATGACATTAAATCTAAGCTTAAACTAAATAAACTACAACTTAAAACTAAATTAAATCTAAATAAGGCCCCCGTGGCATAGTGCCCAAAAGGCTGGCAGCGTTGCCTCGCTGAATAGCGATGCTGATTCTTTGAGAGAGAAAACTGCCAGCCCTTTGGTCACAAGTTGCATCAACTAAGCGCTTTTGTAACTCAGAAATAAGCTTGTAAGCGCTGGGACCCCATGGACCCAAAGTTTTGGCATATTAGTTCTATGAATTAAGATTGAAGGTGTATTTAATTTGTGAAGTTTTTTTCTATACATGTCTAGTGTCCTTTACGGGGCCGAATGTTCGTCTCTGATCAAAGTCCCTAATTAAATAAAGATTAAAACAAACACTGAAGGTGTCAACTATTGGCGCAGTGGCGACCGCTGGGTCAGTCCATCCACTACAAGTTTGCGACATGACAATAATGATTGAAAGATTTCAAAGTATGTACCACACTATCTTCCTAAATCGAAATATTTCTAATAATTGATGGACGCCGCCGGGATCGACCTCGGGTACCACTCTTAGCCAGCCACACACAACCACTAGACATTAACGTAGTTTTCCCAAATTAATTTGTAGCGCTCGCTCGACATAGTTCCACGGCGGCGCATGCGCCGGCAACTGGTGCACGACGAACTCGTTTCAAAACGAAGCCACATTATTATACAATTGCGGTAATTATGAATTAGGGTAGGTGAGCACCTGAAGGGAATGAGCCTTATAGCTGTTTTATCTCTCCTGTAGGGCTAGCACGACTGGCCGCGACTTTGTTTGTCGCGCGAGATGACAGACAGTTGACAGACGTATGACAGAAAAGGACAGGCAGTTGTTCTCGCGCGAGATAGAAGTCCCACTGCGAGTTGTTGTAGACCTACTGACATGCGTAGTCATAAAAACAATAGAATACCGCATACCGCTTACCGCTTACCGCTTCCGGCCCTATGGTCTTACTTAATGGGCGTAACTTAGGGGAGGGTAGGTAAAACCGAGTTATGAATCCCTCTGAGGTCCGTCCGGATCGCTACCACCATCTTACTCGCTAATCCTACTTGTGTTCCGGTGTGGAGAGTAAGACTGCCGGACAGAGGCATTTCATCTTAGCTCTCCAGGTTGGCATCGCATTTGCAAACTCCCCGGTGTTGTGATAGTCACTTACCATCAGGTGACCCACATGCTCGTTTGCCTTCCTTGGCGTATAAAAAAAAGTCATCAAATCATCAAGCTCTAGTTAAATGATGCTTTATGATAATGAATTAAGGTCGTTTAAATAAATTCTGTAATTAAAGAAGGCACGTGAAATAATTTGAATACTTCTAGTACACAGTTTGTAATCAGCACGATGTCGTAAATATTCGTCAAAATTACACGAGTCATCGAATCGATATTATAATTTCATTTAATATTTTGTAATAACGTGCACAAGTCAATGTTTTGTGCAATTTCTTAAATCCGGTTTGTAAGTAGCAAGGCAGGAAGACTTCACTAACTAACAATCACATGTAAATAAAAAATATGTTCTCCTGAAACAGCACTAACTACATAACGTAAGAAATTCTTTAAAAAAAATCTCCAAAAGTTATTAAAGCTATTGTTCAAGTAAGTTCAATGTTCTTTTAACAACCACGAGAACATCCAACATTACCTAACTACCAAACCGAACTAAAAATTCCAACTTAAAGAAAACTGACCAAGACCGCCCAATCCCACCCTGTGGATCGACGCGCGCGCAGTCTACGCTCGTCCGCCGAGCGCCGCGCACGCAGCCTGTACCAAGTGACTCCCCTGTACCAAGAGACCCGCACTCTCTACCAAGAGACCCGCACCCTGTACCAACTGACTTGTAACTGACCAAGGATTTCGGGTTTAAGATGAACCATTTTTTTAAAAATGTGATTCAGTCAACGCTGTAGATCGCCGGTTTTTTGTGCCAAAACTGTCAGTGTCTGTGGTTTTTTTTTTTAATTTTGTAAGGCGCTTTTCATAAGGTATGTACTTTTAAAATAAGATTTTTAGTTTTTTTTTTTCATTTTCAGTAATATTTTTACATTAAATTACATATTTTTTAATCATAAAATTAATGCAGATATTTAAGTGGTCCTTATGTACCGCGACTCTTAGAAACTTTACAGTGGCTCTTTCACGATAAAGCCAATTTGTCAAAGCTGCAACCCTAAATGTACTTCTCTCGTACATAATTAATTACTTATGCAAACAAAACTTTTATTTTAATAAACAATGTAGGCCAAGTAGGTAAGTACATTTAACATTGCACCAAAGAGCTTTAAGATTTGACCATGGAAATAGATATGAACATCAGGATATGCCCTTTGGAACATTTTGAAATAGGAACGGTGTTGCCAGCCCGCCGGCGGGGAGCGGCGCGCGGCTGGCGGCGCCCGCGCGGACATCAGCGCGGCTCATATCGCTGACACTAATTTTAGGCCCGCAACAAAACCGGAGTACCGAAGGGCTCGTCAATACGCTATACAGGGTGTGTTTTAATGAACCGTCCAGAATCCAGCCAGGGGTTGAGTAAGTGTAAGTGAACGTCCCTGTAAAATATTCATTTGGAAAAAAAGATCTCCCATACATTCATTGTCTATGCTGGTTGAAAATATGTATGGAAGTATGATTTTTTATTTATTAAAAAAAAACAGCGGTGTTCACTTAAACTTATTCAATCCCTGGACCGTGTTTTATAAAGCTACAAGTTACAATTTACAAGCGGAAGTCTCATTCTATCACCTTTTGTTAGAAAGAGACTTCTGCTTGTAAATTACAACTTGTAGCTTTATAAAAATTCTTGACGGTTTATTAAAACGCACCGTGTATTATGTCTATGAAGTAGACATTATCTTGCAGTCAATGTACCGACACCGTGTTATATGTACAATTGTACATTGCACCTACTTAAATATTTGCTAAATCTTCACACATCTCGTTAAGCAGCTTCGCGGGCACTTTCACTATTTCTCAAGGACAAAGTTAAGCCGCTCGCAGACGGGCGACTTACTGAGGCCCGAGTACAAATATTCGAATCCTGCGTAACGTAATCGAGAAATTTGTATGACGTTTGGAACAGCGCCGCCTGTGAGCGTATTTGGAACTAAAATTTAATATGAACTTTCTCGATGGCGATACTATATATTCGTCTAACTCGCTCTCAATCGCCATCGTGCTCATTTTAACAGTGTTTGTATGGGTTGACAATTGCTTGAAACAGTTAGCTGTCACAGTCATACAAAAACTGTCATTTCCATCCGATGACGAGTGTCAAAATAGTTACGCAATTACCAAGCTGGTGCATTCTTTGTCTAGAGGCATCCGCATTCCAGCGACGTACTTAACGATAACTATAATCTATTTATCATAAAAATTAACATAATAAGTTGATCACATTACACATTATGCAAATAAAATCCCATTTGTCACTGTCAAACCTAAAATTAAATGGAAATAATATCGAAAGTGCTCAGCCGGCCTAACGTTGCGTAAATCCAATATCTTTAGTCTAATTATACAACGTTACAATAATGGCTTATACTTAATGTCTTATTAAATGACTTCATAAAAAGTTTTCTAATGGCCAAAGAGACGGAAAGCGGTTTGATTGTTTGGTAGGTAACTGAAGATTACTGGTCGATTTGTTAAAATTAAATGAATCACTTTCGTGCATAAGTCGAGGTTAGCCAGACATGTTTCGGACTAATTTGTAGGCTGTTTTGCAACAAAGAGCCATAGCAAAGATAAAACCAAAGAAGACTGCCAATGTGTATACAGCATACACCAGAATGTAGTTTTTACCCGACTGAACAAGGAGGGTTATGTTTTTTAGGGTTCCGTACCTCAAAAGTAAAAAACGGAACCCTTATAGGATCACTTTGTTGTCCGTCTGTCTGTCAAGACCCTTTTTTTCTGGAACGCGTGGAGGTAGCATGCTGAAATTAATATCAAATACTCAAGCCTGCGGTTCCTTGAAGCTGTGAAAAAATCAACCTTCTAAGTCAACGCAATCAAAAAGATACAGTAATTAAAAAATCTATTTCCATACAAATTGCCGAAATCCGAAAAACTAAAGGGTGCTTCCAGTTGTTCTAGAAACTTGAAATTTCGTATGAAGGTAGCTCTTATAGCACAACCACTCCGAAAAGTCTCAAAATCTTAAAATTTTATGTCCGTCTGTAGATTTCGCAGACCAATATAAGTTGACCCCACACTGCGTACATTTTGCTTAGGAGCAGGGCTCTGCTAACACTGGACTTCTTAAAACACTGGGGAAAAGCCTTAAAATCTATCTACGGAACCCTCGTGCGCGAGTCCAACTCGCACTTGGCCGGTTTTCTATTATAGTTTTTAAAACAAAAACTTTACAGGGGTGTTCACCGTTCACTTACACTTGCTCAACCCTGGCTGAATTCTTGACGGTCCATTAAAACGCATCCTGTATATATTTACTGCTAAAGTTACGGAGTGTTGCACGAGCTACCATTTTAGAAAAAAAACCGGACAAGGGCGAGTTCAGCTCGCGTGGAGAGGGTTCCGTACGTTAATTATGTAAATTCCAATTTTCTGTGTTATTCCTTATAGGTTTTCCTATAGGTACATATTCTATAGGCAAGGAACTATTTTAGTTTTTTTTTTTTAAATTTTCGGCTCTGTAGTTTCAGAGTAAAGGGGTGGGGGAAATGTCAATTTTCGCCTATTTTCTTAAATAACTTCAAAACAACTTATTTTGAAATTATAAAAAATGTTTAAAATTCTTCAATCCGACTTACATAATTATGTGTACCTAATTTCAACGCAATCGGTCCAGTAGTTTCAAAGTAAATTGGCTGTGACAGACGGACAGACAGACACGCATATGATCCTATAGGGATTCCGTTTTTCTTTTTGAGGTACGAAACCCTAAAAACACGAGAAATTGACCCGAAAAAGTTATTTTAATTTCAAACACTTTAAAGGGTGATACAGATAACTATACCTATTTATATTAGTTTAAAAAGTGACTAATGGAATTCCATCGAAAGCGAGAGTTAATTTTAATTATTTCAACCTTGCGAATCAGCAGTGACCTTACAATCCAAAACTAATCCGATTAACCGATAAATAATTCATATCTTTTCCACAAGATGTCGCCAGTTCCGGTTTTCTCCAGTTTTGCATAGCTTTCGAAGAAAGTTCGTATGACAGGTGTCAACAGGTGTGCTGTCATTGTGTGGGAGCGAGCGCTATTGTACGGCCGTTTTGGGTGTGTCTGTGTTAGGTAACTTACATGAGAAAACATGCAACTGCTTTTATAATAGGCATCATGTATCTTTTCAGGGTACCTAAGATTCGCAATTCGTTAGTTGTAGGTACAGTTCCGTGCTTGTAAAATCAGTGTTGGCTATAAGTTAACATACCTTTGTGTACTAATACTAACGTACTTTGTATTAGAGCCTAATAATTAAATAAAAATATCATGGGACAATTTGACACCAATTGACCTAGTCCCAAACTAGGCAAAGATAACTAGGTACTAAACTAGGTACTAGACAACGGATAAACATACTTATATAGATAAATACATACTTATATACATATTAAACATCCAAGACCCGAGAACAAACATTCATATTCATCATACAAACATCTGCCCCGACCGGGATTCGAACCCGCGTGTTGATGTTTTATGACATGGTGAAATGTTAGTTACAATAACTTTTTGACTTTGATTTTGAATAAACTAGCTTTCGCCCGCGGCTTTCACTCCCGTATTAACTTCATCCCCCTTTTCACCCCTTCAGGGGTAGAATTTCCAAAAATCCTTCCTTAGTGAAGAACATTGTAAGTATGTGTGCAAAATTTCAGGTCTCCAGACCAAGCCGGTTTGGGCTGTGCGTTGACAGATGACCCTATCAGTTTACAATTTTATGTACAACGTATCACAAAATAATTTTTATTTTTATTCCATTTCATACAGTGATTCAAATATTGTAAATGGATTTTTCATAATGGACCCTTTCGGCTTGACGGGTATTTTTGTAACATTCTGTATACAGAAAATTTTATTCAATCACCCTAACTACGCAGTTGGTATTTTCATTTGTTAGGTATAAAAATGAGGATGTTCTCAATTCGACTGTATTTTTTTTTACGTAATTACTTCGCCCATTATCAATTCATTTAGATTTTTTTTTTGAAAAGCATAATGCTAGCAGTAGATTTATTTCGGGTACGGAACTAAACCAGCTAATGCCGGAGAGGCCGGAAGCTGCGCCGATTTCCTGGCGCAGCTATGTCTTAAACGCGTCGCAAGCGCACGCGATCTAGAGACGCGCCGCGAAGTGGACCAGTGGGGCAGGAGTGTTCGTTCTCAGACGACACACGGCACGAAGGCCAGATACCTACCGACTTATACCTGTACCTGTTTTTCTGTAATCTCCTTGTACTATTTTGGGGTTTTCAATAAACATTTTTTTTTTTTATATATACGACGAGGAAGGCAAACGAGCAGGTGGGTCACCTGATGGTAAGTGATCACCACTGCCCATAGACACCCGCAACCCCGGAGGGTATTGTATTGTATTGAAGGCCCCCGTTTACTGTTCGTGTCAAACTCAAGTGCACCTTGAGGGCAAGTAATTTTAAGTGGGTGATCTCAGTAGGAGTATCTTTTTGTATTTTTTCTCCCAATTTTTTATTTTCGCGGGGTTGGCATTTTTCTGGTTTTTTTCTGTGTATTCATGTTTCAGTGAGTTTATAAAAATGTAATTGATATTCACGGGAAAACCGTAAAAATAAAAAATTGGGAGAAAAAATACAAAAAGATACTCCTACTGAGATCATGAATTGATTGCTTTAGTGCGCCATCTCGTTGGTGAGCCTGGGTAAACTGATAAGTTTCGAAAGGGTGCGTTGTTTTCGGTTTACGAAGTAATCGCATAGATGGCGCTAGTCACTGCAAAAAGTGATAAAAACAAGCTAAGATTTGAATACATGGAAAAAATTCGGCCTTTCCTCTATGTCCAATCGTGGTGTAGGGGAAAAGCACACGACCCGGAGTGTCGAGGATCCGGGTTCGATTCCCGGGGTTGGCATTTTTCTGGTTTTTTTCTGTGTATTCATGTTTCAGTGAGTTTATAAAAATGTAATTGATATTCACGGGAAAACCGTAAAAATAAAAAATTGGGAGAAAAAATACAAAAAGATACTCCTACTGAGATCATGAATTGATTGCTTTAGTGCGCCATCTCGTTGTTGAGCCTGGGTAAACTGATAAGTTTCGAAAGGGTGCGTTGTTTTCGGTTTACGAAGTAATCGCATAGATGGCGCTAGTCACTGCAAAAAGTGATAAAAACAAGCTAAGATTTGAATACATGGAAAAAATTCGGCCTTTCCTCTATGTCCAATCGTGGTGTAGGGGAAAAGCACACGACCCGGAGTGTCGAGGATCCGGGTTCGATTCCCGGGGTTGGCATTTTTCTGGTTTTTTTCTGTGTATTCATGTTTCAGTGAGTTTATAAAAATGTAATTTTAAGTGGGGTCCGAATCATCATCATCATGTCATCCGAAAGACGTCCACTGCTGGCCGGCGGCCTCCCCCGCGGCTCTCCACTCAGACCGGTCTTGTGCTTTCCGCATCCACCGCGTTCCCGCGATCTTTACCAGCTCGTCGCTCCATCTAGTTGGAGGCATACCTTGGTTGGGATCCGGATACTGGTGAAAAGAAATTACTCCGACGGTCTTTAATAGGCAATAAGGTTGGATCAGCGTCAAAAGTCGCTGGTCACTTTTGTACCTTTTCGCTCTACGGCCAGATATAGCGCGTCATACGTATTGACAAGTGTGTTATTGCGACAAGGTACAAAAGTGATGAGCGACTTTTGACGCTGACTGTACCTGTGTTAACAGTATTTGGCGGTCGCAATTTTTAACCCCCCGACGCAAAAACGCCTGTGTGTAGGTGTATCTATGTGTCTTCCTGTGGCATCATACCTCCCAAACGGATGGACCTATTTGGACGCGGTTTTGTTAATCCCCCTTTTAAAGTTGGTTAGGTTATGTTGTGACGTTCCGCGCGGTCGGCTGTTGACAACTGTTGGATTATTTAGTATTATTTCTGCGCACGCGACACGTGACTAATAATGTTTACAGTTTACAGTTACGTGCTCGGCTGTGATCTGTTTATGACATTGTGTCAAATGTCGTGCTCAAGCGCACAAGCTGGTCGCCAAGCAGCAACAACAAACATGAAACACGAAACGACGCCTGCAAAGACTTGTCCACAGAACTATAGGGATAGAAGGAAAGAGTTAATCGATTTATAGTATCTAGCCTCTAAATTTAGGTTACTTAACTAAAAAAATATCGGACGGAAATATGCAACATTTCAAACGCGTTTTTGAAAAACGGTTCCGTTTAAAGCTGTAACGTCGTCCAACGGTTGTCCAACATTTTAGGTCTGTGCTAATTAAAATTTTATAGTATGGAAAACGTTCAAACCAAAAGACCACTAATCCAGCGTCTGTCAGCCTTAGTTTGGTTTGGTTTGGTCGAACGACAGCGCTATGACGTATGGCTGTCATCGAAAAATGCCGTGTTGTACTGGGACACATTTTTCGTGAATTTTGTACTAGACCCAAGTCCATGGTGTTAGTAAGTCAATAGAACTGTGAAAGTAGTTTTTATTACATTATTAAAATTTAAGGTTTTTTATTGGACATTCCTGTATTACTGTATTATAATGCATCTAAGAACTATATAGTATGGACACACGCTCCGGTGCAATGACCGCGTTTCTCCGCGTGGCGTGCCCACCGCTGGGAAGCTGTGGGCAGCGGAGCGCGGACAGCGGACAGCGGCATGTAAACATGTCTTAAAAAGAAAACTAGATAATTAAGATGTTACGTATTGATTTATCGGTTCTATAGGCTTCTTAAAAAGTCAAGCAGAGGGTCGTGGGTTCGCGCCCCGGCTCGCTCTACATTTATATGTTTTACGAAATTTATGTGCAAAATTAATTTTGTAATTCACGGGCTTTTCGGTGAAGGAAAACATGGTGAGGAAACCTGCACACTCCTGCGAAGCAATTCAATGGTGTGTGTGAAGTTCCCATTGCACTATTTCATGGAAGTAAGCTAATTTTTGATATACTTATGATTGACAGACAGACGGACAGACATATTTCTTTCCTTTTGCGGTACGGAATCCAGTCCGTAAAGAAATGGCTCATGAATTTTTTAATAAACAATTACACGACTTTCTTTTTCATCTCGATGGCACTAAACAAATAATAATTGAATTATGCCTAAGTCTAATCGATTTCGTCTCCGCAGAGAGCTAAGTTTCTCCAAAGTAAACAAATTACCGCACTGACTTGACGTCCATGAAAAAAAGGAAACACAGAGTCAATGACCTTTCAACACCCAAAGCAAACTGTGATCGGGTTTTGTACAGTCAGCATCCAAAATTGAATTTTTGAACGAACGAAAGTGAGTTCTCAGTTTCGAGAAAGTATGCGGATGTCAAAACATTGCATGACAATAAATTTAATGACTAGTGTAATTATTGACACAAGAAAACGTCTCGACCGCGTTCGCGTTAACGTCTCAATGGCTACGGGCAAACCGGGAGCGCCTCTGGCGGCACGTATTGGCAACGTACTAATGTTCTCATAGTATTTGAGACGTTAACGCGAACGCGATGTAGACTTTTTTGAACCCCCGACAAAAAAGAGGGGTGTTATAAGTATGACATGTGTATCTGTGTATCTGTCTGCGGCATCATAGCTCCCAAACGGGTTTACCGATTTCGATGCGGCTTTTTTCAATCGAAAGCTATTTTAATCGAGATGGTTCATAGCTAGGTTTCGTTAAAATCGGTACACCCGTTTGTGAGATTTTGAACTTTGAAATGACAACGTCGGGGGTTTTTTGGTCGTTGATTACACTAGAGGCTCTGTACCATTAACTCAGGCGACTAGTTGACATACGTAATTTTTTTTCTACTCTAAAAAGAATAAAATAACCCTTAAATGAAATCAGACCCATCAATTCATTTCATTACATACATTTATAAATATGATACAAAAGCTTTTCGCGGGATTTACCTGTGTGTGGCAGACTGGCAAGCTCAATCGGAAACCGGCCAAGGGCGAGACGAACTCGCGCACCGAGGGTTCTGTGACTAAAGTTTTTTCGATTGTGATGTGAAACCTTGCTGCGTACCTTTCATGATTCCATGTCAATGGGAAGTACCTTATAGGTTTGATTTCTTCGAATAGACAAACAGACCGACAGATGTACAATAAAGTGATCGTCCTTATAAGGGTTCCAGTTTTTTTCTTTTAAGTTACCAGAACATTAAAATCTCGCGGCTTTATTCCGGAATTCCGTCGACTTCGTAACACGCCGCCAATTCGGGTGCGACTGTACACTTGTTCGGGTTTTTTTATGAACTTTCGCTCGGACGGGCCGAACTTTCGTTCTGTTTCGCTAATTGCGTTGCGCAAGAGTCGATGCGCAGGGTGGTTGCGAAACGTGTTCCTCTTACCATGACGGTGGCCCTGTGGCCCTTTTTTATCCCATGAAATAGGCCTAACATAATGCTTAATCGAATAATCGTTTCGCGTAATTTTTCTCCAGATGAAACTGTGAATACATTGATGAGCAAAAATTACAGTGACCAATGATATTAGATACATTCTAAATAAGAAATATTCCTACGAATCGAGAACCTCCTTTTTTTGAAGTCAGCTAAAAAATAAGTGGATATGTCATCACCACACCGAAATCAAAGCGCAGAAAAGGCTACAATTGTAGCCTCGAATCGTCGCTCTCGAATAAGGTTCAAACTTGCGCGCAAATGTCAAAATGATCGGAACATGTTTTTCGATTGATTTGTGAGCATATGACGTATCTGTGTATGACGCCCTCCGGCCAGGTGGGATGACGATCTGCGAAAGACTGCAGGCAGATGCTGGATGCGGCAAGCTGAGGACAGGGCGCTGTGGCGCTCATTAGGGGAGGCCTATGTCCAGCAGTGGACTAGAATAGGCTGATGATGATGATGATGATGATGACGTATCTGTACTTATAATATCATTAACTAAAGAGGCTCAGCAAAGCAACGCTTTATTATTCGAAGGGTACCTACATGGAAAGAACAATAAGTCAATTAATTTTTTTTAAACGAGATTTTAATCTCAAAATGTAGAGCACTCAATAGACTACTCAGTTACAGTTACAGATACAAAATATTCGTGTAACTTGTCTTTTTTATCACTTTAAAAAAGATGTATACTTACGAAAATTAGATGGATAATTACATCGAACCGTTCCAAACTTTGAAAACGCGATAACTCTAAAAGTTGCTAAGGTGACTACATGTTCTTTCCGTGTAATTTACCCTTCAATTTTACTTAATTCCTTTAGCTGCCTTGCACGTATTGGCATCGCCATACAGCGAGGAAATGCTGCCAGCATTCTTTAAACCATGCCACAGGGGCCGTTTTAAGATTTATATAACATAACATAATTTTATTCAGATAAATTACGGTACAAAATAGAAAATAAATACAATGTTTTGCTGAAATCTACTTAACACGATATATGATTAGGTTTTAGTATTTATTTTTAGTTTTGGTTTAATTTACTAGTACCTACTTACCAAATAAACTTTTAATTTACAATGACATTAAATCTAAGCTTAAACTAAATAAACTACAACTTAAAACTAAATTAAATCTAAATAAGGCCCCCGTGGCATAGTGCCCAAAAGGCTGGCAGCGTCGCCTCGCTGAATAGCGATGCTGATTCTTTGAGAGAGAAAACTGCCAGCCCTTTGGTCACTTTTAATTACTTTTATCTATCAATCAATATCACCTTCTTTCAAGGTCAAGTCTATCAACAAAAAAATAGCATACACCGGAATTCTATAGAACCAAGTAATAAAAATAAATATCTGCACGCCGTAATTTACCAAAGTACGTACTGTAACGAATCAACGCGTAACGCGTGAATTGTAACAATTTCACGGAATCCTAATTTGGGGCAATAACCATTATCGTAAACGCGTTTTTGTGTTGCGTTTACCTATCGTAATTAGTTTAGTAATAGATTAGCGGTGGCCGGTAACTAGTTCGTGCGCAGTGACACGGATTATGACTTGTTAATAATGTCTTTCAATTACCTATGCTTGCTTTTTTTTAACCTGGGTAAATAAGTTTTTCGTTGAAAAACCGGCCAAGTGCGAGTCGGACTCGCGCACCGAGGGTTCCGCACCAATTTGTATAGGTATGTAAATAGTTCGTCTATCATGAGAATTAATGATAGAATCAGATTTTTCCCGGTTTTAAGTTGTCCAGTGTTAGCAAAGCCCTGCTCCTAATCAAAGTGTATGCAGTGGGACTTCATATTGGTATACAGAGACATAAAAAAAAATGACTCATTTCATTGGTTGTGCTATAAGAGCTACCTTCATGCCAAATTTCAAGTTTCTAGTAGGTATAACTAGAAGTATCCTATAGGTTTTGATACCACGGCAATTTGTATCGTTCTATGTATATCTTTTCATTGCGTTGACTTAGAAGCTTAATTTTTTCTTAGCTTCAAGGGACTGTAGGTATTTGATATTAATTTCAGTTTGCTACCTAAACGCGTTCCAGAGAAAAAGGGTCTTGATAGACAGACAAACAGACGGACAACAAAATTATAGATAAGGATTTCGTTTATGGTTTCGCGATTTTCACGCATTATTACGATAAACACGAGACTTAATTACGCAAAAATAAATGTATTACTTTAATACCTCGACGTTTCGGACGCGACGTTGCATCCAATGCGCACCGACTACGAAATGCAAAATTCGAACTTCGTATCGTGCCGTCCCTCTCAAGCTAATATTATTTAACACGAGAGTGAGCGGGACGATACGATACGAACTTCGATTTCCGAATTTCGTAGTATGGGGGCTGGTCTCGACGGGGATATTTTTACGTGATTAAGTCCCGTGCTTATCATAATAAGGATTCCGTGTTTATGTTTGAGGTACGGAGCCCTAAAAAAATCATAAGTTAGCCCCGGGTATATGTTATGTTTTGGGTTATGTCTAATCCAGGGTAACGCGACCTCGGCCCTTGCAATTCCACTTCTTTTTGCGGTGGGGGTTTAAAAAAGGATTGATTGTAACTGAACCGTTGCAGAGTGAGCGTGAAGGTTATGCCACAGTTAATTAATAGTTCAGTTAAGATTATGTGTTTTTTGTATCTTTGTTTTTAATGGCCGTAGCCGACTCGGTCAATTAAAGACTTACCCTGTTATCCATACAGCTATTTTAACTAAAATGCCGTTGAAGTTCGTTCGTCCTTGTTTATGAGATTGACATTTCCGTCAGTAAAGAGAAGACTAAGAAGAGAATGCTACGTAACGTTACGGTTATTGTACCGAGATCGAGAAACCTCCTACTAAATTTTAGTTCCAAATACGCTCACGGGCGGGCGCTGTTCCAAACGTCATACAAACTCGACAACGTTTACTATTCGATTTTACGTTACGCAGCATTCGTAAAGTCGTGCTCGACCCTCATAACCTATTTTAGCTAATGGAGGCTTGAGTGACGCCTCAAGGTTAGTAAGTATAGCTGTCTCGGCGCCCAATACGAGTTCTTGCCGATTGGCGTCGAGACGCTGGGTCCTTGGGGTAAGGCTGCGCTCGGGCTCCACAAGGAGCTGAGCAAACGCCTGAAAGAGGCAACCGCCGAGAGTTCCAGGCTTGGTAGGTATTTATTTAACTTACTTTAAGTTTCAGTATTTTTATTTACTAATTTTAGTCCATTGTACATCTACACTAATATTATAAAGAGGAAAGATTTGTACCTATTTTTGTATGTTTGTATGTTTGTAATGAATAGGCTCAAAAAGTACTGGGCCGATTTAAAAAAAAATTTCACCAATAGAATGCTACATTCTTCCAATTTGACATAGGCTACATTTCATTTTGAAAAAAATTAGGGATCCTTGGTAAAATTTGAACAATGTAACCGAAGGTGTAGAAAAATGAGTCTTAAAATGTCTTTCGTCGAATGCGCTGCCGAAACTATTAGCGATAGAACAAAATAATGTACAACAATATTGAAGAACATCATAATGTCTACAAAAAACTTCGCGGTAGCATATGTCCAACTATTGTAGTTATGTCACTACAACAACTTTTTTCATTTTATAATTGTCTACCCCGTGCGAAGCCGGGACGGGCTGCTAGTTTGTTATAAATAAATTGATTGTGGGTTGAAAAAAAAATTTAAGTAAAACTTAAAACTAAATTAAATCTTAATAAGGCCCCCGTGGCAAGGTGCCCAAAAGGCTGGCAGCGTTGCCTCGCTGAATAGCAAGGCTGATTCTTTGAGAGGGAAAACTGCCAGCCCTTTGGTCACAAGTTGCATCGACCAAGCGAGCCATCGCTTTTGCAATTCCCTAATTAAAATTTGATAATTATTATTGTACGAGGAAGTAATATTTAAGACTTAATACACTTTGGTCTCCCACGCTCTGTCAATTTATATGTCATATTAATCAAGTCATAACCATATTACTAATAGAACAGGAACTTACTCGAACGCAAATGACGCAACCGACCAATCAGAGCCGTGATTTAGAACGCTAATATTCAACGACCAATCGGAATTGAGTGATTTAGAGCGCACATTTTTTACTGACATTATTTCCTGTTTGTAAATAAAACTGTATCCATTTGACATTATGATTGGTGCAGAATAATAGATGATAATAAGATAATAATAGATGACCTCTTTCGACATTAGCAATGGTGTGTGTGAAGTTCCGACTCTAGTTGATGTAAGTAATAGTCATTTTTATTATTTTTTGGCATTGTATGTTTACGAGAGTAATTAATAGTTTTCATTATTAGCATTTCTTTTATTAAGCCGTTCGGTTAACTGGTTTAGCCGTCAAGACGCAATAAACAGACGGATGGTGCTTTTACTTTTACGTTTATTATACTTTTGGTTTGTTTAGTGTGTTTACATAACTAACACCTGGCTTGTATTGCCACTTAATAAGTTGAAATTTCTCTGAGAACCTGTTTCATAACTTCGAATCCAAGCTTTATACATGTGAGAACAGAAAAGTTTAAACTCGAAAAGTTGTAAGCTTTGCACCCGTTTGTAGATATCAAGCAATGGAACGAATGTGAAAAATAATCCTTTTCGTTACTATATTTCAACTTTAATGCTAATTATTGTAATTAAATAATCCTTTTCGTTACTATATTTCAACTTTAATGCTAATTATTGTAATTAAATAATCCTTTTCGTTACTATATTTCAACTTTAATGCTAATTATTGTAATTACTACCCGATCCAGCGAACTTTGTACCGCCATAACAGCCCGTTCCATAGAAAATCCAACGAAAATGTATGAGAAAATGAATTTTCTTCATATTTTTTTGTGAAAAATTTTTCCCTCTTTAAATCGTAACTGTAAAACAAAAATCTGGGCTAGGTCCCTTAATTAGAATGTTAACTTTTCTGCAGTCGGGTGCCGTATTTTTGTATTAGCAAGCACAAGGCCAAGAGGTCGTCATTAACCCAACCCCCCCCAACTTTACAACTGTCAGTTTACAATAACAATTCGAACTAGGTACATTTCTTCTTCTTCTTCTTTCGTAATGACGACCTCTTGGCCTGTGCCAATGTCAGTAAATATTACCATGTCAGCCGAAAGACGTCCACTGCTGGCCGGCGGCCTCCCCCGCGGCTCTCCACTCTGACCGGTCTTGTGCTTTCCGCATCCACCGCGGTCCCGCGATATTTTCTAGGTCGTCGCTCCATCTTGTTGGAGGCCTACCGACAGCTCGTTAGTAAATATAATAAACACGTATAAGAATCAATTGCAAGAGTAATGTAATATAAAAAAAATGACATTGAAAAAATATGTCGGGTAGGTAGGCCAAACTGAATAAACCCCCCTCCTCTTGTCGAGTTCTTAGCCATCGGCCAATGATGTTCCATAAATTCTTGGCCAGGAAATCATTGACCGATGCCCAGGGTGCACCGGCCCGAGCACTGCTCTTCCCCCCGGACGGATCCAGAAGGGAACCGCAGCTCTTAGGCACACGAGGAGGCAACCCGACCCATACCCCCTAGGTACAATCGAGTTCTCCAATATCTATACAGTCAACAGTTCAAAAATATCTATACACAGACCTTATTGCCAGTTACATAAGGTCTGTGTTTAGATATTTATGAACCGTTGGCTGTACAGATATTGGAGAACTCGACTGTACATTTATTTACCAATATGAAGCGCGCTAAAACAAAAGTTCTTCAAATCAGCTACTAACACCGAATTGTCATTAAAAACTGACACTTGTAACGTTGTGAATAGGGGCCAGGCCCTTCGTACTGCACTCGACTGCAAAAAAGTTAACATACTTACTTAGTTCCAAATTAAAGGACCGATCCAGAAATTCCATTTTTTACTTTTTATGCGTTTTTTATGTCGGGGGTTTATTGAACTTTTATTTTATTTTTTTAGTTGAAAAAATCAAGTGTAAAAAAATATGAAATAAAAACAAATCCAAACAAACATGAAACTATATGTGCGTCTGTCTGTCATTACGGTTTCTCCGACCGCAGCTTTCCCGCTTTCGCATCGATCCCAGCGCGCGCACAAATTGGTGTTATTTTGTACTTAGTTTATTTTGTGGCTTGCGAAAGTGACAGTGATAAAATAATATCATGTTATCTGTTTGCACAATATTTTTTTAAATGTCGTTTAAAAAATATGACTAGATTTTTTTTTATATGACAAGGAAGGCCAACGAGCCAGTGGGTCACCTGATGGTAAGTGATCACACTGCCCATAGACACCCGCAACCCCAGGGGGTTTGCGAGGCGTTGCCAACCTAGAGGGCTAAGATGAAATGCCTCTTGTGCCCTTAATTACACCGACTTTGCAAGCACCGGCTGCTTAGCGGCAGGATTAGCGAGTGAGATAGTGGTAGCGATCCGGACGGACCTCGCACAAGGTCCTACCATCAAGATCAGCCTAAAAGTCCATAAAATAAGGTAGTTAATTACGAATGAAACCCAAATTTAGAGCAAAAAGAAAATGATTTTTTTTTAAAGCTTTGGAAACCTCACACAGACACACCTTTGAAGCGAAACGTTAGATCTCACGATGTTTTTCTTTCCTGAAATGTCAGAAGATTCAAATGTACCTAGTTGCCAATTTTCCAAGAGGTGCGAGCTGGGGTTCGAATCCATGACCCTCTGTTTGAGAGGCCGGTCAAACCACTAGGCTAACACTTGCAGTAATAGTTACTACCTACTCACAAAATTTAATAAAAATTAATATGAAGCCCACCGACATCCCATCCCACTGCTGGGAAGGTTCTTAAAATACCTTGACCCACACAATTTCTATGGAAATTGCCAACATAGGTTACATACAACATAGGTAACCTAATATAGGTTTCCAAGGCTACGTCCCACGCTAACCTTAACACCTTAGCAAGACCTTAACTCGACAATAATACAGCTCATTATGCATTGTTGCAGGTTTCAATTAACTTGGCAATAAATACAAGTAGATACGAGTACTAAAGTCAAATTAAAATACACTTTGCCAGCTTTATTTTAAAGTTCAAGTTGGATTGTCTTATTGTCAATGGGATCGCGCCATTGTTTCGCAAGATGCGTTTTGGTACCAGTTTCCGTATTTGGGTATCCGGTTTCTGGTATCTAGGATTCGGTTTCGCAACTTGATTGTTTGAAGAATGGCGATTCACACTTGGAGGATTACTAGAAGAGATTGCTTTTTTTTCGTAAGTTAAATAGGTACCAAGTAGGTACCTACAACAAGTTGTCATAATGTTAGCACTGTGAGTGTGAGACTCAATTACTTAATAGAATAACCTAACCAACTGAGAAAAGTAGAAAAACCCCCGACATTGTCATTTCAAAGGTCAACATCTCAAAAACGGCTCAACCGATTTTAATGACACTTAGCTAAGAACCATCTCGATTAAACTAGTTTTCGAACGAAAAATGAAACGGCATCGAAATCGGTCCATCCGCTTGCGAGCTACGATGCCCCAGACAGATACACAGACACACAGGTCAAACTTATAACACCCCTCTTTTTCGTCGGGGGTTAAAATCAGAACCGCATCGACATCGGGTCATGCGTTTGGGAGCTATGATGCCACAAACAGATACACTGACACACAGATACACAGACACACAGGTCAAACTTATAACACCCCTCTTTTTCGTCGGGGGTTAGAAATAATCAATAGCAAACTGACATTAGACGGAGCCATAATTTCATTGTGTTTTGTTTGTGAGCGGTTATTTAGGTATTTAATTATTGATCGAAGCATAAACATACGAATAAATAATAACATTTATTCTTATGGCATAAACTAGCAGAAAATGCAAGGTAAATATTTGTCACAAATTCAACCTCCTAATTAGTTCCTTTGGCTTAGGGGAGCAGCAAAAAATTACGTCCATGGTCGAAAACCGTAAAACCGTACCGTAAAAATATCAATTGCCTCAGTGTTGCGCAATCCCGTTTTGTTCGACGAAAACCGGACAAGTGCGAGTTCGACCCGCGTGGAGAGGGTTCCGTACGTTACTTTTAATATTACACAATAATATTAGACAAAGAACATTTTTTTTTGGGTCTTTCTAGTTTCGGAGTTAAGGGGGTGGGGGGGGGGGGAACTAAAACTAGATTAACATAACAATTTTCACCTACGTTTTTTTTTTTTTTCATTTTCTAATACATGTAATCTAATTCCGCACATAAATTTCGAAAAACTCAGAGGTGCGAGCCGTGGTTTGCACCCACAACCCTGCTTGAGAGGCCATAGGTCAAACCACTAGATTATTAGGTACTTCATGTTCAGTACCTTATTAATCAAATAAAGTATATACCCTACATAGCAAACATTGCGGTTATGTAGATTGCGTACAGTCAGCAACGAAACTTGCCGAACAAAATAACGTTACAAAAGATACTAGAAACATGAATTGTACATAAGTTACTGATCATAGTTACAAACAAAATTCCATTTACATTATAAGTTTCCAAAAGTGGCTGGACAGTATGTTTCCAAAAGTGGCTGGACAGTATGTTTCCAAAAGTGGCTGGACAGTATGTTTCCAAAAGTGTCTGGACAGTATGTTTCCAAAAGTGGCTGGACAGTATGTTTCCAAAAGTGGCTGGACAGTATGTTTCCAAAAGTGTCTGGACAGTATGTTTCCAAAAGTGGCTGGACAGTATGTTTCCAAAAGTGGCTGGACAGTATGTTTCCAAAAGTGTCTGGACAGTATGTTTCCAAAAGTGTCTGGACAGTATGTTTCCAAAAGTGTCTGGACAGTATGTTTCCAAAAGTGGCTGGACAGTATGTTTCCAAAAGTGGCTGGACAGTATGTTTCCAAAAGTGGCTGGACAGTATGTTTCCAAAACTGGCTGGACAGTATGTTTCCAAAAGTGGCTGGACAGTATGTTTCCAAAAGTGGCTGGACAGTATGTTTCCAAAAGTGGCTGGACAGTATGTTTCCAAAAGTGTCTGGACAGTATGTTTCCAAAAGTGTCTGGACGTAGTATCGTTTAAAGTGATTTGTTGGATCATGACCGGACTAATTTTCGAATTAAGACTGATGACAACCACCGAAAAAAGTACAGCACTGTCATATAATACATTTGTCTTTTTCATTTTGGTCGTGACATCATTGACATGTCATTTGTTTATGACAGCCTCTCGCTTCTTACACTTTTTTACTATTTTAGATTTTAACTGACTTCAAAAAGAGGAGGTTCTCAATTCAATTGTGTTTCACGTCATTTATGAATAGATTTTACAAATTCTTTTTTTTAATGGATAAGTTACACTCCAAGGGGTGGTGGTGGCCCTATTCAGGATTGTAGGAGTCAGTTTTATAAATTTTGAATTTGATAGTTTTACTTCATACCATACAAGGATTTCTCGCGATTTTACTTGTAGATCGTTCCTATAGCTCCAATTTATACCCACTGAAATATTTGATAACAACACGACTGAATTCAATTATTGATATCTACCTACTTACGTCTATAACATAATTTCAAAAGTTTTTTTTTTAATTTTTTTCCTAGATATCGTGTTCTCAGAAATGCGTATCCATCGGACTGTAGGATCGAAAATATTTTTCTACCTGTCGACTATTTATGTGCGATTGTACATACTTACAGATATTTATGACCTTGTCTGTACTAAAATGTTCAGCGACTTTTGAGGATTTATGTATTCAGACGTGTTCAGCAAATTGTGATATTTTACAGATCAGGCTAATTATGTAATTAAATATGTTCAGCAACTTTTGTAAAAATAATGTACATCGACTTTTGGTATTCCCAAATGTCTACAGAGATTTGTACAACAGCCTGTTCAGTTACATATGAACCTTAATAGTGTGCAGGTGTTTTGAAAATTTGGATGTGTTCATGGACTTTCGTTGCTGACTGTACAGTGGTTTACCTTGTGCAGGCGTCGATTGTGGGACGCTTAGAGAATTGTGCTCACAAACACTTGCCCGTGAGCTTGTTGAGCTTAGAGTATGAAGCGTCTAGTGTTTTTTTTTTATATAGCGTATACAGTGTCCCACTGCTGGGCAAAGGCCTCCCCTTTCTCCTTCCACTCGTCTCTGGTTTCAGCTAAATCTCGCCAGTCCGGCCAAAAACGCTCCACATCGTCCCGCCATCTCCTTCTTGGCCTGCCTCTGCTCCGGTGTCCGTCGCATGGGACCCAGTCGGCAGGGCTGCCAGTAGCTATTTTTTTATTATTCGGCCATGGTTCAGATATTATACGAAATTGGATGGCAGGATACAAAATAGTGTTAAAAAAAAATTACATGCAAAATAATGAAAATTTACACACATAATCATGTGAAAAGTGATCATAATTTTCTGTATCCAATTATACACGAGGGTCCAGGATACAAAGAGGATACCACCAGTCATCAAATTATACAGTTTTTGTATCCAATTATACAATCTGGCATCCCTGCCAGTCGGTGGTAATTCTGGTCTAGCGATCCGGATGCATTCGGCAGACATGTCCCGCCCAGTCCCACTTCAGTTTGGCAGTCTTTGTCCCTAATCGACAATTTGAGTCTAGTGTAATCAACCAAAAATAACCTAACCAACTTCTTCTTCTGCTTCGTTACACTCTTGACAGAGTGGTCGTGGTCGTCATGACAGTACCTGTAACCCGCCTCACAACAGAGCGCCTAGTGTAATCGCCGACCAGGGCCGTGTTTTATAAACCTACAGGCTACAAGTTACAAGTCTACAGGAAACAGTCACCTGTAATGCACTGTGTACAATTACATGTGTTTTATAAAGACACACGGAAAGCTACACTTGTAATACGGTATTGTAAATCTCGACTACAAGTAAATTCTACAAGTGTAATGGACACCACTAATTTAAAAAAAAGTGGCTGCCAAAAATTACAAATACGTAGAGGTTTTTTATCTATTACATATTAAAAATAAAAATACCCATGCAAAGTTGATAAACGAAAATTTGTCTAAGTACATAAAACAAAATCGTGTTAATTGCACTATTTATAAGTCAAGAACGGCTGGACCGATTTTTATGATCTTTCAATTGTTGGATTTATCTTTGCTTCGAATAGTAAGATAGAGGGGAAAATTTCTCGAGAAAAAAAATGGGAAGTTCATTTTCTCATAGGTACATTTTCTATAGAATGACCTATGGCGGTACGAAGTTCGCGGGTCGGCTTGTAAAATACATATATTCTAAACAATGGCAAAAAAACGGCCAAAAAATGTTTTTTTTTTTTAATACGACGAGGAAGGCAAACCAGCAAGTGGGTCATCTGATGGTAAGTGACCACCACTGCCCTGCCCACTGCATGTCAACGATTGCATGATACTCCAGTGCATACAGACAGACACAGGCAGAGAATTGAAGCTTCGCGCGCAATGAATTATTTTGATTAGGTACCTACTCGACGATTCTAATAAGCTTCCAATTTCTTGCAGAATCAAGTCTAGTCTATTTGGATATAGTTCAATCTGGACCTTTCATTATAATATTGAAAAGATGTGTCAAAATCTGTATTTATTCGTGGCCAAAACTCCCAAGTTCTATGCTGCCGTGGACTTTCTTCTTCCGAGTCCGACTCAGACGAGTTCCTCAATAAATGATTAATTTCTTGATGACCTTGAATTTAATAACTTGAAGAAGAGATAGATAGGTAGATACAACAATTGATTTGGTACTGATCAAGACACCTAATTCAAAAATTTGTACACCTGTAGCCATTGTTACAGGTCGCAAGACGTACGTAAGTTTTCGTTACAATTTTACAAATTTACAGTTGTATTTTACAATTTTTTTCAAAAACGCTTGTTCGATTATGAATTTAAAACTATAAAATGTCCACTTTTTGTCTATGATACGGCTACAGGCGCCTGTACTTGTAGCTTGTAAAATTGTAGCACAGTACTTTTATAAAACGCAAATTGTAAAAAACAGGACAAGTGTTGCCAATAAACGCCTGTAAAATTGTAACCTGTAGGTTTATAAAACACGGCCCTGGACCGTGTCTTATAAAGCTACAAGTTGCAATTTACAAGCGGAAGTCTCATTCTATCACCTTTTGTTAGAATGAGACATCCACTTGTAAATTACAACTTGTAGCTTTATAAAACACGACCCAGGTCAAGAAATACGTCGCGATCGCGTCCGCGTGTAACATTCCTCATACTATTTGACACTTTAACGCAAACGCGATCGAGACGTATTTTGTGCTTTTTGATTACACTAATCGATTACACTAATCGACGGCCAAAAAATACGTCTCGAACGCGTTTGTGTAAAAATGACAAATAATATGAGAATTGTTTGTTGCCGAAACGTGCCACTAAGTGGCGCTGTCAATTTGCCTATAGTAATTCAAACGTAAACGCGAACGCGATCATGACGTATGTTTGGCCGTTGATTACACTAGACTCTCAGATCGCCACGGTAAACTAGGATGATTAGGAGAAAATGGTCATTAAGTACCTCCTTTACGGAGGAAATTGCTTGTCATGGTTATAAACTTCTAGAGAAATTATGACCAGCGGATGTTACAAAAAATGTTCCAAGTTTTCTAGCAGCTCTTTTCTAGAATATCTTTGTAAAATGTTAATACTCATATCACTGACTTTTAGGGTACTGTGCTCAAAGGGACCCTATTACTAAGCTTCCGCTGTCTGTCCATCTGTCCACTTTTCACGGAGCAGTACCTACCTTATTTGGACATTGAAACATTTCAGAGAAAAAGCGTCTTGACAAACAGACGGATAACAAAGTGATTCTATAAGGGTTCCGTTTTTCCTTTTGAGGTGCGGAACCCTAAAAATGGGATAAAATACCACGATTTTAAATATTCGCGCCAAGGACTTGCAATCGACCGCAAGAAAAATGTTTCATCACAAAGTGGACCTCACGGGTCATTGATTTACTAACACCATGGACTTGGGTCTAGTACAAAATTCACAAAAAATGTGTCCCAGTACAACGCGGCATTTTTCGATGACAGCCAACGTCACAGCGCTGTCCCTCGACCAAACTGAGACTGACTGACGCTCGATTAGTGGTATTTTTTGCAAATTAGTGGTCTTTTGGTTCGGACGTTTTCAAGCGCTAACCCGAAGTCCATGGTGTTGGTAAGTCAATGTCACAAGTCAATGAAGTTTGACCATTCCTCAGAGGATACTTCAAATACAGTGATACGTAACACGTTAATTTAGTGACATGTTAAACAAAACAAAGATTAATTAAAACAAAAAAACACTCCCCAACCAATTGTAAATGTAAGTGTACTTACTCCCACGACGCGTAAGTGCGTCCGACGCAACGCAACGACCTTCGACAATGCGTCGTGTAGTCCCACGAAATAATTAAACATATAATAGTATACATAACATGTAATAGGTTGAGTAATCTACTATTGTAGTGTCGTAATAAGGTCATCTTTACAACTTCATTAAATTCTAATAAGAATAATAGAGATTGTTTGTTTATTTATAGAATGTAAATATTAAATAATAGTAGTTTATCTACACACATATCATAAGTCCTCTATAATGCGTTCAAAAACCGTAGAAAATGACCAGCATTGCAGTACATCGTCGCCTCCGCCGCCAACCACCACGACCAGCAGGTCCTGCAGTAAAGTAATCGAATCCGATGTCGTAATGACTTTTCGATATCGAATTCGATGTACCGAATTTGACAACCAACGTAATTTACAATCATAGTGAAATAAAACGGATCACTCACGTATAAAAGTCGAGTTCAGTCCGACATGTATAATTAATAATGTGACATATTTTTTTTTTTTACAAAAACAAACAGTTCGCGAAACGTCAGCGAATTTGACTATTTTTTAAAATCATAGACAAACATACCGAATGTTTGTCTATGATTTTAAAAAATACACAGACAGATATGGGTATGATATATGTCTTCGGCTTCTGAACCCATCTTAGAGTACTTATAATATGTGTGTAGATAAAGTAATGTATGCAACTGTACATAAACTACTATTATGCAATTGTTACATAATGAGGGTCCTTAAAACACTAGTGTGTTTTTATGATAAGGCCAAGCCGAGTTTCATAATAGAATCACACGAGTGTTTTAATTCCTAATTATGTAGAATTGCATACATTACTTTATCTACACAGATATTATAAGTTGTTTAAGATGGGTTCAGAAGGCGAAGTCTTTTTTAAATTGAGGCCTATATTTTTAAATTGTATTGGTTTTTGAAGACGAAAATTGACCGTCGTAATGATAGTCATTACCTACATAATAGAGAACTTATCTATACCTATAAAACAGTACCGTGACTGACTGACTGACTGACAAACAACGCACAGCCTATACCACTGGACCTAGAGACTTGAAATTTGGCAAACATATACCTTGAGTATCCTAGAGGTGCACTAAGGGATTTTTCGAAATTACCACGGGATAGGGAACTGCCTATTTTGAAATATTTCACGGGGGCAAAGCCGCGGGGCATAAGCTAGTGATGCATGTAAGTATAGATAAAACATTCTATTCTACCACTTCATCTGCGTAGTTAATCCATGCCAGATTACAGCTTTCTAGTAGCAAGAGTCTCTCAGCTACGCCGCGGACAGACGGACTGTCGGACATGGCGAAACTATAAGGGTTCTTTGTTGACCACGGACCCCTAAAAAGACAAAGAAACGCTTTCGCATTCCTAACATTACATAGTGGAACGTGTTAAGTACGTATTAAATAATAACATGTAACAATGTCTTATTATATTACCAAAGAAGAGTGAATGGAAACGTAATCTCATTCACATTCAGTTCAAGGATCGAGTTACAATCGAATGATATAATCCTATCGCTTCGTGTTTAGAATCGAATGAAAACTCGCACTACTTAAGGATGTATGTAATCTTCTTTCTACAATTGAGTTTAAACCTAATTACAAGTGGCATAGAATCTAAATTAACAGAGCAATGGAGTGGGGATAAGTCGTTTTGAATCGATGTTTGTTTCTTGGCAGTTGTTTAGAGAAAATAAGGAAGTGATTTAAAGTTTAAGTCGAAGGCTCAAATGGCAGATTAAAAGACTCGTTGAGATATATTTGGATGTTTTTTTTTTGACTTATTAATAAGTTAGCTTTTTCGAAGAAAAAAACGTAGCTAAAGTAGGTAGGTAGTTAAGTATAAACGTTTTGTTGACTAAACTTTGTGAAGACTGCTCTATAGTAACTGAATTAATTCATTTAAAAAAATACGGTATCTTTCTTAACCGCGACCAAACGTATAAGACTAACAAAAAAAAACATTATTACTATTAGGTATAGTAATAAGCCACCTAATCCATCCATCCATAGCAGCCCTTAGTTCGCCCGTCTTCGGACACAGACCTCTCCATTTCTCCACGCCTGAAGATCCATTGCCATGGATCCATCCTCCACCTTGTCGGCAAATGTCGTCCTTCCACCTCATGGGTGGTCTCTCCCTACAGCGAGCGTTTGCGCGAGGTCTCCAGAGTCTCCACTCGAGTGTTCGTCAAAGCCACCTAATAAGTAGTAATAGGTAATTAATATGACTATCGATATTACCACAGGAAACCTCCCGTAATATTATTTAATTAATATTACCACTAATAAGTTAATCTATTCACTTAATCGAAAGCATTAAATCGGCAACAGCAACACTTTCTCTAATAATAAATCGCAATAAATAACAATAAAATTAATATGCACACATACGACAATTTGCCGGTCACTTTCGCCGTTCCGTTCACCCAGTCACCCATTCATTCATTCGTTCGCGTATTCATTCACAACTGACAGTTCGATTTGCTTCGATATTTACTGAAGACAGTGTAGAATCATTTGTTTTTGTGAATGAATTAATGGTTAGGGGTGATTGAGTAATTTCTGATAGTTTGAAGAGTGATTTGTGGATTTTGAGTTATTGGTAAGATCGCGGGAGGCCACTGGCGGTAGCACAAAACCGATCGTCGTGGAGATCCTTGGGGAAGGCCTATGCGGCATGGCATTGACTTACTAACACCATAGACTTTGGGTCTAGTACAAAATGTGCCCCAGTACAACACGGCATTTTTCGCTGACAGCCATATGCCATGTCATATCGCTGTCGTTCGACCAAACTGATGAACGTTCGGTTAGTGGTCTCTTTTGCAAATTAGTGGTCTTTTGGTTCGGACGTTTTCAAGCCATAACCTGAAGTTCATGGAGTCGGTAAATTAATGAGGCATAGGATATGCCCAGCAGTGGACGTCTTCCGGCTGATATGATGATTGTGATGGATTAGTGAAGCAATGGTGAATTTTGAATATTGTCTAACATACGATTTCAATGGGCATGCTTTAATAGGCAGACGAAAATGAGTACAAAGAACTCATTGGAATCAAACCTCTCCTATTCATTTGATCACCGCTGCCTTGTTTTTTAACCTCGAAAAGAAAGGGGTGTTATAAGTTAGACCTGTATATCTGTGTATCTGTCTGTAACATCATAGCTCCCAAACGGATGGATCGATTTCGATACGGTTTTTTTAGTCCAAAGCTAGTTTAATCGAGATGGTTCTTAGCTAAGTTTCATTAAAATCGGTTTACCCGTTTTTGAAATTTTGAACTTTGAAATGACAATGTCAGGGGTTTTCAACTTTACTAACTTGGTTAGGTTAGGTTATTGCCGATCACTGAAACCTAGAGAAGACCATCTAAAAAAATTAAAATCGTCTTAACTTGGAAGGGAAATGATGATGATGATGATGATGATGATGTGTTTGAATTTTGCGAAATTCCCGCGAGACAGGACATTCTGTCACGGGAACGAAACCGTGAACGCAAGGCAGTTATAATTATTATACTTTTTGTTACCTCAATAAATAATTTTTAATTTTTTAATTTTTAATTATAATTAACTCAAGTTAGTTTATTGCATTTGTCCAGTAAAGCGCAGTCTCGAAACTAACCGGCATAGTTTATGTGTTTAGAAAGGATGCCTGACGCACACACATTACACAAAAGCGGTTTCATTGCAACAGCTAAGTTAAAAGCTGCCTACCCAACTGCCGCCAGAAAGGATGGTATATCTTGGACAATATTAATGTAGGCCGCAAATCGTTTTAAAAGCCGCAAAAAGCCGTGATAAACTAGTGGTTTGACCTGTCGCCTTTGAAGCAGAGGGCCGAGAGTTCAAACCCCGGCTCGCACCTCTGAGTTTTTCGGAATTTATGTGCGAAATTACATTTGTAATTTATCATGAGCTTTTCGGTGAAGGAAAACATCGTGAGGAAACCTGCACATACCTGCGAAGCAATTCAATGGTGTGTGTGAAGTTCCCAATCCGCACTGGGCCCGCGTGGGAACTATAGCCCAAGCCCTCCCATTCTGAGAGGAGGCCTGTGCCCAGCAGTGGAACGTAAATAGGCTGATGATGATGATGATGAAATCGTTTTAGTCACATTTTTAACTCTCGACCATAGGATAGACGGACCGGGAGACGAGCTGTCGGTAGGCCTCCAACAAGATGCAGCGACGACCTGGTAAAGATCGCGGGTCGCGGTGGATGCGGACAGCACAAGACCGGTCTGAGTGGAGAGCCGGGGGAGGCCGCCGGCCAGCAGTGGACGTCAATCGGCTGACATGATGATGATGATGATGATAGGATAGATAATAGTATTCCTCAACGCAAAAAGAGGTTTGTTAATAAGTTTGTCGTGTATCTGTGTGTCTGTGCCATCGTAGTGCTGAAACGAATTAACCGATTAAATCGAGAAGCTGGTCTAATCGAGATGGTTATTCTTAGATAAGTGTCATTAAAATCGGTACAGCTGTTTTTGAGGAATGGGACTTTTTTTATAAAATACAAATGGCGTTCGCTACGATTAAAACTACGATTTAGTTATTTTACGATCGTATTATAACTGCTATGTGACTAAGACGTCACATTAAAGGTCTCTACATAAACAGTATCTGGCCGAAAAGTTTAGTTGGCCATAATACAACATTAATTTGTTACTTGGGGTAAGTACAGTTGTGCAGTTTTTTACCCATTGACAATAACTGAACACCAAAGCAAGAAAAGGCTACACTATTAATTGCCTTGGTCTTGAACTTTCGTAGTCTTCCGATCGGGTCACTGACCTCTTCACTTTCATCTGCGCTCGCGCCTCTGACCTTGCGGCTCCGATCCATAGTTTATGAAATTTTGAGGCTAATTTATATGAGGTGTGAAATTTAAAAGTTAAGGTTGTTATTTTTACGTTTTTATTATGATTAGGGCGTTGGTATTTGTATAGGTTACAACTAGGTGTCTAGAGTCTACGTACAATAAATGAGCAATTATGGTTGACAAAATTATTGTACTTTTTGTTGATTATACTTGTACAATATTGTAGTCCAACTTACATAGCCATACCAAGTCGATTCGAACCGACCACTGAGGCTCGAGTACGAATATTCGAAACCTGCGTCACGTAATAACGAATAGTAAACTTGTATGAAAATTTGTATGATGTTTGGAACAGCGCCCGCCCGTGAGCGTATTTGGAACTAGAATTTAGTATGAGGTTTCTCGATCTCGATACGATAACCGTAACGTTACGCAGGATTCGAAAAGTCGTGCTCGACCCTCTGAAGTGAGTCAAATTAAAACATTTGATCCACACAAACTTTATACTTGGTTACAAATACGATACTAACACGGCGAGTTAATTAAAAGCTTGTAAAATACTTGGAAATCACAAGTCACATAAATAAATGGTTGACGGAAGTCACAGAACTATATTGGGATAGAAGGAAAGAGCTAAATCGATTTTGTATGTGAACCGATAGGTGTAACATTTTGCGAAGGTATTTTGACATCGCGAGTGTAATTTAATGAGGAAACAACCTTTGTCTTAGTAATCTCAGGTTGCTATTCAAAATTGGGAAATTGACGAGGAATTGGGATCAGGCCGAATCATTCAGAGCATGCGCCGTAAAAGTGAAACCAAATATCCGTCCGTCTGTCATAATTTAATTATGTTAGGCGCCTGTTACACTGCTAGCGAAGAGCTAGCAAAGCGAGCGTGGCGACAGGTAAAAAAAATGCGTTTTTTTATTGAGTAGCATGTTGGATTTGTAGTCACTGGTCGTCATCTCCGATCCGTTGACGGCCCACTACTGGTCACAGGCCTCCTCTCAGAATGAGTTTAGTCTTGCCAACATTCAAGTTAAAATAAAAACAAGTATCATTTTGACATCAACATTTATAAGGTACAGTCAGCGTCATATATATGGTGACATCCAAAGTGCTCAAATACTTTGGTACACCATACAAATCGTATGGTGTGCCGAACTATTTGATCACTTTGGATGTCACCATATATATGACGCTGACTGTACCTGTGATTCGTTTAAAAACAACTGTCAAAAGAGGTGTTTGCTTAGGATTTTTGTATCAATAATTCCATTTCGAGATTGTTTGACCAGCTTTGTGTCAGTGGCTCTACATATATGTGATGGCAGTGCGGTGTCACTCTGTATATTAATATTTATTTTAATAGTTATCCATAATTACATCAGGGAGTGAGAACCCTATGCTCTTGATGCCAAACCGGTTTTGAGTCAGCGGTGTCCTAGGGAATGAACGTTCTTGTTACACGATAGGTTTCAATTTTGCGTGCAAGCAGGTAAAGCTTGAAAGAGTAGGCAAATTTTTGTACCTAAACATAACTTTTGTTCGAGAGTGACCCTTCTGTATGTCATTTTGTGGTGTAGGTAGAGTAAGAGAAACTAAGCTTGTCAAAGAGTCGGAAAATTTCTGAATTACTAATGATATTTTTTATATCGCTTCGCTGATACTAGAACAATTGTCTTAAGCAAAGATTTCGCGTTCCGTTTTACGCGTCACAGCGTATGACCCTGTCACAGGTTCCCATAGAAAGGTTAAACCGCCACCAATCGATTATCCCCCTATTGTCTAGACGATAAGGTCGTGGTGACGTTCACTTTCTATCGTGCGCCTGCGCTCCGATTGACTTTCTTCGAAGGCAAATTAATGAAGTATTGTTGTGTGATTATTGGGTGGCATTTGTTTGTTTATTTTAATTGTAACAATTGAAATATAATTATTGGAATAGTTGGTAGTGATGTTGATTGACACTCGATATGATAAGCAACAAAATTAATGAATTAGAAGATTTTTTATCACTTCAAAAATTGATCTAAGTATGCTTTGATTGTAATACATACTTAATAACTATTAGGCATTATCATATTGATCGTCATCTTTCATTTTAAAACGATAGTACTTAATAATAAGTGACAGGTGTAATTCCGTGCGCGGGCGCTGACGTTTAATAGCAGCCATCTTTAATTTGCTGTCAAATTGCAATGAAAGTACCGATTGGTCATGACTCGGTGGATATAGACAATTGTAGAAGAGTTATATCAGCTTATTGGGGTAATTCTTGTCGAGCTTAATTTAACTTTCAAGAGAAACTTAATTTAGGGGGTGAGGTGCGGGTAGGTAACTGATTTTTCAATACAAATGGATATCATTTGTCTAACACTGATTACTTACTTGATTACAAAATCAAATACGAGGGTTTTTTTGTTAAAATCGGTAGGTACATTAGTATCTTTATTGCATTATACAATGTTCTCACAATTATAGTGTCAAAGTTTAGTTGCAGGCGAGGGAAAAACTCGGGACATTGCAGTTTTAGTGACGTATGAGAGATCTAATTATGACTTTATGACTTACGATATGACTGCAAGTAACTCGTTAGCCCAAAATACAAGCAGAATTTCGCTTACGAAAAAAAATCAAAATACTTACAACAGACCGGTCTTGTGCTTTCCGCATCCACCGCAGTCCCGCGATCTTTACCAGGTCGTCGCTCCATCTTGTTGGAGGCCTACCGACAGCTCGCCTCCCGGTCCGTGGACGCCATTCGAGAACCTTCTGACCCCATCGGCCATCAGTTCTGCGAGCTATATGTGCCACTTAAGTTTCGCAATTCTTCGACCGGTCTGAGTGGAGAGCCTTGGGGGACGCCTATGTCCAGCAATGGACGTCTTTCGGCTGACATGATGATGATGATGACTTACAACAGCCTTCTTCAAACATCACTGTGTATGATCTACGACGCCATTTGTCAATCCGATTCGACCATTTCATTTCCATCATGAAACTCATTATACAACGACTTTCACCTCGGAGAGCTCCCAAATATGGACACTTAGTTGGCGAGGATGTTGGTGGACAATTGGCCAATGTTGGTGCTGATGTGGTCAATTGGTCATATTGGCTGATTGTTGTAAGGCTAAAGACGTAAAAGGAACGAAAGTAAAAGAAAGTCTGGGAATTTATACTATATCAGTAGTAGGCTCTATCTGCAGAGTAATTGCGCAACTATTTTGACACTCGTCATCGGATTGAAATGACAGTTTTTGTACGACCGTGACAGCTAGCTGTTGCCGATACCAACTGTCAGCCCATACAAAATGAACATGATACTAGTTGCGAGCGAGTTAAACAATTAAGCATGTAATTAAGGCTAGCCATGCTCGTTTTTAGATTATAAATATCTCCTCCTATTGAAATAAAGGTTGAAACAAAATCCTCCAGAGAAATGTTTTTAAAGTTTTACCTCGCGTGTAGAAAAAAACAACTGAGAACCTCCATTACGCGTTCCAGTAGTAGTGCGACGTCAAACACCTTGCTGTTCAAATACCACCAAAAAGTGATCGAGGTATTTCCCCTAACTAAATTACACACATCGACGTGACGTCACAATACCTGGACAAAATGTTACACGCTCGGTTCCCATAAAATTGGTTGATCTCTCTCCTTCTGCGCTGATATAGTTCTGTGTTAACATCAAAATAACATTAATATGTACATATTTTGACATGAAGAGTTACTTAGAGGGTCGAGCACGACTTTACGAATGCTGCGTAACGTTACGGTTTTCGTATCGAGAACGAGAAACCTCATACTAAATGTTAGTTCCAAATACGCTCACGGGCGGGCGCTGCTCCAAACGTCATACAAACTCGACAACGTTTACTATTCGATTTTACGTTACGCTGCATTCGTAAAGTCGTGCTCGACCCTCTGTTACTAACTGTTAAGCGCTACATAAACTCGTAGTTTACCTAACTACGTGTAAACTATAACTTTATATTCAAAAGCACTAGACTATTAACTATTTACAACCACTGCCCGCGGATGGCGACCAGCCGTAAAACATTACAACCAATTATAATATAACCAATCTTTTTAACATCAAGCGAAAGTAAACAATATGGCCAATATGGCGGCAAATATACTTTTCGCTTCGGTTTCGCTTTCACCGAAACTTGTTTCACTGCTTATTATATTTCCCGTATGTTCAGATATAGTGATATATGACGCAGACTTCTGGTATGATACCTTGCGTAATGGGATATCGTATAAATCAGGCGTAAAATAAGTAAGGGAAAAAGCTGAGAATTTATTAGAATAAGTTTGTTCAAATCAATTATATTTTAATAAACTCACTGAAACATGAATACATAGAAAAAAACCAGAATGGTATTTTTCTGGTTTTTTCTGTGTATTCATGTTTCAGTGAGTTTATTAAAATATAATTGATACTCACGGGAAGACCGTAAAAATAAAAAAAAATTGGAAAAAATTAATAAAAAAATACAAAAAGATTTTCCAATTGAGATCATGATTTGTGCAAATCATTTAATGCAGTAAATCCTTTCGACCGGTTACATTCTAATCACTTAATTATAGACAATCGGTAGAGGTGACCAGGAAGAGGTGGAGGAGAGGTGTGGGCAGGGCATATAGCTCGCAGAACTGATGGCCGATGGGGTCAGAAGGTTCTCGAATGGCGTCCACGGACCGGGAGACGAGCTGTCGGTAGGCCTCCAACAAGATGGAGCGACGACCTAGTAAAGATCCCGGGACCGCGGTGGATGCGGCAAGCACAAGACCGGTCCGAGTGGAGAGCCGCGGGGGAGGCCGCCGGCCAGCAGTGGACGTCTTTCGGCTGACATGATAATCCAGGAAGAAACTCGACTTATATAATGATTAGAAAGATTGATAACTTGAAATCATATAAAACGTCAAATACTTTTAAATTAAGAAGCCTAAGCGTAGAAAGGAAGTTTTATTAGACACATCCAAAAATTACCAGAATTCAGGGATAGAAAAATACTGGTCTTAAGAAAATTATTACTAACTTGCCGCATTATTTTTGTAAAAATCACATGTCGTAATCATAACATAACATCATTATGATATAACACAGAAGCATTAAAACCTAGAACGTATGTTGAATACCGTTATTTGTACATATAAATTATTATACTTTAAAAATTGTGTTAGTAAACGCCCTGAATCAAACCTACATCTTACGCGATCTACGATCTCAATCTCAGCACAACCTCACGTTTCCAAATCTCGGTTAATTATAATTACAACTAAGTTTATTGCCCTCTGACGCAACCTGACCTTCGCAATGCGAGGTCAAGGTACTGTTGCACTTGACTCTGATGTAATATGGACTATAGTATACTTATTGTATTTATTATTTCGTAACTGTTTCACTTATATGCAAGTTATGTTGTTTCGTAGCTTGTCTCAAGTTGGTGATGATGTTGAGTGCTTATGACTATGAGGAAATAAAGAGATGAGATGCGTACACAGGGTGCGTTTTAATGAACCGTCAAGAATTCAGCCAGGGGTTGAGTAAGTATAAGTGACCACTAAATAAATGTGTGAATAATAATAAAAAATCTCCCGTCCGTACATTAAACAGTCTCTGCTGTTTTTCAACATTTTCATAGTAAACGTCATAACAATTTTTCTTGTCAAGCTAGGCGATGTCACTATGACGTTTACTGTGAAAAGGTTTCATGGTGGGTCATCCCCTGGCTAAATTCTTGACGGTTCATTAAAATTCGTATTGCCGTTTGTGATGATTTTGATCGAAATAAAGACGTATATAAAAGTTTCCTGCTAACATCTTTTCAATGCTGATCCCAGGAAGCACTAAGTATCTTTTTTTGTCAGAAATACCTCTTGCGGAGCTTCTAGACCTTAATGTGGAGAGGAGACATTTCTGTCACAAACTATACAACGGAAAACAAGCTTTTGACTTGATTCCCAAGCCTTTGACCTCCACGCAAAAGGTGGGGTGTTATAAGTTTGACCTGTGTGTCTGTTAAATCTGTCTGTGACATCGTAGCTCCCAAACGGATGAACAAAAAAAGGGCATTTTAATCGATGACGTAAAGTTCAATATAAGAAATGCCATCTACCATTTTTTTTTTTATTTGTGCCATTTATTAAGGTACATAATGAAAGCAATATACATTACACATTAAATCCAAGCTAAAACTAATTAAACTAATACTTAAAACTAAATTAAATCTAAATAAGGCCCCCGTGGCATGGCGCCCAAAAGGCTGGCAGCGTTGCCTCGCTGAATAGCGATGCAGTGCCCTAAGCACGACTTGTCGAATCCTGCGTCACGTAAAATCGAATAGTAAACTATAACGAGTTTGTATGACGTTTGGAACAGCGCCCGCCCGTGAGCGTATTTGGAACTAAAATTTAGTATGAGATTTCTCGATCTCGATACGATAACCGTAACGTAACGCAGGATTCGACAAGTCGTGCTTAGGGCACTGATTCTCTGAGAGAGAAAACTGCCAGCCCTTTGGTCACAAGTTGCATCGACCAAGCGCTTTCGCAACTCTGGAATAAGCTTGTAAGCGCCGGGACCCATGGACCCAAGGTTTCAAACCCGAAAGCAACAAAATTGTAGTTCGGACCGAGAGTCTGATATTTAGAATTTTTCTATTTTCAGGCTTGTCTGCCGCCGCGCCAGCTTTTCATTATTTAGATAAGTCTAGATTAGCGATGTGCCGAGTACGGCTTGACTCGATTCCTGCTTGGGACTCGCCTCCTCGAGTACTTACTAGTTTATTTTGATTCGAGTACGCCGGACTCGATTCCGGTACTCGAGTCTGGAAGAGGTATCATACCTCCTTAAGTGTTTCAGGGAAACATAAATTAAAGAAATATTGAACTTTAACTGTGTTTTATTAATTAAAACGAATTAAATTTACAGAGCGCGTGTAGTCGTTACAGTGGATGAAAGTAAGAGAGAGAAAAAAGAGTGAAAGGTAAAAGCAATGATATTGCCATAAACAATTATGGAGTTTAAAGCCTTGTTCAGTCTTGAACATTAAGTATGTCCTTGTTTTTTTTTGTAATGTTTAAAAATATTTTCATTAAAAACGTTTTATTTATTATCGTTGTGTCATTATGCTAAACCTCCATTTCTTTTTGTTTTAAAATCGGTAACGGACTCGAGTTCTGGACTCGAATTTCCAGACTATATAGAGTCCGACTCGAGTCATCATTCGAATGCCGTATAAACCGACTCGAGTCGACTAGTAGGATATTAGACGACATTCTATACTCTTGCTTAGGAAACATTAACATGAACGGGCAAATCTCATCGAGTCGACTTCCCTAGAAAGTGAAACACAACCGGCACTCGCCGACTGGTCGACACACAGACACACATACGGCGGCTCTCCTTCCGGTAGAGTAAATATAGGATGAGTTATGTGGTATTAGCATACTGAACCATAGTTTTATGGTCTTGACATGAAGTAAAAGGCAGTGCTAACATAATCCAGTGGTTAGGCCGTCTTTAACAGACTTATCATTTATGAACCATTGACTTACCAATACCATGGACTTTGGGTTAGCGCTTGAAAACGTCCGAACCAAAAGACCAACTAATTCGCAAAAAAGACCACTAATCGAGCGTCAGCCAGTCTTAGTTTGGTCGAACGACAGCGCTGTGACGTATGGCCTGTCATCGAAAAATGCCGTGTTGTACTGGGACACGTTTTTCGTGAATTTTGTACTAGATCCAAAATCCATGGTGTTACGAGTAGTAAGTCAATGTTATGAACTTGTAGATTCAAATCAGGGCTCACACCTTTGAATTTTTCGGACTGTCCTAGAATAAATTTACAATGAGTTTTAATCCCCTGCGCATCTGTGTATCTGTCTCTCGCACCGACCGCAGCTCTTAGACACGTGAACCGATTTGCATGCTTTTTTCTTATTTGAAAGCAAGGCTTTCTAAGCGGCTGTTCTTACAAGTTTCATAAAAATCGGTTCAGTTCAGCCATTTTTGGAATTGAACTTTTAATTGAAAAGGTCGGCGGTTTATTATTAGGTACAAGTTTTTATTTCACTTACAAATTTGTGAACGGGGTACGAAATAAGAAAAATCTGTTTAATACAAACACGTTTATTATAATACAAAACGGTTCCAGTTACAAAAACTTAATAAAACAGACCGTAGATCAGATAACTAAATAAAATATCTACCATCTCGTAGTCTAGCTCTTACCGACGTTCAGAACTGGTATAATTTTCTTTTACCGCCATTTCTATTTAAAACAAACTCACTCCCCATTTTATGATGGCAGTCTCCGTAAAAACTTCATTCTTTGCATATATTGTAATAACCTTTATGCACTACAACTTAAGGTCTATTAAGAAAATTTTATGTGTTAATGTAAAGTGGTAGCGAGCGTTTACGAAGTAAGCTACGCGTATGTAAAAGCAACATTTTGTCATTTTAATCTTTTCCTTATGAGATAATGTTTTTCGTAACGTGTGTAGAAATCGAAGTCGTAATTAGTTTAGTTTAAGTACACGGTTTACGGTGTAACGTGGAATGGTTTTAAATAGTGATGTTAGTGTTACATGAAAACGTTATAAGTTAACTTTATTTACTAGAAGATACTGAGACTGTGGTCGATAATAGGAGCAAATTAGTCAGACAAAGTCGTAACTAAGTAATAATTATGCTCGATACTTTCCCGAGAGTAAGCACATTCATAGTAACAAATTAGAGACGCAGGGTGTCAATTATTGGAGTTCAGGTGTCAAATATTGGAACGTTCCTGTGATAAAACTCCCTATCCCGTGGGAATTTCGGAAATCCCTTCTTATTCCTTGTCTACATCCCATGACTTACACGGACAAAAATAATCACCAAAAATGTGTCCCCCAGTAAAACACGGCATTTTTCGATGACAGCCATACGTCATAGACTCAGCGCTATCGGTCGACAAAACTAAGACTGACTAACTGACTGACTGACGCTCGATTACCTAGTGGTATTTTTTTTAAATTAGTGGTCTTTTGGTTCGGACGTTTTCAAGCGCTAACCCGAAGTCCATGATGTGAGTAAGTCAATGTCTACATCAAAGAAAACCTCTATGAAAAATGTAAGCGTTCTAGATCCAAGGGTTTGGCCTCGGCGTTGTGATGAATCAATCAATCACTCTCCTATTTCACCAACGTAACAAATTTCAGTTTACAATGACAATTCGATCTACTTTCCATTGCCACTATCATAACGAAACAAACTCAAACATAAACTCTTCAAGCCAGCAATACACACCGAATTGTCATTTCAATTCGTAAACTTACATTTTGTAAGGTTGGTGACGTTGGTGGTTTGTAAGGGAAAGGCTTAAGATATTAACTTAAATCTTCAGTACCTCAGTATGTCTTAGAGAAATATACACAACCAATGTCCGTTCGCAAAGAACGCTAATATTACAACGCTCTACTTACCAACGAGAATCACTACGCTTGGATACACTAGCGTACTCCATAAACGCTCCTTCACAATGCAAACTAAACCCAACCTAACACCAACGAGATAGAATTACAATTGATTTGCTAGAATAAGTCAGTTATGACCTTTTGCTCGCAGTAAATCGACGTAACTGTCAAGCGAATTTTACTCCTATTTCAAGATAGTTAACGAACATTTGTGAATGTTTGAATTCTTGAGATCTTTCTTTTAGTAACACATCGTTATTTTACAATACTTTACTGTAGATATACGGTTTTTTTAATACGTCAACTTTTACTCAGCTTACTCGATTCTGTAATAGTTGGCGTTCTAGTGTTTGTTGTTACTTTTTATTGCAAAAAAGCTAATTTATAGCCATAAAACCCGATATGCGGAAAACAGTATAAAACATAATGCAATTTGTTACATGTTTTTAGTACCTTCTAAATTTATGACTTCTAGTTAATTGATGAAATGCAATGATTGGAACATTTAACTTTCGTTTATTTCTTTTCGAGAATTTTGAACTCTATTTTCGTTTTAGTAAGTCTAAGTGATTTTCGAAAAATAAATCACTATCCCATACAATCATAGTGAAATAAAAACGGATCACTCACGTATATAAATCGAGTTTAGCCCGACATGTTTCGGACTAATTCGTAGTTCGTGTGTGTGCGTCTCGCCGCCGCTGGGTCGTGCGCTCCCAGAGGAAGGACTACGAATTAGTCCGAAACATGTCTGGCTAAACTCGACTTATATACGTGAGTGATCCGTTTTAATTTCACTATGATTGAGTCTCACGGTAGTTTCATGTTAAAAATCCCATACAATATTATCAACCAACACAAGGCAATGCAAGTATGGGAGAATTTTTTTTTTATTTAATTGTTTCCAAATAAAAACTTCATATGGGTCTTCTCGTCAATTAAACATACTCAACCCCTGGCTGAATTTTTGGCGGTTAATTAAAACGTACGCTAAGCTGTACAGGCTTCGATTAATAAGCATCTAGACAACAGGTTACGTACAAAAACAAAAGAAAAATATGGCACCGCCAGTGAACGCATATAAGACATGAAAGCATTCCTGTCACTTTATAATGGCACCACGAAAACTGTTCCGCGGTGGGTGGGGCTTGCAAACTGTACCGGCGCGCCGATCAGTTAGGTTGCGCGAGTCCGCAATGGCGGACGCTGTTTTGACAGTTTATTTTAATCATCAACAATAAGATTTATGTTTTAAAATGCCTTCATGTGTGGTGGACTTGTGCAAAAATCACACGGATCACTGTCCCAAGGCACCCAAGGGTAGTGGAATCACTTTTCACATGTAAGTACACCAATTACTTTAAAATTCAAAAATCTTCTTGCTTACCACAGGGATGTCATTATGCATAATGAAGCAGCTCATTTTAATAATTATTAATTGCCTGTTGGACTATGTATTTATTAAGATACGGATTTGGATTTCAGGCGAAAGCGAGTGGAAATTCGGAACGTTGTCCAAACCCAGGCTCGCGGGAAACTAAGTAATTCAAATGCCCGCCAAGGCATTTGAATTTGCCCGCCAACGCGTTAAGGCGCTGTGTATAGACAAACTTTAGGTATTTGCGGGGGTGAAGCAGGGGACATGGCGCACGAGTAGCCGCGCTGACCTTGCGCTGCCCGCGCCGCGCAACTCGCCGAGCGCCGACGTCCTTATTCTGTCGGTATCCTAATTCTGGTTGTTATGTTACATACCAAATTCGAGTCTGTTTTTTTCCGGATGTTCAAATCTATACATTTAATTTACTTTATTCTGTAAAATGTTCTACTTGATCTTCCAAATACTTTAGTATTGAATGAAATAAAGTTTCATGTTGAAATAAATAGGCTTTTAAGCGATAAGACCGCCTATTGTCTACCATACCTGTTTTTCTGTAATCTCCTTGTACCTACTATTTTAAAAACAATTACCTAAAAAGAGAAAAACTAGCTCAGTATATAAGTACGTTATACATAGGTCGCTTGAATATTATTTGTAGTGCAGGCGGGGGCATGTTGCAGCTGTTTCGTCATTTTCGTTTGCCTCCGCCTGCACTCCTAATAATATTGAAGCGACCTATCTATAACCTACTTATAATGAGCTAGTTTTTCTCTTTTTAGTTAATTGTTTTTGCAGTCGGGTTTTTCGTTTTTAAATAATTTTGTTTTATTTAATGCTTTTTAGTCATATAAACTGAAAATGTTTACGAACCAACTTTAAACAGTAGTAAATCCTAAACGGTCAGTGAAAATGAAAATAGAGTAGCATACCGGATGAAAGTACTATCTATGACACTGTAACTACCCGTCATACCAAGATAATGACACAGATATCGATTTTGAACAAAAAAGTTTGTCCGCCATCTTGGATTTGAAAATGGGTGTCATTTTCGTAATCAGCACCCCTGAAAACATAGAAATTGACACCCATATCGATTTTTAACAAAAAAGTGGGTCCGCCATCTTGGGTTTCAAAATGGGTGTCATTTTCGTAACCAGCACCCCTGAAAACATAAAAAATGACACCCATATCGAATTGGAACAAAAAAATGGGTTCGCCATCTTGGATTTTAAAATGGGTGTCATTTTCGTAATCAGCACCCCTGAAAACATATAACCCATATCGATTTTTAACAAAAAAGTGGGTCCGCCATCTTGGGTTTCAAAATAGGTGTCATTTTCGTAACCAGCACCCCTGAAAACATAAAAAATGACACCCATATCGATTTGGAACAAAAAAATGTGTCCACCATCTTAGATTTCAAAATGGGTGTCATTTTCGTAATCAGCACCCCTGAAAATATAGAAATTGACACCCATATTGATTTTTAACAAAAAAATGGGTCCGCCATCTTGGATTTGAAAATGGGTGTCATTTTCGTAACCAGCACCCCCGAAAACATAAAAAATGACACCCATATCGATTTGGAACAAAAAATGTGTCCGCCATCTTGGGTTTCAAAATGGGTGTCATTTTCGTAATCAGCACCCCTGAAAACATAGAAATTGACACCCATATCTATTTTTAACAAAAAAGTGGGTTCGCCATCTTGGGTTTCAAAATGGGTGTCATTTTCGTAACCAGCACCCCTGAAAACATAAAAAATGACACCCATATCGATTTCGAACAAAAAAATGTGTCCGCCATTTTAGATTTGAAAATGGGTGTCATTTTCGTAATCAGCACCCCTGAAAACATAGAAATTGACACCCATATCGATTTTTAACAAGAAAATGGGTCCACCATCTTGGATTTTAAAATGGGTGTCATTTTCATAATCAGCACCCCTGAAAACATAGAAATTGACACCCATATCCATTTTTAACAAAAAAATGGGTCCGCCATCTTGGATTTTAAAATGGGTGTCATTTTCGTAATCCCCAGTGTTTTAAGAAGTCCAGTGTAAGCCGAGCCCTGCTCCTAAGCAAAATGTACGCAGTGTGGGGTCAACTTACATTAGTCTGCGAAATCTACAGAGGGACGGATTTTGAACAAAAACATGTGTCCGCCATTTTGGATTTGAAAACGGATTTTTTTTGTCTACACAGAAACAAAACAGTTAGTGTAAGTTTAAATTTAAAATCAGAGATATGTGGCACCCCATATGTCGGCATTTACGCAAACATCAAAGGCGTCGGACCACTTTACACTTTGGTACAAGGCTTTGCCTAGTTTGGGATTACGTCAATTGGTGTAAAATTGTCCCATGATATTTACCTATTTACGCCGATTTTGTACATAATGAGTAGGTAGTTTTTACAAGCAAACAAATATATTGATATAATACTGAGATTTGTGAGCGTGAGATGAGACTCAAGACATATTACTAAAATTGAGGTAGGTAGGTATGGTAGTAACTCACTGTTTTCGTAATCTTATATTTCCGATGTGTTCCCGTTGTTCATGAAAGCGTTGTCTTTTTCTCTGCACTTTTTTTCCACTGCGGTTACCCATTTTATCTGTTGTCTAATACAATTTTTGCACGCCAGCAAACGAAACACAGAACCGTCGTTGACAGTGGTCGCTGGCGTACTGAACGGCCAACAGAAGGGCGGGCGCTATGATGCGACGCCGCGCGGTAGCCGATTTTAGGGAAAAAAAATGCTAAAAATTATACATTCAACGTATTGAAAAAGTGGTATACATAAAACTAAACTTGCTAAAAAGCTATGTAACTAAATAAGTTTCGTTTCAATGTTTATACGGGTTTTTGAGATATTTGGAAAATAAAAAACAAATAGCATGTTTTTCAAAAATAAAATCTATCGAGAATTTTTTTAGCAATCGTGTTTTCGCGTTAACAAAAAACTAGCTAATGAACTGAAGATATACATATAAAAAGATCACTGTTCAGATACTTAAGTAAGTATTTTATCTATAATTTCTAAAATGACACTTTGGCTACACACAGCGCCTTAATTAGCCAGCCAGCCAATAGCGCGACGCGGCGATGGTCGGCCACACTGTTTCCACCTCCAAAAAGTAGTGGACTTAAAAAATTTGGCTCAGCTAGAAAATCTATTGCCAGCCTTGTTTTATAGCGTTGTGGGCCTGAGGCGTGGGTTGGCTACCTATGTTATCATATTTATTAACCACATTCAAAATGTATACTGTTAGCTTTCTAAAAATTAATAGGATAATTGTATAACAGTTTATATTCAATTTAATGTAAGTACTCATTTTTTATTAATAAATATTAATAAATAAATGCGATGTGTTGTCTTCGCTTCGTGCTGCCCGCCATATTTGAATGCAGGGAAACTGTGGCGGGAAAACGAAGAGGAGCGAGAGAGAAGGAAGCCGGCACGATTTTTTTTTGGGAAACGTTATATAGAAGCTTAAGCTGAAGCTTTTTCAGGGTGATAAAAACTTGTAATGCAATATTAGAAGGACGACAAATAAACAAATTATAATAGCATTAAATGGTTTTATTGGATTTACGTAAGTAAAAGTAAAATCTTACAATGCTCCAAATTTGCTAAATATAATAATATATAATATAATTATTAAGATAGTGTAAGAATATTTTTTTATGAATGGTCCCCTCATGCATAACGTTGTCCACGCATCTGACCACATCTGACAGACGTTGACATCGCAGCAGACGCGCGAACCAATAATGGCCGTAATCTGTCTGCCGAGAACCAATCACATTGCGCCAGTGCGCATTGCCGGACGCTGACAAACGCTACTGGCCTTCTGGTCAAATCTTTGAGTATTTATAAAATGGCGTAACTAGCAAAGCACATCCTAATAGCAACCTAGATTGGTGCGTATTAACGTAATTTTTGAATGCATGGATAGTTTGGTGTATGGTTACTTTGCTGCTGTGTGTGTACTTCATCTTTGTGTGAGTTTTGGCTCTGCTAGCGAACGATACGTTGTATGGAAAGACTGTTTCCATGTCTTATATGCGTTCACTGGGCACCGCTGAATGTCTGCTCTGGCCCCTATTTCACCACTTTACAAATGTCAAGTTACAACGACAATTTGGCGTACATTGCTGACTCTAAGGTTTTGTTTTTGTGTACTTCATATTGGCAATGAAATGTAGATCGAATTGTCAATGTAAGGTAAGACATCTGTAACGTTGGTGAAATAGGTGCCAGAACAGACATTCAACGGTGCCATATTTTTCCTTTGTTTTTGTTCGAAACCCGTTATCTAGATGTTTATTAATCGAAGCCTAGATAATTATAAGATTATCTCGAGTATTAAATCTCGGGTTAAGTAATAACTTACATCGAGTGCCGTCGGTCGAGGCGGGAGCGGTGACCGGTTTGGGTTCGACGCTCGGTTAGAGCAGGTGAAAAAGAAAGTGATTTGACAGGTGAAAAAATTAAAAGTAAATCGTAAAGCTAGTTAAACAGAACAAGGTTGTTAATGTATTTTTTTATTTCCAGGTAAGGGCGCAAAAACTAAATTCTCTGCCAGGAGTCCGTTGTCTACTCTGTACAAAGCAAAGTTTGGTATGTATTTAAACTACGCAGCTATTCCTATTTTTCTTAAAGATAGAAGAATTTGATTAACCTTCATTCAGGCATAGGTAGACTCATTTTAAAGATCCACAACTTGTATCATTCACAAGATCCACAAGTTGTATCATTCACAAGATCCACAAGTTGTATCATTCCGCCAATGTTGCTCCAGTAAGCTGGTTCCAGGTCTTCATCAACAGGTAGTTGGCATAAATTAAACTGATATAAGATCACAGAACTATATCGGGACAGAAGGAAAAGAGTGTATGTACCTCGCGTGCCAAATAGGAGGGTCGAGCACGACTTTACGAATGCTGCGTAATGTAAAGTCGAATAGTAAACGTTGTCGAGTTTGTATGACGTTTGGAACAGCGCCCGCCCGTGAGCGTGTTTGGAACTAAAATTTAGTATGAGGTTTCTCGATCTCGATACGATAACCGTAACGTTACGCAGCATTCGTAAAGTCGTGCTCGACCCTCAGCTTCCGACCGCTATCCGCGTGCGACGTCAGGTTAAACAAAATACCTAGGGTAGAGGAACCAATAGAAGAACGATTAAGCGACTATAGCAACTTTGGACGGCTCGTTCTTTATGACGTGAAGTACTTTTGGGTGGCAAATAATTTTTTTACATATTCTTATATGTTCTAGAATGCACTAGTACATACTAAAATTAAATATTATTGCACGGTATTTTATAAAAAAAATATTGAATCACAAAATAGGCCGTTTACCCCAATAGTTGAACACGTGTGCCCTAATTATGAACGTTTGAACCCAATAGTTGAACTAATAATTTTAACGTAATCTTTTCACTTGGAAAATGGTTTCCCATCTAAATTGCGTGCAATATAAAATCTATCTATCTATCTATCTTTTTAGTGATATTTGACCCTCAAGTGTTTTTGTATTTAAAACCTTGGGAATATGTTGAGACAACATATATCAATTAATTTAATATTTATTTTATCACAACCATTACTATAAAATAAAAATACTGGTATTTTAACAAAAATACCCGTTGTAAAACAAGTATTGAAGATTCATTAATTATTAGCACAAAGTAATAGAGAAATCCTTAAAAAACACTAGTTCATGTTTTAGGCATATTAACCTTTAAATGAACTAGGAATCTTATGCAATCGTTCATTTATTAGTTTCAATAACCAAAAGCTGAACTAATAAACTTACTAGTTCAAGTTCTGGGCATTAAACTCTAAATTGAACGGTGTTAATTCTCATACAAAAAGAAATCCTCAAATAACAGACTTAATTAACGATATCCGTGTTCATCTTTTGGTAAGTAAATCACTTAATTTTATTAATGAAAGATTAATTAATGTGACAAAGTTTTCGTGTATCACACGAAACGTATTTAATTTTAAGCATTGAAAGAAATTGCTCAGTAGCTAGAACATGAACACCGTTGAAGTATTGGGTTTCCAGTTAAATATTGAAATCATTACTTGAACATCAAATATCTCAATAATTACTTACAAAAGTATAGTTTTGTATAAATAAGATTAAGAATAGAATAAACATTAATTGCCTTCGATAAGAATTTTAGTGCAAGGTACCATAACTTTTTCAAAAAATAAGTTTAAGCTAAAATTTTAAATGTACTATCTTAACTAGACTCCCATAGTAATGGCGTCTTCAGCGTGGAGCATGGAAACAACGACCAATTACAGCCGTGCTTGACGCCTAACAGCCAGTGATTTAAAAAAGACGCATAGACTAAGTGATCATGCTTAAGAAAAAAAAACTTTCAACTATGTGAGTTGTGAATTAATCTTAATACTTCGATGTTTCGGACGATTGTTCAGCTAATGGGAGTTGTTCATCTTTTGATTGACTACCCTACCTTGTCGTTCAACAATTAACTATTTCCTTCTATCCCGACATTGACTTTATAGTAACACCATAGACTCTTAGTAACACCATAAGAATAAATAATAACATAGTAGAACGAAAACTCCCACTCCGGACGGGCTCAAGGTCACGATATTAGAGTATTTGTTAAACAGACTACTCAGTCAGGCTGTCACGGCCGGCGTCGCCGCACGCGCGTTTGGTTATTTATAATTTGATTGTAATAGTTTAACGTGAGCCTGTATGTATTTTATTTTATATTTGTAGGTAAGTAATACTTACTTAAATCACCTTAAATGGCTTCATTTGGAATGGCTCTCATAATAACTTCTTTATTTAGAAGTGTATATAATTATGTAGGTACGTAATGATTTATAAATCTCATATTTTGTAAAACTGGAATAAAATAATGATTTCAAAGCAAAGAAAAACTTATATCTTAGTGGTATTATCTTTATACGTAAGTACCTAATATTTAACAGCAAGCAACCCTAGCAACGCACCTTGTTGACAGAGGGGTGTAACGACGTGAAGGGGGAAGTAGGTATGTAAATGGCGGCGTTTTGGACTCGGTCAAAAGATATTCCGTTCTACTATGTTATTATTTATTCTTATGGTAACACCGTGGACTTTGAGTCTAGAACAAAATTCACGTGTCCTAGTACAACACGGCATCTTTCGATGACAGCCATACGTCACAGCGCTGTCGTTCGACCAAACTAACACTGACTGACGCTCGATTACTGGTCTTTTGGTTCGGATGTTTTCAAGCGCTAACCCGAATTCCATGGTGTTGGTAAGTCAATGTATCCCGATATAGTTTTGTGAATAAGAGTATCCAAGTAACACAGAATGTAAACTTCTAAACTAACAGCCTCCTGCCCGACTATACTATTGACTATAGATATAATCTGCAACCTGTTGCAAAGCGTAAATCAATAGCAGACCGACCCAGTTCCACCAGGAACCGCTTTCACGATTAACTGCGATATTTAACTAAACGTGACTTAACTGACGGTCAGCGGTTACTACCAGCGAGTGAACGGCTGACCACTGACCACCATGATAAAGGTACTTAACCCATTTGAGGTTTGCTAAAGTACTTATTTACTTTCTTAAGAAAACAACTACATACCTGTATACATGTATCTACTTAAGTATAATGACAGACCCTATTTCACCAATATTAAAATTTTTCTTTAATTAAAAGAGGAAGGCAAACGAGCAAGTGGGTCACCTGATGGTAAGTGATCACCACTGCCCATAGACACCCGCAACCCAGTTTTGAAGATGCGTTGCCAACCTAGAGAGCTAAGATGAAATGCCTCTTGTGCCCGTAATAACACCGGCTGGCTTACTCTCCGCACCGGAACACAACAGTGAAAGCACTGCTGCCTAGCGGCAGGATTAGCTAGTAAGGAGGTGGTAGCGATCCGGACGGACCTCGCACAAGGTCCTACCACCCGCAAACGTTAGTTTATTATGACAATGAGGGCTATCGCAAGTTAAAATCATACACCCGCTTAGAATCACTATAGTGTCCAGCAATGAGAACGAGCCTATGATTTCTGAGGGTCGAGCATGACTTTACGAATGCTGCGTAACGTTACGGTTATCGTATCGAGATCGAGAAACCTCGTGCTAAATTTTAGTTCCAAATACGCTCACGGGCGGGCGCTGTTGCAAACGTCATACAAACTCGACAACGTTTACTATTTGATTTTACGTGACGCAGGAAATTGACAGATGAACCTCACTCGGCACTACACTAGCCCAGCGAATTTTTGACTCAAACATACCTTCGAATCCGAAGGACACAGAGGGACACCGCATTTGCTAACGATTGACAAGCGTATCCTTATACTAATCGTGATCGTGACGCAACGCATGCGCAACTATGTCCGATACCCACTCACGCGTGGCACCTACAAAATATTCCAGCTTATACTAAATCCATCCATCCATCCATAGCAGCTCTTAGTTCGTCCGTCTTCGGACATAGGCCTCCTCTCCCTTTCTCCACGCCTGGCGATCCATTGCCATCTGCATCCATCCTCCACCCGCCTGTCTTCAGATGTTGTCTTTCCACCTCATTGCTGGTCTCCCCCTACAGCGAGTGCTTCGAGTGTTTGCGCGAGGTATCCACTCGAGTGTTCGTCTCGCCCAACGGTCGCGGTTCATTCTGACAATGTGCCCCGCAACTCCATGGCAACGCGTGGCAAAAAAAAGTTGATTGACCCCTTCACAGGGGTGCTCACTTAAACTTACTCAACCCCTGGCTGAATTCTCGGCAGTTCATTAAAACGCACCCCCGTATAGGATGGTACCTAAAAACTCTGCCATGTAATCTATAAATTCTTGACGTTTCATTAAAACGCATCAAATAATTATGACGAATATGGACCTCTGCAAAGTAACACCCGATTCAATCAATGAATTATAATCCTTAAGCAACAATTACTTGCAATAAATAAGACCCCACACTGTTAATGAAGTTGTACCCGTGTACAACTAAATAACAACTTCATTAACAGTGTGGGGTCTTATTTATTAGATAGATAACGGTATCTAGTTGTAATTATTAATCGAAGGTTAAGTTAATTCGAATAACGGACCACAGTACGTTAAGTTTAGTATTTGTGCTGAGGAAACTCTAGTGCTTGGTCGTAAGCCTAGATCCAACTGGGTCACTCTTCCAATCAAGCTTAAACAATGGAAAGCAATTACAATACGGATTGAGCTTACTTTGCTATTGTATACTTACCTACCTACTCCATGTTTACATTATGTGAAAACTTGGGTCAACGTGTCAAGACTGTACCAGGGCTTGAAAGCTGTTTAGGAAGGCTACGCTATCAGTATAAAAATACTTAACCGCTTTGATTTAAAGGTAGAGCCAAAACGGTAACGTAACCACGTTTAAGCTACCGGTATTATAATAGTAGTTTATGCAACTGCTACATAATGAGGGTTTTAAGGCCTAATTATGTGAAGTTGCATACATTACTTTATCTACACACATATTATATATACTCTAAGATGGGTTCAGAAGCCGAAGGCATATAATGATATATGCCTTCGGCTTCTGAAAAAAAAACAGTCAAATTCGTGACAGGTATGGGTATGAACCCATACCTGTCACGAATTTGACTGTTTTTTTTTAATCATAGACAAACATACGTATATTTATAATTATGAACTCACTTTGTCTCGATCCCCAGTGAACTATTCCTCTCCACCACTCAAAGGTTGACTGGAAGAGATCCCTTAAAGGGATAAGTCCGCCTTTGTACTCAAATGTTATTGTTGTAACTTGTGTTTTATCCTATTTTTTGTACAATAAAGTGTTTACTTACTTACATACCGACCTGACGTTTCGTAAACTGTTTTTTTTTTATTGTAAAAAAATATATATATCACAATATTATTTATACATGTCGGACTGAACTCGACTTATATACGGCTTATGTATGGTTTTCAAATTTGAAACATCGAATTCGATATCGAAAAGTCATTACAACATCGAATTCGATGTCGTAATGACTATTACTTTACTGCTGGTGGTGGAGGAGGTGCTGGGGCTGGCGCTGTCGGTGAGAAGGCGACGATGTACTGCAATGCTGGTCATTTTCTACGGTTTCTGAACGTATTATAGAGGACTTATGATAAGTGTGTAGATAAAAAAGCTTTATTTCAAACTTGTGAACTTGTGTGCACTAGCCGGCGGTGCCCCGGCGACAGCATGTAAAGTAAGCCTTTATTTTTTTTAAGTGTCATAAAAAAGATGATACAGTTATTTGCCGTTACCGAAATCATTTCGGTACATATGTTTTTTGGTAAAAGAAAATAGCGGTATGGCGTTATTTTAACATTATTACAATTTAAAGACATTACCGCTTACCGTTTTTACCAAATCTATTTTTGGTTATTCAACCCCTGGTCCTTACTGTATGCAGTCAGCAGGAAAAGGTGGCCAAGCAGTATTCACAATACCAAGGTATGAGGTACTTTAGGTACCGCTTGGAATATGCAACAATGGGCAAGCAACTCAACTAGATAGTACTCTCTCAAGTACGAGTCAAGTGACTACTCTCTCCCAAGCACTTGTACAAGTCGCTGTTGAACTGATCCCCTCCTCCGAAGTTCGAAATTCAAAGTTCGTGGCCAACCTTGGACTCACTAACACCATGGTCTTGTACAAAATTCACGAAAACTTTGTCCCAGTACAACACGGCATTTTCCGCTGACAGCCATACGTAGCGCTGTCGTTCGTCCAAACTAAGACTGACGACTGACGCTCGATTAGTGGTCTTTCTTGCAAATTAGCGGTCTTTTGGTTCAGACGTTTTCAAGCGCTAACCCGAAGTCCATGGTGTTGTACCTAAGCATAGACATACATGTATAGCGTATGAACGGGCCAATCAGTACTTCGTTGTCCAATTCAGTGTGACTACAAAGTAGTCTCAGTGATAAGAGCCGCGAGCACGTCCGCATGGGAACAACCGGCCGCGCGCACCGCTCCTGCTGGCGGGCTCGGCAACACCGTTCTTATTTCAAAATGTTCCCAAAGGCATAATCCTGATGTTTATATTAATTCTAAGTCAATGTGTCTGACCCTCCCTCTCGCTTCCGTATTAACCCATGTTGGCGTCAGCGGGACGTTCGGATACGAACTTCGAACTCCAGAGTAGGGGCTCTGCCCCGCAGACAATAGCAACCATTAGACTGTTTGTTCAACAGTTACGATCACTCTGGCTGATGACGAGGCATTGTCCGCAGGAAGTCTCGGGTGGATGTCACCTGACCACCGATGGCTCAGTCGATGACTTGTTACCTTTCTTGATATAGGTCGTATCGTTAAGCAGGTTTAAAACCACAGAACTAACTATATCAAGATACAACGAAAGGCTATTGAAGGCGATTCCATAATTTATTGAATCAGGCGTTACTTTACTACCATACACATTTACATTTACATTTATTTTTTTATTTATTTATTTACATTTACGGCCATACTATTTGACACCCGCAAAGCAAAAGCGATCGAGATTAATTTCGGCAGTTGATTACACTAGAGTCTCTATTCGACATTTGTAATTGCCTTGCAACTCTTGCAAGTATGTATTGCTTTTCCGTCGCACGCGCACCGGTATAAATCAGCGCTGCTCTGGGTATTCCTTGTATTAGCGTATTGGAAAGTTGGTGTCTAACGGCCAGCACAGTGTTCCCAAACTTTTTCGCCACTGCCATAAAACTTTTCTGGTTCCGCACCTCAAAAGGAAATAACTTTTCTGTTCAAAATTTAATTTTTAGCCGTCGACGTAAAAAGACGGGTGTTATAAGTTTTGCCCGTTATGTGTGTGTGCGTGTGTGTTTGTGTCTATGGCAACGTAGCCACTGATTTGAGTGCTTTTTTTTCTTGAAAGCAGATTTTATAGATACGTTTTATTAATTTTGAATTTAAAGGGCGTTTTTAACTCCTGACGAAAAAGAGGGGAGTTATAAGTTTGACCTGGTTATCAGTCTGTGGCATCATAGCTCCTAAACGGATGGATCGATTTCGATGCGGGTTTTTTAATCGAAAGCTAATTTAATCGAGGTCGGTTCTCCCGTTTTTTAAATATTTAACTTTGAAATGAGTATGTTGGAGGTTTTAAATTTTTCTGTATTATTTTTTTGGAGATATTGAAATTGGCCGGTTTTCGGTATTCCGTTTTGGCGTCCTAAGCAATGTTTGTTCTTGTAGCTACATACAGGGGGTTAATAAACCGACAAGAATTCAGTCAGGAGTTGAGTGCGTCCAAATAAACACCCCTATAAAAAATTTACATTGAAAACAAAAACAATTTTCCCATAAGTACTTACATTAAATTACCTACTTACGCCGGTTAACAATATTAAATGGGAAAATGTTTTTTTAATTTCAGACTTGCTCAACCCCTGGCTGAAGTCTTGACGGTTTATTAAAATGAACCCTGTATATTCTTTGGCCTGGGACTGTTCCTGGCACCCCAACGTACGGTTTGGGAACCCCTGGCCTAGTAAATTGCGATTGGAATGGACAGCAGGCTATCTACATTTTCCTATTCGCTGTGTTTTGTCGAAGCATTAGAATTGATTAAAATTTGATTGAAATAGTACCGAGTGGGTACTTGAGAGACACACACACACACAGGCGACTTTGCTTGCGGTTTAATTGGCGTAAGCGGTTACACGTCATCATCATCATCATAATCATGTCAGCCGAAAGACGTCCACTGCTGGCCGGCGGCCTCCCCCGCAGCTCTCCACTCAGACCGGCCTTGTGCTTTCCGCATCCACCGCGGTCCCGCGATCTTCACCAGGTCGTCGCTCCATCTTGTTGAAGGCCTACCGACAGCTCGGCTCCCAGTTACTCGTAATTAATTGGAATTTTGAAGGTATACAAGCGATTGAGACGGAAAATAAACAATTTCACCCTAATGTCCGGGGTTTTGACAGTTTTGTCCAGCCGCCGGCAATTTCGGTGATGGCAGCCCTACACTAGAGGCAAAGAAGAGGCATTTCATCGTTAGAAAAATCTCACATACCGAATAACTCATGGTTTCATCATACAAACTACTAAAATAGTAGTTTTGACTCGTGTCATACATACTTCATACATTCTAGCAGCGGACCGCGTACCAGAACGAATGTAACTACCACGAGCATACACTTCGGGACAATTTACGTGTTGCATTCATTAATTTACGAGTTACACTCATTAATTTACGAGTTGCACTCATTAATTTACGAGTTGCACTCATTAATTTATGAGTTGCACTCAGTTATAACCTAACTTAGACAAGTTGAAAAACCCCCGAAATTGTCATTTTAAAGTTCATTATGTCAAATACGTATAACCCGATATTAATGAAACTTAGCTAAGAACCATCTCGATTAAACTAGCTTTCGATTGAAAAGAAACCATATCGGGATTGGTCGATTCGTTTCGGAGATACGACACCCATACACATATACACAGGTCAAACTTATAACACCCCTCTTTTTGTGTCGGGTTTAAAAGCCATTAATTAAGGAACGAATCGCAATTACCTCACTACTCTGCGACCGCGCGTATGTCTTCATGCATGTAATTTACGAGTTGCACTCAATAAAACCCGACAATTGAGTTACACACATTTTAAAACCATTAATTTGGATTGTGGAACAAAAGTGAGTGGAGTTGTGGTCTCGGGCAGCTTGTGCAACGATTAACATATTGGTCACTATCGTTAATGATGAATAATAGTATTGTAATTATGTACTGAGGGTCGAGCACGATTTTACGACTGCTGCGTAACGTAAAATCGAATAGGAAACGTTGTCGATTGTCGAGTTTGTATGACGTTTGGAACAGCGCCCGCCCGTGAGCGCATTTGGAACAAAAATTTAGTATGAGGTTTCTCGATCTCGATACGATAACCGTAACTTTAGGCAGCATTCGTAAAGTCGTGCTCGACCCTCTGTGGGTACTTATCTTTTATTTTCAACAAACTGACCAGCACATGTAGCGCGGCGCGCCATTTTGTCGCTTGTCGCGCAGTGTGTCCCTTTCATAGTGATGGAATCAGTGAAGGACGCACTGAGCGACAAGCGACAAAATGACACGCGTGCTAGCTCCCCAGCGATTGACCGCTGTCCCACCAGCACGAGTCACTCAGAATGCAACGGGACGGGTGACGGGTGATATAATCTCGCGCGATAAATACTTAAAGTCGCGGCCAGTCGTGCAGCACGACTGGCCGCGAGTTTAAGTCGCACTGTGAGTTGTGTTAGACCTACTGATGGAATGAAATGTGCAAAAAGAGAAAACCTTACTGTATTTCTACCTACAATCTAGGTTTCTGCAAGGCTAATACTTGTTGATTGACTGTGCGATGTTCCCACAGAACTATGCCGGGATAGAAGGAAAGAGTTTACTGATTTGTAAGGGAACCGAGCGTGTAACATTTTAGCACAAAAAGTACTTACTGAATACTGATGAAAGAAAATACCCAGCCAGATTAACATCTCCAGCTTTTTTAGTATTGTTGTGGTGGTGTTTTAACAGTTAATTAGTGTACAATAAGGCACTATGTCTTCAAAATTTAATGTCGCAAAATTTTACGGGGCATCGAGGTTCTCGAATCATTCGAGAACCTTCTGACCCCATCGGTCATCAGTTCTGCGAGCACACTGCTACTTAGTTTCGCAATTCTTCGGGCTTCCGATAGATGCGGAAAGCACAAGACCGGTCTGAGTGGAGAGCCTTCGGCCAGCAGTGGACGTCTTTCGGCTGATGATGATGATGATTGAGGTTCTCAGCCCTTCCTTTTGGCACTCAAAGTACTCTTTTCCTTCTTTCTCGACAAAGTTCTGTGGATATTCCCTTCCCAATCCGCAGTGGGTCGCGCGGCCGTGTAGGAACTAACCCAAGCGCTCTCGTGCTGAGCGGAGGCCTATTACCAGCAGTGAGACGTTTAAACGCAGAAATGGGAACAGTAAAATCGAACCATTTCTCAAGCAAATCAATTAGCACTTAACCAATTCTGCCGCTAGTGTTAATTGAAGCTGATTGCAACAAACAGTTTTTGCGCGTTTATAAATGAGCCGGTTTTTATTCAAACAAATACATTATTCGATTTAAAACGTCCTGTGTTTCATAAGGTTGTTCAAGTGTTACAAAATTGATTAAATGTTGCAAAAGTTGATCACCTGAGCTGTAGGCCTCGCGAGCTCATTTTCGAACAATTTTGCGTTTTTTATTAATTCCAAAAAGAGAATTGACAAAATATAAGTACAAAGTAATAAGTTTCGAACCTTCTGAGGTTGAGGAATGCGATCTGTAGAAGAGAACAGCTGGACTGATACATGAAAACAACTTTTTTACGATACCTTTCCTCGTAAAGTGAGAGGGGGGAGGGTTGTTAAATTTTTCTTATGTACCCAATGTAGTGCGAAGGCTATTTTAGGATTGAGAGATCCGCTTGCGAAATATTTTCTTTTGTCTGAACCTGTCAAAGTACCAACGATTCCTATGGACATCAATATCTGCAGCATACTATGATCATTTAACTGTGTAATTTGCTCTCGATTATTAACGATTAACTAATTAGGTTTATTGGAGTCCTAACACCTCATTAAAATATATTGTTAATGTCAAATTCCCCGTAAGGAATACCAGTTAGTCAAGTGACATTCTTCACAATAGACGTGCTTACATCAAAGTTAATGGATCTCATTGTGAAAAACCGGTTACATTGAGCAAGTGTAATCTGTGGTTATAATCATTGACTAACCAACACCATGGACTTCGGGTTAGCGCTTGAAAACGTCCGAACCAAAAGACCACTAATCGAGCGTCAGTCAGTAGTTTTTTTTTTTTTTTTATACAACAAGGAAGGCAAACGAGCATGTTGGTCACCTGGTGGTAAGTGATCACCACTGCCCATATACATCCGCAACCTCGGGGGGTTTGTAGATGCGTTGCCAACCTAGAGAGCTAAGATTAAATGCCTCTTGTGCCCATAATTACACCGGCTGTCATACTCTCCACACCGGAACACAACAGTGCAAGCACTGCTGCGTAGCGGCAGGATTAGCGAGTAAGATGGTGGTGGTGGTGGTGGTGACATAATATGAGTCTCAGGATCATTATAAAGTAAGATAGGTGAATTAATCGTGACCTACCTTTTCGTAGAAAATGTCATGGTGTTTATGGACATACATTACAACTACAGCTTTAATTATTTAGGTAACTTATGTGGACACATCCACATACTCGGCCCGCAGTGTACGGCCGAGATGCATCTCAAGCATGCGGACAAAAACTTACGTGCAGCTGCCGGCAGGGGTGCAAGTCACGCGCGGGAGCGGGGGATTTTCCTTAGGCAGTTTAAAGTACTTTAAAGGAAGGCGTTTTTGACCGAGCGAGTGCGATGCACGAGCGAAACGTCTCCTTGTCGAGTTTGTATGACGTTTGGAACAGCGCCCGCCCGTGAGCGTATTTGGAACTAAAATTTAGTATGAGGTTTCTCGATCTCGATACGATAACCGTAACGTTACGCAGCATTCGTAAAGTCGTACTCGACCCTCAGCTTGGACTGAAATTATTTAGTATGTCTGTCCAGCCGGCCGGCGTCTGTCCGGCTGTTCTCCTCTACAGGTCGCATTTCTCAACCGATTCTCATGAAATTTTGTGAGCAGGTTTAACCCTGCTGCTCGACAAAAAATCGATGTAATTATCAGTAATTACATAGATTTTTTTTGCCGGTTCGTTTTTTCAGATTAAAAAATAAATAAAAATGTTCAAAAATGAGCTCGCGAGGGTAACTGTGCTCTCTGAACCACTGTGCCACTAGTAATAAGACTATGTGTTAAAAAGCTTAGATATACAAAAACAGACAGATACGCCACCGCTTGACGTTTGACTTTATATCAGTCTATGACAGCTAATGAGTGAGGGCCGCATTTTGTTAGCGCTGAACAGGTGTGTGGCCTATCTTATGATTTCAGCATTTTGTGAAAGATTTATTTATTTATTTAATCGCTACAATGCTTTAACTTGCCCCACCCGACTAACCGCGCGCAAGTCACAGGCATGCTGACGCGAGTTCCTTCAATAATTAACGTTTTCTACGGCACCAACAATTTGGGTGCAGTCGACATCTGGCCCCTGTCTCACCAACTTTACAAATGTCAGTTTTTAATGACAATTCGGTGTCAATTGCTGACTTGAAGAGCATTTGTTTTAGCGCGCTTCATATTGGCAAAGGAATGTAGTTCGAATTGTCATTGGAAACTGACAATTGTTAAGTTGGTACAATGTAGAGCCAGAATACTGAGCATCTAGCTAGTAATCAAACGTCAAAAACGTATCGATCGCGCTCGCATTTACGCCAGTATTACTATGGGCACATTAGCAGCTCTAGTGGCATGTATCGACAACAAACAATTCTCGTACTATTTGACACCCGTATCGCGCAAACGCGATCGAGACATATTTTTGGCCGTTGATTACACTAGACGCTCAGAACAAACCAGAAGCCGCGTTCAATCATAACCGCACGCCGTACACTGTGTCCATTTTTAGGGATCCGCACCGCACCTTAAAAGGAAAAAACGGAACCCTTACAGGATCAGTTTGTTGTCCGTCCGTCTGTCTGTCTGTCAAGACCCTTTTTCTCTGAAACGCTTAGAGGTAGCATGCTAAAATTAATATTCAGATACTCAAAGCCTGCAGTCCTTTGAAGCTGTGAAAAAATCAAACTTCTAAGTCAACGTAATCAAAAGATACAGTCATTACAAAGGCTATTTCCATACAAATTGCCGATTTCCAAAAACCTAAAGGGTACTTCCAGATGTCCTAGAGACTTGAAATTTGGTATGAAGGTAGCTCTTATAGCACAACCACTCCGAAAAGTCTCAAAATCTTATTTTTTTATGTCTGTCTGTAGATTTCGCAGACCAATATAAGTTGACCCCACGCTGCGTACATTTTGCTTAAGAGCAGGGCTCTGCTAACACTGGACTTAATAAAACACTAATTCTAATCTCCGATTGCATAACTAAACTTCTGTTTACTTTTCCCGCAAGACTAAGAAAGTAATCTTCGGGTAAAGAGTTTTGCTCTAAACCGCTAAGCTTTCTCCAGCGGCGTACGCGCATAGCAGAGCTATCGTACCTAAGTACTCAGTATCATATGACTACTACGGTAGAACTATTATGGTATAGATCGTTTCACAGAAGCTAGCTCTAATGCTCAAAGTATTACTAAGCTGAAGTGGCAGTGGGCCGGCCATATCTTAGCTTGGGCTTGCGATAGCTGACCCCTATTTCACCATCTTTACAATTGTCAGTTTTAAATGACAATTCGAACTACATTTCTTTGACAATATGAAGCGCGCTAAAACAAAACCTTTACAAGTCAGCAGTTGACACCGAATTGTCATTGAAAACTGACAATTGTAAAGTTGCGGCTCTGTATCGCATGCCAACCAGGATCCACGTAATATCAGCGTCGAGCCACCTTTAGTGACCCGACGAATGCTGAGTGGATTCCTTTTTTGCAACTATGTTTAATTTTACTTTAAGTTAACTCTGTAACTGTATTACTATGTCGCTGTTGCGAAATAAAGACTTCTTATTCTTATGTCTCAAGAAGAACCGACAACCGTTGGGGTAAACGTGTACTTGAGTGGAGACCGCGACTCGGCACACGTAGTGTAGGACGCCCTCCGGCGAGGTGGGATGACGATCTGCGGAAGACTGCAGGCAGATGCTGGATGCGGCAAGCTGGAGACAGGGTGCTATTGCCCCTTGTTAGGGGAGGCCTATGTCCAGCAGTGGACTAGAATAGGCTGATGATGAGTGCTAATGCATATAGACGAATTTAACGTCATTTGTAGGGACTAGAGACGACGTTAGTTTCGGGGACGGAGTTTGACCCAAGCGGGACAATTAACGCAATCCAGTAACGCGTGTGTCAAGAGAAAGAGGGCAGACAACGGATAAACATACTTACATGGATATGGATAAATACATACTTATATACATATCAAACATCTAAGACCCGAGAACAAACATTCGTATTCATTATACAAACATCTGCCCCGACCGGGGATCGAACCTTAAGCTTCATAGTCAGAGGGTCGAGCACGAGTTTTCGAATCCTGCGTAACGTTACGTTATCGTATCGAGATCGAGAAACCTCATACTTACTAAATTTTAGTTCCAAATACGCTTACGGGCGGGCGATGTTCCAAACGTCATACAAACTCGACAACGTTTACTATTCGATTTTACGTGACGCAGGTTTCGAATACACGTACTCGGGCCTCAGGGTCTCTAACCACTAGGCTATCCGGTCGTCGATATACCTACTTTCGTATTTCCTCGTAAACTCCCTTCTTCAAAGGTTTAATAGCTAATTGAGTACTTTCTCCAGCTATTGTGTATCGAAGGTGTGTCCATCTGTCCTTACCAGAAAGTCTTCACGTCCAATTAAACGCGGAAACAATACGTGACATGCTCTAAGATGGAAATAAATAATTTATTAACTCTTGTTTTCGTAAAAACTACTCTGTGTTACTACAAATACGGGTGGAATTAAAGCGTGAAACCATTGAACGTGAAATTAAAGATTGGTATGAAAATAATTTGGTGCTTTAGAAAAATTCCTACTCGTGTTTTTAACAGAGACTTGGAAGTTAAATTTAGGTAGCTGATTATTGTTTACTGTATGAAGCCGTTTTAGTAAGCCGTGGCTATAATATCTACACCGATACACTTCAAGACTTAAGACCATTTAACTGACATTGTCATTTTTATAAATGCTTATATCTGGATTCTTTTCGTAAGAAATATTCAATGTACCTACCTTTAATCAAAGAAATATCATGGGACAATTGACACCACTGGAATAGCCACAAACTAGGCGAAGCCTGTACTATGGGTGCTAGACAACGGATAAGCAATAATTATTTACATAAATACATACTTACATATCAAACATCCAAGACCCCAATGTTTGTCCCCACATTCATCAAACATATTCACCATACAAACAAAAAAATATCTGACCTGACCGGGGATCGAACCCACCTACCTACCTAGGTGCTTAACAAATTTTAATTATTCAATAATTTGATTAACCCAGTTAAGCTTTGAAGACTGCAATACAGACAGACAAGCAAACATACTTTCTTGTGCATCCATGGCATTAGTTTTGAACGAACAGTCACACCAAACCTCTAAGGGTATTTCGCTTAACCCATTTTTGTTTAGAATTGAAAAATTACAAAAGTGGCATTAGGTAACTGCGGGCGTGCTTAGAATCTCGAGTAAAGTGTGAGAACAGTTATGGTAATATCATAATAGGTGGTGTTGTGTGGAGGCTGTGGCAAGGCTTGAGCGGAGCGGCCAGCGTGGCGGGGAGCGTTTTTACTCACGACGGACTGAACAGAGGCGGTGGCGGTATAACGTATTTGGGGTTAGATGTTGTTTGTGTGTCGACCATTTTCCTGGAAAATGAAAAAAGCTAGTTTAATCGAGATGATTCTTAACTAAGTTTCATTAAAATCGGTTCAGCCGTTTTTGAGATATTGAACTTTTATATTACAGTATCGGGGTTTTTTCAACTTTTCTTAGTTGGTTAGTTAAATTCATATTTTATCAATTTAAGTCAAGCTAAAAATTCGGCCTCATCTGCCAAAAGTTATCACTAAGACTTTCTGTCGATGAAGCCACAAACGTTATTAGGAAATTTAAAAGAGGAGTTTAATTTCTTAGCCTAACGTAACTTTAATATTAACGCAAACAAGTTTCAATACTTCATTTAAAAAAATCAATCAATAAATTAGCTAACGAGTACAGTACATAGTGATTGGTCTCAGTTGCGACACTGTGATTTTTAATGATTTCAGTTTTTAATGTTCCGTATCACAAAAGGAAAAAAAGTAAACCCTTACAGGATCAGTTTGTTGTCTGTTTGTCAGACTGTCAATCCCAAGTAAATCAAAAACTTTACTACACCAACTGACCTAGAATCATGAAATTTGGCACGATGCAAGCTCTCACAACACAAGTCAAGGAAGAAACCCTTTGCCGGTTTTTTTTTTACAAAATACGATGACATTGACTTCGTAGTACGTACTAATCGCTACTCTTACCCACAACCACAGCCTTTGCATCAAACTTTACGTAAATGAATATGTGAATCTTCACATGCGACGCAACATATTACGTTGTGCTTGCACTAATGGAAAGTATAGATAATTAAGCCTTGATCGTGAATTATTGGTTCTTAGCTAAGTTTCATCCATATAGTTCATCCATTTTTTAAATACTGAACTTTGAAATGACGATGTCGGGGGTTTTTCAACTTTTCTAAGTTTGTTATAATTAATCTGTTTATAGTGTGGTGCCTTTATGGTTCCACACAACCATGTCATAGCCGCATGAACCCAGACGACACTTCATACTTACATTACAAAAGAAAACGCGCAGATAGATCTTAAGTGTTGAAACAAAGACAGACCTTATCTTAACCAGTTTTCCCATACGTGCCTATTGCTGTTGTATAACGTATGTTATGTTAATATGTTGTGGGTAGAACAAAAAAAGTAGAACGCATTTCGACGCCTTGCGACATACCTGTGAGGATGTCGACAAGTGGACCCCTTGTTGGGTTCCATACACAATCATATGGGGATAAGTAGTGTACACATTTGTTGGGGCATTTTGTAAAGAGGTTTTTGATGTTTCGGAGCCAAATGTTTTAGCTTGAAATCTCAGAATACAGAACAAACCGGAACCCGCGAGCGCACCTAAAACTGAAACCTTCAACCAATACTACGCTAAAATCATCCCTCTCGTCTCAATGCTCGGAGACATGATAAAGGCGTTGATGATAGAAGACTTGCGTGTGAAATAACATTCCGCTCTTAGATCTGGTTTCTCCGTAAGAGTTGTAATCTGATTAAGATGTAGGTACACTCGGTACTGATGGATGTAACAAGCTAAATAGCAAGACTATGTTTCTCCTCGTAACGCATTAACCCTGAAAAGGCGCCGTGCCATGCCTTCTAATCGTAAAATGTTCAATCAATTAACTTAGCCACTATCAAAGCACTTGATGCTTTGTACGCCAACTTCAGTATAGCCCTTGCGTAGTGATGAATTCTACCAAAAGTTCAATTTCTTAAAAGATTTTGCTACCACAGAGAGAGAGACTTCTTCATTATCCACGACCATCCACCAACCATTGTGCTGAAACCTCACGTTCTCCTCACGTCTTTCCAGATGGCGCCTTCGCTGCTCGCCTGCCTGCTGCTGGTGGCCGCGAGCTCCGCCGCCGCGCAGAGCCGCTGGTCGCGCCAGATCAGCACCTACACCTCCGACCACGGCGACTGGGTGCCACTCCCCGGCCCGGTCGAACAACCCGCCGACAAACGACAAGCCGTCGCCGAGCCACGCATCCTCGCCGAACCATTCCCCTTCAACAGACCCACTGGATTCAACCAGGACTTCGCCGCCAGGAACTACTATCAACCGAATAGGCCGCTGTACCTCCAGTCAGTGCCATCTGTTCCCTCTGCGCCACAGAACTTCCTCTCTGATCAAGGATTTGGACAGAGCATCAGATTCGGGCTATCACAACCTAACTTCCCTCTAAGTCAAGGCTTCGTCTCACCACAGTTCAACTTCGACACAGTCCCACATATCAAACCTCGACCACCAACTGTCCCTACTAACCCTATCAAGTTCGAACAGTTCCCGAAAACGAACCTGCCCTCCCCGCAAGCGAAACCGTTCCTCAACCAGGCTCCAAAGAAACCTCAGGCACCTAAATTCGTCGATGGTTACCGACTAGAAAACGCAAGCAATGACTTCGCTTTCAACCACAAGAAGAGGCCTCAGTCACTGCAGAAGCTTAAGTTCGACGCACCGAAAACACCAGAGACTGTAGTACCAAACAAATCTAAGCTAGAAAGAGAAGAAGTCCAACTACTTTACGTACCAGTAGAGTCTTTGAACAGAGCTCAGTTCAATTTCCGTAGCCCAGTGTCTGGGCCGCAAGTAGTCAACTCAGATCTGTACTCCCAAGGTCTACCGAAGCCTAACCCGGTTAAGCACACATTCCCGAGCGACTACCAGAGACCCGTGAAACAACCGGTGGAGAGCATTCATTTCGGACAGGAGTACTTCAACTACAATACTCAAGTGAAAGAGTACGATCAAGTACCAAAGTTCTCGACTATTACGACACCATTCCCGACAGCTCTTTCAACAACACCAAAGCCGAAGAAGCTGAAGCCTCATCAACCTCCTTTAGCCGTGTTCTTGACGAAGGAAGCAAGACAAGGAAACCAAGTCAAAGTAGGCGATGTTCTCGCATCCCTGAAGAACGCCAACACTATTGCCGTGCTGGACTCAGTCAACCCAGTGAACGCACCCAAAGTCTTCATCGGTCCTTCAACCCTGACCCCTCCCGATAACTTCGTTAAATTCGAGCTACCTTACTTATCGAACATCGAAAATAGTGACAACAAACTGAGGCAGTTGCCCTTCTTCGTTGCTCCACTGAGCTACCACACCCCTGATGGATTTGCCAAGATCCCATTCCCTTCACCCCATGTGGGGTCTGTCGTTATCAACTCCCAAATCAAAGACCCAACGCCAGTGACTTTAGCCACTCCGGCCGCTGATGTTATCCCCAACTCATACGTAGTGTCTCCTCCGGCCAACAAGCAACAGAGTCCAGTAACTCAGAAACCAAACTTTAGCTACTACAGCACTGTTTCTCCAAAGACTAACCCTCCTGCTCGCCAGTCAGATTTCTATTCCTTTGAGCCACAAACCGTCACTTCTATCCGACCCCCGAAAGACGATGGAATCATTACAGCTGCTCCACCAAAACAAGGCTCATACTTCCTCAGCAATGTCAATTCGCAATACAACCCTCAGCAGTACGTGAATTTCCCATCAGACAACAACTACAATAGCAAGGAACAAGCGCAGCCAATCCACAAGCAACCAGAACCGTCGACCACCCGAGCACCGAAAACCACGAGCAAACCATCTTCGACTTACTCCAGCCAACTGTTAGAAACCCACAACCCATATTCTATCAACCAGGCCTTCCACTTCAGCACTCCGTTGGACTATAACAACTTCTTCGATGAATACAAGGAGAACTTATCCACGCAACAGTTCAAACCCTCGTCCTCATTATCTCCCACCCCTAGCTCTACCCCGACTACGACGCAAAAACCTGAAGTCGTCACTGAGAAGCAAACGTACCAACAACAGTCATCACCCAACTACTTGCAAAACTACACGCCAGAAATTCACTACGAATCTGAAATTCAAAACTCAAGATACCCCGTTTATAATTCCAACGAATTTACAACCAAGACGGAGTACCAACCGGAAACAGTGAACACAGACAGCTTAGCTACAGTTAGCAGCGCCAACCCACCTACAGATAGCCAGTACGTGGACACTCAACCATCTACACACGACAACCCGACTGAGATCAATGAAATACAGACAACCGCGGGCGGCGCCATCGTACAGCCAACCAGAGCGCCCTACTACAACCAATACGAGATTAGCAACAACTCAAACGAAAGCAAAGAAAGTTCCACAACCACAACAACCACCTCCACAACCACCAGGAGAACTCCCACACGCGCCCGTGGCCGACCCCGCTACACGACGCCGAGAACTGACTCCAACGAATCCACCACTAAATTCACTGCCACTCGTAGACCACTGCGCGAGAGACGACCGCTACCAACTAGATCCAGATATGAACCTAACAAGATTACTACTGAGAAACCTGTAAGAAAACCCGCTGAATCATCCGAGAGTAGCACTAAATCTTACGTCCACTCTACCAGAAGTAGGACGAGAGGCCGAGTTACGTTCAAACCTTCAGACAGCGACGAGGGACAATACGTTAAGAGCAAAGGCAACAGCAAAGAAGAAGACTTAGCTTACCAGAGAGACATCTTACACCAGAACTACCCAGTCACCTTGATGGAGAAAACTAGCACCGTCGACGTCGAAGCTATCACGGAACCCTCAACCAAAGTCTCTTCTACGAAAAACGTAGAATCACCTGCAACGTACGACACGGAAAATGCCTATACTTATGAAAGAGCAGCAGTTAGCCAACCGAACGTGAACGCAGCGTCTAATGAGCACACTTTCCCATCAAGATCTGAGGGTCGCACAGAAACACCTCATGTACCTTACGTTCCGTCAACTCGGGAAGAGTATGTCTATCATTCAAGAAGCAGCTCAGCTCCTGTAGACGCCATTTCGTACGACGAGACATCTCCAGATGTCGAGGACAGTTTCCCCAAACAAACGACACCAATTCAAAGAGAAGAAAGTGCCGAAATTAATTCTTACGCCACGGAGCCAGCAAGTTCTGTAACCGAGCAAAGTCCTAGTTACTCTGTAACCATAAAACAAGAGGAACAATCCGAGCAAGAAAATATTGACGCCAAATTTTTGAGTCAAGAAGCGAGTCACGAAACTGAGCCTGAAGAAAAGGTTCAAACTACGCCTTCCTATAACAGAGTACGTGTCCGCCCAGGGGTTATCAGACAGTATCACCAAGCGTCAACTGAGGCTTCCAGAATTAAGGAAAGGAAGCGTCCCGTGCAAGCGATCACGTACAGACCTGCCTTCTCTGGGCGCCGCACGACCATGAGAATTGAAGAGATCGGTGAAGATCTGAAGACGAAGCAAGTACACGCTCGTCCTGAAGTCCAAGAGCACAAGCACCCGGTCTACAAACCAGAGCCGACCACCGAGCCTCCAGTCACATCAGCGTCCCAGGAAACTACCACTAAACGCGGGCAATACCGCCGCAGACGGCCTACTTACACCATAACGTCCACCGAAGCATCTAGCACTAAGAAGACAACATATGAAATTAAAAACAGGTTCAGAGGCCGGCGACCCACTGAAAAACCAACGGAAAAGCCTGAAGTCCAAACAGACGCGTCGTCCACAACTGTAAGGAATACCCTCCACAGCCGATACAGCAACAGGCCGAGACTATCCGAAAGATACAACAAGAAGCCTGAAGTTGAAGAATCTGAAGATCAGGAGCCTAATTATTCCATCAACAGACCCAAATTCGTTGAACCCGAGTCAGATTCATGGTCCCCTAAAATATCAACTGATTCCTTCAAACCTTACAACCCTAATGAGATCGTCGATGATAGAAAAGACTCTCCAGTCGAACAAGAAACTGAAGATGACGGTGAACTAGACATAATAACAGCTAGAAATGAATACGAAGACATACTCATTTCAGTTACACCAGCAACGAACAGATTGAACAAGAAGTTACCCGACATCCCACCTACTCTAGAAGCTTTAGTAGAACAGAGCAAAGTGACAAAGAGCGATTCATCGGATGCCATGTCTACTTTTGAAACCATGTTGGAGGAAGTCATGAAGAGTTTAGAAGAGCAAGATGAAGATGAATACACGAAGAATGTGATGAAGCACAAGGGTGGAGAGATTGGAGAGATTCCTCCTGAGAGGATCATTTCGTCAGGAGACAATTATGGTAAAGCGACGCAGCCCGATGAGACGACGACCGTGGAGCCAAGCGCTGATGGCTCCGGTCTTTTGAATGAGGTAAGCATAACTATCAGAAGATATAGGTAGTTATATGTCAAACACGACACGTATAGCCAGCAGGAAAAGTAGCTAAGCAACCGCCGCGTTCACAATGATCTCAGCACGGCTCTATTGTTATAGACACAAGAGCTTATGCAGATCATTGTGACGGCTTTGATTGCTTAGCTACTTCTGCTGCTGACTGGTACCATTCGTCCGCCAAATCTCAACAAATAAACCAACCAATAGTCCGCTGTTAATAGTATGCTAACTTTGAGGTACAAAAACAATCAAACTAGAATTTAACATTTGAATCTTTAACTTAATGTTAATAAAAAAAACAGACGCTCAATGAAATTCACAACCACCATACATTTTAATTTCAACTCACTCTTGCTGTAACTGTATCATCTTCATTTCAGGACGAAAAGGACCGCAAGGGCCGCCGCCGCGGCTTCTGGAAGAAAGTCAAGGTTCGCCCCACTACCACCGAGAGCATCGAGGCCGCAGAATCCCAGTACTACTCGCACACCGTCAACAGGCTCGGCGAACCCGTCAAATCCGCCAAGACCACCCACGAGAAAGCTGAAAAACTCGACAAACCCCAAAAAGTCACCACTTACAAGCCCAGCTTCAACATCAAAGACATCTTCTCGGACGAAGACATAGATGTCATTCCTACTGTGGACATCCCTAAAACGAACCCTGACGTCAAACTCGAAACGACGATAGAACCTAAAGCAACCACCGAGAGTGTTCTACAGAAAGAAACACCAACCGAAATATCACCCGGAGATTTGGACTTGGGGACCGGCTCGCCCGATCCGACTTTTATAGAAATGACAACCACAGCCGAAACAAGAAATGAGCCTAGTGACATTGACAGAAGCGATGGCTTCAGCTTGATGGATTACTTGTTCGGAGCCACCTCAAGCGGCGAAGAAGAGAAGAAACACTCTGAAACAAAAGCAATTGAAAGTATTGAAATAACAACGGAACCGACCAAACTGAAGATGATTACTACTGAGAACAGCAGCAACATCATGCCTGAAGAGATCACGGAAGCTCCAGAAAGCAATGACGATGCAGAAGCAGTGACTGAGTTCTCTGAGATTAAAAAATCTAACAGTACTGAAGCCGTCACTGTAACGACGAGTGAGGTTACGGAAAAGTCTGTAGTGAGGGTAGAGTCCTCGTCCGTTTCGAGTTTCATGAACCCGGCTAACGTTGTCAGCACGTCGATGTCCACAGAAGTGTCACATGAAACGGAGATCTGCTTTCGAGGCAAATGCATAAAGACCAACAAAGACATCTTATAAAGAAGATACAAAAGAGTATGGTGCTAAAGACTGTTCAAAATATAGTGGAATACCTAATTAGTGAATTTTAAATGGACATAAATTTAGTCAAGTTACTAAATGATAATGATCTTACCTTTATTTATTAGTTTAGGGTAAATATTTACAGCCTGTGGTGAGATTTTGTAAATAGTGCATACACTCTTTACTTGATTTCACCAATTTATGATTTACTTTAAGACTTAACACTTTTAATTTCTGTGGCCACAACAATTAAGAGTTCTACGGTTTGTAATATATTATTATCGAATTTAAAATAGGTTAGCTGTAAGATCACGTTTTTAGTATTTTTTTACATTTTGTAATATAAATATTTCGACTGAAAATATTTTTGTAACCATAATGTTTAAGGGAATAGATTATTTTTGTACTTATTATTTATTTCTTCTTATTATTTTTGTACACTTCAAAGGGCATTTTCTGATATGTTAAAAAAAGAAATATAGTAACTGATGGCTACTGTGTACCTACCCTCCCAAAGCTTAAAATAATAAAATAAATACGTAAATATATTTTACTCAACGCTTCTACTCACTATTGTCACTGCCTCAAGTGTAATTTTGTATTAAAATGAAAAATTAAATAACATTAAAAAATAATTTATTGTTTGATTACATGTAACCTTGCTTTGAAAAACAAAAAAAAAAAATTTTTTTTAATTTACATTTATAGTTTGTAGGTAAATATACAGAGACTGGTGTCAAAAAACCCAAGAAGTATTAGTATTAGTATTACTACTCAAAAGAAAATAGGGGCCACAAGTATTTTGATCGTTACGCGAAAACTATATTAAACAGTAATACTTTTTTTAATAACATTAATACAAGGCTTTTGTTTTTATTTAGGCTAATAATCATTTGATTAAGTAGTCAATTTGTTTCACATAATTTCCATATACTGTTTAATATAATTTTCACAATATGATCAAAATACAGGCAAGGTAGGTGATTTTTCAGTATGGTTCTAAGGTATTAAACATAATTTAAATGTTAACTTTTTTTCACACCCGTAATAACAAACATTCACCACCATACTTCAGAACCTCAAGCGACAGTGGACCCAACTGGTGAGCACATAAACGGTAGCCCTCATTCTGTGTTAATTACACAATACATATTTTGAATAAATACACAAAATTTATTAGTATAATAAACTAACTAGAAATTGCTAAGTTTGAGATCAATTAACCAAAAAACCGGGCAAGAGCGTGTCGGACACGCCCAGGATAGGGTTCCTAAGCCACTACGAAAAAGCCCTGGCATAGATACCTAATTTAAAGGTATTTTCATCACACCTATTCAAAACCAGTGTTAGCACAGCCCTACGCCTAAGCGAACTGTAAGCAGTGTAGGGTCAATTTATATTGGTTACCGACACTGACAAACAATAAGTTAATCGACTATTACTCTCAAACCTGTAAAGACCACTTATCTCTGATAGTTTTCCTTTTAAATTCACTATATGCACTACTGCTCTCACATTTCCAAATACAACAGTTTCTCTGGTAGAGGGGGGGACACTTGATTCCAACAAGATATGTATATGTCAACCTTGCTGCCGTGATACATATTTTTGTAGTTCTCAAATATAAACATGACATTGAACTCAACTGCACCATGTAAAACAACCAAACTATACTATGTAGATATATCCCTATACATAAACTTAAATATAAATACTTTATATTCCACTAAAACTTTTTATGCCTAATAACTTGAATTATCACTCACTATAGTACGGTTTCAGTTGAAAAATGATCAATCAACAGTCTTGCTTTTTGTCACTCCACCACTTGACAATCATCATCATCCACAAACCCACCATTTAACGCGTCATTTAATATATCATTTTTCTTCTTCTTCAATTCGGTATCAATGAATATTCTCCGTTCTTCTCTGGTCCGGCGTTCATTCACCTGCTCAGGAGTCGACCGTTCCACTATACCTTTAGTAAAAGAGTATATAACTGTCGAAGAATCACCATCTATAAACGCTAAGTTGATACTCGGTCCGGTTTCTATAGTACACAAATTCTCCTGTAAATTACCAATGTAATCCATATTTATATCTTCATACGTAGGAAATGGCACGTATATGTTCAATTTTTCCTTTTTGCTGGGTCGAGCCACGATGTATAAAGTATCTACGTCATTGTTATAGCAGTACTCGGTGTCGTACATTAGTTTTTCGTCTACCAAATACATGTAGAGGCAACAAGCAAGGGATATTTTTACGTCGGAACTGCAGCCGAGAGAACGCATGTCTTTTCTTATTTTTGCTTTCACGTCCATGTTTTGTTTTGTTTTGAAGCCGAATAGAGACAATATTGCACGTAAGTAAAGAGAAAACATTCAAAACATAGAAATAAACATAACCAGCAAATATGCGATGCTGGTACGTCAATGTCAAAAAATCGTGAGCGTTTTGTTACACGCCAAATACGACCTCATGCGTTTTGATAATTAATGAGTATTTTTGGAATTAACTTTTATTAATTAACTGGTTGAACTTTATTGCAATGGACTTGACGTTATTTCATCATCTCGGTTTTCAATTTAACATTCATTTTGGGACTTACAGTTTTTTATTCAATTGACAACACTTTACATAATCTGTACAGCCGCACTTCGCACTTGTTCGTTCTTTTTTTTTCTTCGTTGAATTGAATATTTTACCTACTTCATTAGAACTTTTCAAGTGACAATGGTGTTATTAGCGTTATTACCAAATTCTACAAAGTTTTAATCGCATGATGTGCACAATTAGTCTATTGCGAAGTTGTTGATTTCCAAGTTTAAGTGAAAAATCAGTTACAACGTGTTTTATATTGAAAATGAAAATTGACGCAGGTTTAGGAGAAATTCCCACCAGAAGCTATTTATCTCATCGTAGTGGACTACTCAAAGTAAGTAAGCTTGTAAAATTTGAATTCTTAATGCCATAGAATGAATTCTGCTTTGTATTCTGGTGTAATTTAAGTGCTACAATTTGCTAATTTGCCATCTAGCGGTGAGTAGCAAAACTAGTCGTAACGCTTCTAAGCTGCCATCTATGTGAACATAGATAAACTAATTAGAGTCAGAGCAACCATTTTAGTAGATAACTTGAGGCTATAGTGCTATGGAAAACAACCGTCAGGTGGCAGACTTAACAAAAGTGTGATAATCTATCACTAGATGTCATGATAATGCTTAAAATGTTGTATTTTCGGTAATTTCATGCTTTTCAGCTTACAGTAATGATTCTTGTTTGTAATTTTATTGAAATAAAGCTGTGTAGAAAAAAATCCAACTGCTTTTTAGCTTTTTACTACTATTTTTGCCCCACGTTTTAATTGTGTAACAGAAAATATCTTACCGAATGGGTACTAAAAGACAGACTACATTATAAAGTAATGACACAATGTTATCTAGCAATATTTCGTGTGCAAGACCCTATTCTAATCCTACATTTTGACTTTTAAATCTATACTGACTCGCTCAAAGAAATTGTCCGACCTTGTCACGTGATGAGGAAATAAAATCTGTTGAAAATAAAGCACTATTTCGCTCCATATGACATCAGTCAGGATGGCCGAGCGGTCTAAGGCGCCAGACTCAAGGTTACCTTGCCCACTATGTGGGTACGAGCTGTTCTGGTCCTCTCTGAGGGCGTGGGTTCGAATCCCACTTCTGACATATCTTTTTTTTTTCGTTGTAAGATTGTAATGACAAATTTTGAGTAGGACGCATTATTTTATTTGTTACACTAATAAGAAGCGACAAGAAACTCGCTTACTTTGTGGACGAATTCTATAAAATCTCAAGATTCGTCGAATAGCCGAAATAATTAAATTACCGATATTCGAAATTCCGAATTATTTTAATGCTAGAGATCTTTAAAAGCCAGTATTTTTAGGTAAATGGGCGTCAACGTGCGTCGACATGCCAAGTTGAGCGCAACACGTAATCCGTACATAAAACGATTAGTGCAGAACTAACTGAACAAATAAGTGCCATCTTCAAACAAAAGGTCGCAAATGAGAAGACGTTTTTCGGTTTTCGGGCTAATAATTAAAAACCTAAAAATTTTAAAAAGCCAACGGCACGCGGTGTTCCCAGGCGGTCACCCATCCAAGTACTGACCGCGCCCGACGTTGCTTAACTTCGGTGATCGGACGAGAACCGGTGTATTCAACGTGGTATGGACGTTGGCGATAATTGAATGCAATTTTGTAAACGTTTCCAACAGAATATATCTCATCTCATGTCGAATACTGTTTTTTAACTGACTTAAAAAAAGGATAAGGTTCTCAATTCCTCGGAATTTTTTGTTGTACTAAAGCTGGTTTAAGCCCGCTTTAAAAAAAGAAAACTGGTAGAACTGGTAACCTAATTGCAATTATTTTAGCTAAAGCCATATGCATGCACCATGTTTTCGTTGTTTTTTCGAAAAGCCATGGTTTTTATCATGTTAGATGTTTAAAAAACACCGAAAAAACATGACAAATACATGGTACGGACCGGTGTGGTAGCAGAACAGATTTAACTGCCAAAAACAAATAGAAATGTCGGAGTTTTAACACCTGTTCTCTTTTCAATTAGAAGCAGTTACAGAAGCATAAAATAATGGAAAAAAAGAGGAAGACACCGTGTGAAATGAAAAAAAATTACAAAAAGGTAATTCCCGTACCGGGAATCGAACCCGAGCCTCCTGGGTGAAAGCCAGGTATCCTAGCCACTAGACCATACGGGAGATGTTAAATTGGCCCAAATTATCGTACTAAATCGGCAGTTGTGCATTTCTTACAACAATATCATACCATTTTACCATTGAATAGGTAGAAATTATGGATCGTCAACGCTATAGCAGTAATTTCTTGAATTTCAAATTTAACAGTATTTCTTGGTTATATTACAATTTGGAATGCTACTTTCATAGATTTGATTTCAGAAATCGGCCCCGTTTTATTTTTATAATGCAATGCAATACTTAAGTTGTATACTGCAATTAATTTACAAAATACTTTAGGGGCAATTTTTTCAAAAGGGGCTTATTATTGTTACCACATTCATTTTATTTTAAACCCTATCGCGATTTCAATACGATCGTAAATAAAAAAAAGCTCTGTAAACATACGATCTTTCCGAAAATAGTAGCCTATTTTAGTAGCGCATCTTCAGTTGAACGAAAGGGATACGCGTTTTGCCGCGTGTCATCACCGCCTCCGTGGCGCAATTGGTTAGCGCGTTCGGCTGTTAACCGAAAGGTTGGTGGTTCGAGCCCACCCGGGGGCGTTCATTTTTGCTTTTTGCAAGTTTAATTATTTACGTTATTGAATTTTGTTGGTTCTTGTGGGCCCTTTTATGAATTTTAAGCAAGAAAAACATTTTTTTTCATTATTATTTGATTATTGCCTGGTAATGACCCACTGCTGGGCAAGCCCCCCGTGGCAACCACTCTGTGGCAACTCTCGCCCACCTGCGTGGATGCATGCGGCTGACGTGGCCCGCCCAGTCCCATTTCAGCCTGGCAGCAGTGGCACCCACAACGGCAATGCGTGTGTTGGAACGCAATACAGTGTTTCCTTTTCACTCCTAACATGCTGCGTTCCATTGCTCTTTGGCAAACCTTGGTTTCTGTGACTCAGTAAGGGACCACAGTGTAAGAGCTTATACCTACCAGTGGTCCGACGCCTTTGATGTTTGCGTAAATGCCGACACCGCAGCCGCATGGCCAAAGCACCAAGGAGGGCGAAAGTTCCTAACTAATCGGGCAGCGGCGGCGTATGCAAGGGGGCTCGCCCTGCCCGCCCCGCACCCCGCACCCCCCGCACGATTGACCTGTCTAGAGGCCTTTGTCAGACGACTGTATAGACTGCGAAAGGACCATGTTTGAGCACCGTTAGGACAGGAAGTATGCACACATCGATAAGCCTCCGTCTTAGGGATAGCGGAAGATCGCCCTTCATGAGATCTTTCATAGACCAATAGCTCTTCCAGGCATTTTGGAACCGTCTTTCGACTTCCTTATCATGCCTATGGCTGAAATAATTAAAATGGTAGGTATCAAAAAAAACTTGGGCCAGGCGAAAATCAATCTTATTAGATTTTCTTACTTTCAATATAAATAATGTATTCTGCTTTGAACAATAAGGATTATGGCAGATACGATACGATAGAAGGCCAAATGACTCAATGTGATATGATCATATGACTCACTGCAGCTTTTATCAACACCCACTCAACAGAATACATATTACATCCTTATGGTAAAGCTTCAAAGTCCAAAATTGTGGTTCCATACAGTTACAGTGTTACAGTAGATACCTACATAACATACCTAATTACGTTATAACGACCTAATACGAAATAATGCAACTTATTTTATCTACACACATATCATAAGTCTTCTTTAATGAGTTCAGAAACCGAAGAAAATGACCAGCATTGCAGCACGCCGTGGCGTTCTCGCCGACAGCGCGAGCCCCAACACCTTCTCCACCACCAGCAGTAAAGTAATAGTCCTTACGACATCGAATTCGATATCGTAATGACTTCTCGATATCGAATTCAATGTTTCAAATTTGAAAACCAACGTAATTTACAATCACAGTGAAATAAAACGGATCACTCATGTATATAAGTCGAGTTCAGTCCGACATGTATTTAAATGATAATGTTAAAAAACAGTTTACGAAACGTCAGCTCGGTATGTTTGTCTATGATTAAAAAAACAGTCAATTTCGTGACAGGTATGGGTATGATACATGCCTTCGGCTTCTGAACCCATCTTAGAGTACTTATAATATGTGTGTAGATAAAGTAATGTATGCAACTCCACATAATTAGGCCTTAAAACACTCATTATGTAGCAGTTGCATGAACTACTAATTTATTTCGCGTATTTTGCAAAACATCGCTAAATGTCATCATCAACAATATTATCCGTTGATACGATAAACACGGCTTGCACTTATGAACTCAGTTTTCAATCTCTTTGTCTGTGGGGATATAGCTCAGTGGTAGAGCATTCGACTGCAGATCGAGAGGTCCCCGGTTCAAACCCGGGTGTCCCCTGGCAATGCCTTTTTGCATTTTTATTTAGCTACAGAATCTTCAATAGTATTTTTAAGCTTTTCGCCATTCCTCTTTACTTAGGGGGGCCATTTTAAAGAAAGTTGCTTTGGAATTTTGAAATTTTTGTATCTCTGTTTGGAACAGAACGTATAAAAAATTACGAAAATTTTGTTTATTTTATTTGCTTATTTTCAACAATATGGAAAAAAAATCAAAATCCAAAAAAAGCGGATGTAAGTTCCAAGCTTTTACGAAATGGCCCAGTCGTTATTATTATTATAATGATATGTGGGAAGAGCGAAAACGCTTTCTTTTAACATAAAACGCTTTCTGCGAAATTTAGGAATAAATTGGGTAAAGCACGACTTGTCGAATCTTGCGTAACGTTACGGTTATCGTATCGAGATCCGGAAACCTCAAACTAAATTTTAGTTCCAAATACGCTCACGGGCGGGCGCTGTTCCAAACGTCATACAAACTCGACAACGTTTACTATTCGATTTTACGTGACGCAGGATTCGAAAAGTCGTGCTCGACCCTCTGATACCATGACTCCTGGCTACCTGTGAAGAAGAGGACTGTGGAATATGGTCGTGCAATTGTACCTACTCTACTGACGGAAACTGATTCTTCGCTCGACGTTCCTCTGAATCCAAAGAAGTCACCATGCAAGTCGAGTTCTCCAACATCTGTACAGCCAACGGTTCAACGGTTCTAAACACGTACCTTATGTAACTGGCAATAAGGTCTGTGTATAGATATTTTTGAACTGTTAACTGTATAGATATTGGAGAACTTGACTGTACCACGTTTCACCACTCTCCAATAAATATTTCTGACAATCTGTCATAATCAGGTGGTGAAAGGGTAGTTAGGTCCTTAGGTTCTAACCTAGAAGGATGAAATTGGTTCTAACAAATGAATAAATAACTAGGAAACGATAATGAACCGTACATTGTGAGAAGATTGGTAAGATTGCCTTCATTTATGCACATTGATGTTATGAAACGACGTTTAGAAAGTAAATGACTAATTCATTAGCCTCTGTATGGCAGTCGTGGCCGAGTGGTTAAGGCGTCTGACTCGAAATCAGATTCCCTCTGGGAGCGTAGGTTCGAATCCTACCGGCTGCGGATCTTTTTGCACTTTTTTTCTAATGGCAGGTAATGAGGACTACCCCGGGTGAAAAAGCCGCTAGATCGCTAGTGTCGACCGACATCTGTCAGTTTCCACCAATCATAGGCCTACTGGCACACAAGCTACTCTTGTCTCTCATTGGTGGAGAATGACAGATAGATCTCACTCGATACTAACGAATTTTTGACTCGCGATAGTCGCGATGGCCCTCGCCTCATTACATCGTCTTGCTGTACATATAAGGATAACATTTCATTCATGCTTAAACAGCTTCTACAGCAATATCAAAAAAACAAAAGCATGGCGAGTAACCAGCTTATTAGTTTCCAAACGTGTCGCTAGATGTCACTATGTAGTTTATTTCCGCTACTGCCCGCTTGAGTGTGCTTCCTCGTATGTAATTTATAGATCCCTTATAATTAAAGACTTTAGATTGTTCTGTCTAAATGTAAATTAAAAGTAACCGTTTTTTTCTTATTACAGGATAATACCCAAGGTGAGGTTTCGCACTAGACCTAAAGTAAAAAAAAAACTTTTCAGTAGTGGTAAGAAAGGATTAAATTATAAGGTTTCAATTTTTGCTGGAGCAAGAAACAATACGAACAACCGACGCGTTCACAATGATCTCAGCACGGCTCTATTGTTATAGACATAAGAGCTTGTGGTGATCATTGTGAGCGCTTCGGTTGCTTAGCTACTTCCGCTGCGGACTGTACTCGTACCATTAGTTGTTCTGTGGCTTTACTAGAAAACGAGTGACTAATGAAGAAAATGTTTCTATTTTTTTTTATATAATTTTAACACAACTCTTCCAAGGGCCTCCTCGCGTAGGAGATCCATGTGTAGCATGAGTGGAATAAAACTATGGTAGATAGTATGAAGACTAATTAGAATGAAACTTATAGGATAATATCGCGTTTTATGACTTAGGAAATCCACACGTTTATATGATTCTAAATTTCATCAATATACCTCTTATAGTTTTTGAGTTCCAAATAGTTCCGAATTACCCCAGTGTTTGAAGTCAAAAGTCTTTGACCAGTGTGTGTTGCCAGTGATGACTTACGGCCTGATAAAGACCGGTCTTAGTGGACAGTGGACGTCTTTCGCCTGATATGATGATGATTTATTTATTTATAAAAAAAAAACTTACACAGCTTAATGATAATGATGACGAGTTTTTGAGCCTGTGACATACGGACGGGCGGACGGACGTGACGAAACTATCAGTCAGTATTTTCATTTATTCAGACCATAATTTATCCATTTTGTTAGTAGTTACATAAAATCCCTTATTACCTAAATGTTAGAAAGATGTCACACAGTTAAAATAAATTAAAATATTAAAAAAATAATATAAAAAAATACTATAAAGGTTCCGTTTTTAGGATTCCGAATATAACTAACCAGTATACGTGCACTGGATACGCCGTGTTTTATATCATCAGTATACAATTACAATCATTGAATTGGAAATTATAATACCTAACCTTAAGAGCTAAAACTATATCACCAGTTAAGTAGATACTTAAACTACTTATAGTTGGGCTGCTTTCAACGCGGGCGCACACGAATATTCCGGCAGCTCCCAACAAGTTAGTACCTACCTCTAAAGTAAAATAAAATTTAACAAAAAACAATTATACGCATTTGTATGTTGTGTCTTAGACATTATTTAATTTAATTAAGAACCTGATTTTGCACTTTCATGAAGTACGTAGTTTTTTTTTTGTTAAACGTGATTTTTTGCCAGGTTTAAAAATGAGCAACCGTGTATTTGTAATTCTCCAGTCTCTATTTTAAATAGTAGTGATATACTAGTTCTTTATTAACAGTTACTGACGGAGTAGATAACATATTAGTTTAAAGTATAAATAAACATTTTTTTTTTAATAATCTTTAACATTTACAATTTCATTAAGATTTTATTTGCCTACGTGGCGTAGGACAAATATCTTAATTCAATATATCGCCCTAATACTTGACACCTCCAGTCTTTAATTCGTCGCTGTAATAAATTGCATATTTTACTATTATGCACCTCGTTTTTTTTTACTCAATATGCTTTCAAAACATTCGCTATTTTGTCCTCGTTTTCAGTCGGTATGTTCACAGAAATAAATAATAAATAAATAAATATCATGGGACAATTTGACACCAATTGACCTAGTCCCAAACTAGGCAAAGCCTGTACTATGGGTACTAGACAACGGATAAACATACTTATATAGATATGTACATATTAAACACCCAAGACCCGAGAACAAACATAATAGCGATTATTCATTAACAATAAAATAAAAGAAATAAGTAATTATTGAGTAACATCTCACACAAATTGACTTGGCCACAATCTAAGTAAAGCTTGTATTAGGTATGTATAGGTACAAGACAACTATACAGAATGAACACTGAAGGCGATTCACCATTGTACACAAATAACGACTGTGCAGAGTAGCGATTGTGGTGAAACTACTATTGTGTGGAAATCAGATTGTGCAGAATTACGAATAGAAACGTCGAATAATCCATTCCATGGTCCATCCCCAGCTTCGAGATGACCTGGCAGCCGCCGGATATCGCGCAGACGTGCCCCGCGTACACGGACCTCACGGCCTGTTCCAGCTTCGCCTACGTGTTCCTCAACCTGGTTGTCCATCTGTATGGGGGCTCGTACGACCGCTGGGTCCAGGAGCAGCAGAAGACAGAGGATCGTGTGATGGACGGGGAGGTGTATGACTTCATTGTGGTGGGGGCGGGGTCTGCTGGCTGCGTCGTGGCGAACCGGCTCAGCGCTGAGGAGAGGTGGAAGGTAGGGTAGGGAGTAGGTTGTATAGGGCTAAGATCTGGCTGGTAAGAGTACGCTGTCATATTTGAATTCGTATTCTAGAAGGTTGATAACCACTCAATTGCTTTTGGCAACTAGAGTTGCCTGTCAACGCTCATATTTTTTTATAAATGGAGTTCAACTCAAAATTCAAAGCAAGTGAGTGGTTAGAGAGATAACAACAGGACCTTGTTTTGGGCACGGCGCATTCACATAATGTTGTAGAGTTTAAATCCTTATTTATTTAGAAGAATACAATCCCAGTAACAAGTATGCTTGTATTTCTCAAGAGAGTATATATACAGAGCTATGCAGTAACTACATAGTTAGTCGTCATGTCACTTTAATCGAGTAGCGATTATTGAGATGCTACAGTACGTAGGCACTTGATAACAAATAACGAGGAATTTGTAAAGTGACCAAATCTATAAATCTAAGTATTTTTGAGGCCCGCACTGAGAAGTATTTACTTTTGCATATAAATTATTTGTTTTAAATAGCAATTGAAATAACACTTGTTTAAACATTCATTTGGCGGTAGAATTTAAATTATTGAGTTATTTAGTAATAATAAAATGCTTTAGGTATATTAAAAAATCATATTTAAAGTAACACTTGTTTAAACATTATGTTCATAATTGACATAAAAATTTAAAATAAGTTCGGTTATTGAATCTCACTTAGTGACTAAATTCTCATCCATGACGTTGATATCACTGTTTGCCAAGAGCTGAATTTTTAATGTCATACCCGTCTACTAACATGCAGCTAAATTGCGTTTCTGTCATAGACAAGCAAGTCAACATAGTAGATTGAGGTTAGTTGTCACTGCCAGTGGTGAAGACGTCACTCAGTGACATCGTTTACGAGTGGGTGGGGGCATTCGTATTTGATATCATAGGCATGAGAATTTTAGTCACCTTGTTAGATTTAAAAATCGACCCCTTCGGTTTTAAATGATTCGCGGTAATCATACTATATTTTATTGAATTTTTAGTAATTTGAATTAACATGCATTAAGATTTATTAATCCTAGCTAAAGTGACATTATAATTATTATGGTATTTTAATATGCATTATATTTAATTAATAATTATAAATCGAATGTAATTCTTCTAACATTGTGAATGATTTAAATAAATAAATAAATACCTAATATGTGAAGAAACCGAGGTCAATATCCCGTTTTCATTATGTCTGAGTTCCAGTTACTTTACTTTTTACTTTAGTAACAAAATAATGAGCGGTCGATAAAAAAAAACATTTTCCGTATTTTTTTTGAGGGCGTAAGAAGCTTGTGCAAGGTGGGCCAGAATCTTTACCGCCATCTTAAGCGTTAAGACGCGGAGCGAAGAATAGCAGAAAAAAGTGGTAGTGTTTCTACTGATAAATAGAGGAGATTACGAGCACGTCATTGGTCAAATCACGGGCCTCTCCACCCAGCCCTGCGTCAGTCGAAACGCACCCTTTGATGCTCTGGCTGGTGCCAAGACCAACATAGCTGGTGGCAAGATGACTTCTTATGTAGCTTAGGGTCTTAGGTATAAGAATCCGAGCTTAGACCCTGGTTCTCATATTATTAACTAGCGAGTGTAGAGCGTACATTCAGCCTAATTTTCCGAGGGGCTCCCACGCAGCATCTCTCCTCGAATCTCTTTATTAAGGCTGATATCCTTTAACAGTTTTAAATGATTCGCGGTTAATTGCATTAGACATAATGAAAACGGGATATTGACCGCGATTACCTTGTATGTTTGATGAGCTCCCGATATTTCGATGCAGTTGCATGCATCATGATCACGGGCAAACTGACGAAACGAGGGTAGATACTAATGTTGAGCAGACCGGGCTCTGTCTACCCGCATTTTTGCGCGCCGACTACGCGCACTGCCACTACTATCGGTCGCCTTCTCACTTATTACTCGATTTAAGCACACTACGCTTACGGTGTCACTACGCGTTGAAACTGATTCTGGACATCCTTTAGTTCATCCTCTCTGACATCCTCTCCTAGCTCATCACTCCCGAACGCGTCACGACGCGTTGCCGCAAGCATGACAACTTATTTATTCGTCCCCTCCTTCCCACAGTATGCAGTGGCGTATTTTAAGATTCGGCTCCTTGGACCTTTCAGACGTAAACATAAAAAAGGCGCACAAATCTGAGTGCGAGGTTTGGCTTCCGCTGCCATGGCCCTTTTTTCCCTAGAGTAAATACGCCCCTGACAGTGTGCAGGAGGGGGCACTTTTAACACCTAATACATTCAGGTATCAGGTGTCTACTTAGTGAGTTATGGCCACTGATAATGCCTGTCATAACTCTTTAACTTTAAGCTACCCTTACCCAACTTTAGTAGATACCTGGTTTTCTCTGGTTATGTTGCAGGTGTTACTACTGGAAGCCGGGCCTGAAGAGCCTGACGTAACCTCGGTGCCGGGGCTGTCGACACTCCTGCGGAACTCCAACATCGATTGGAAGTACAAGACAATGCCCAGCCGACATGCTTGCCTGGCGTTTGATGACCAACGGTGCCAGTGGCCTAGGTAGGGTCTTCAACAACAGCAGTAAATGATCAAGTTATATGACATAACCAACATTGCGTTCTGCCTCATAGGCATGCAAATTTTTTACTACTACGAAACGCAAAGGAGGGTAATTAGCAAATGTTATTTGCACATACGAAAATCGCCACCTTTCCGAGCTGGTGAGATGAAAAATATAAATTCGTATATTATTGTTATAATATTTTTTTAAGTTTGATTGTAGGATCCAGGGGTCTAGGGCGGGGGCGCCAAACCCCCTCCCCCCCGTCGTTATGCCCATGCATAAGGGATCCCACAAAGGGATAACTTCATTGCTTGTAACTTCTCTTCATTTCTTACTATAAAGTACAGTAGGCACCAAAAGTTAACGCATGCGTATTCCAGAGGTAAAACCATGGGCGGCACGAGCTCGGTGAATGCGTTCGTGTACGTCCGGGGCAACAGACTCGACTACGACGGCTGGGCGCATCAGGGCAACACGGGCTGGAGCTACAACGATGTACGTAAAAACACCTCAGTCGGTCCCCCAATGTTGAGGATCGTGACTCCGACAAACGCCATCAACAGCCTTTCTCCACTCGCTTCGGTCTTCTGCGCGGTGGATTACTGTGCCAATGCTCATCTCCAGGTTTTCGGAGATTTGGTCAGACCATCGCTTCAGGCCACGCCCTCTAGGTCGTTTCCCTTCCACTTTTCCCGTTACCAACAGTTTCACCAGAGTTTCGGGTCAAGGGGTGCACTCCTAAGCAAACCGTACGCAGTGTGGGGTCGTTTTATAATACGTACATAGGCAAACATAAATAAATTGATCAACTATTACTCTTAAATCTGTAAGGCCTACTTATCTCTGATAGTATCAAATCATAAATGTGCAAGTTGTAGCAAGGAATGCTACAACTTGCACATTTATGCTTTGAACTATATATAAGCGCGTTCATGTGTTGTTAATTTAGATCACAAATGCCAAGTAACATTAATTAAATAACACAAGTAGCGTTTCACGTTCATACCTTGTCGCAATAACACATTTTTGTCGATCATGTATGACGCGTAGCTGGTTGGAGAGCGAGAAGGTGCTAAAGTGAAATGCTACTTTAGAAATGGCGCTTTAAAAACTTTAATTATTTGCTCAGGTCCTGCCCTTCTTCAAAAAATATGAACGGAACGTCAACGTAGAGTCTTTGGATCGCATGTACCACGGAGCAAACGGAGAGCAGACTATATCAAGATGGCCCTACGTTGACGCGCCTTCTTTGATGATCACCGAGGCTTTCAACGAGCGAGGGCTACCCCTAAATGACTTCAATGGCCGACAACAGTTCGGAACCGAGCAGGCTCAAAACATCGCCGACCAAGGAGAAAGGGCATCCGCTAACAGAGAGTTTATAAGACCCATCAGGTACAAAAGAAAGAATCTAACTGTGAGACCCGAATCAGAAGCTGTTAAGATACTCTTTGACAAACACAAGAGAGCAACAGGCGTGAAATACGTTAGGAACGGTCAGCTGTATACAGCCTATGCAAATAACGAAGTTATAGTCAGCGGTGGTGTTATAAATTCTCCGAAATTACTTTTGCTTTCTGGCGTAGGTCCAAAAGAACATCTGGATGAATTACATACACCGGTAATTGCAGATTTACCAGTTGGCAAGAACCTACATGATCACATGACATTTAACGGAATAGTCATAGCTGTATCTAATAAAACGGCTACAACTGTGAGTCACGAAGAAATGTTAAAAAGCGTTCATGAATTTCCGAAAATGAAAAAAAAGAGGGGTCCTTTGTCTCGCAACGGACCTGTCAGTAGCGTGTCATTTTACAAAACTGATCCAAGTCTACCCGCCCCGGATATACAAGTGCAAGTGGACGGTGCGAACTGGAGAGAGTATGTAAGCGATCCAGTGCTGTACGACGGTGTACAAATCTTCCCGACTTCTTTCTACGACGCCGTCCTTCCAAGGGTTATAAACTTAGTCCCTTACAGCCGAGGCAGACTGCTGCTAAATGCCAGCGACCCTCACGGCCATCCACTCATTTATTCCGGATACTTAGATGACCCACGCGATATAAAAAGACTAGTTAAAGGTGTGAAAATGATTCTGTCTTTAGAAGACACGCACGCCTTTAAATCCAAAGGAGCATGGTTTGTTAAAACACCTTTACCTGCATGCAAACATTTAACTTGGGGTACTGATGCATACTATGAATGCTTGGCTAAATCGTATACCTTAACTCCTTACCACCCCGTAGGGTCATGTAAGATGGGGCCTAGTGGTGATCCTACAGCGGTGGTTGACCCTAGACTTAAGGTGTATGGCGTGGAAGGTCTTAGGGTGATCGACGCTTCTATAATGCCAACAATTATTCGTGGGAATACGAATGCTCCTGCGCTCATGATCGGGGAGCGAGGAGTTGCTTTAGTTTTGGAAGCTTGGCTGCACACTATTTATAAGCATTAGCCCTGGCAACTTTTTTTTTTCAAAAATGGCTGTTTAGTTATATTTTGCATGACAATTTAATTTTGTGTTTTCAGAAATGGTTGTTTAGTTATATTTTGCATGACATAATATTGCCTTGTAATAAATACTTGTAGCTATTTGCAGTTACATTTTTTTGCTTAATAGTCTGCCAAATAAAGTGCTTGTGTATCAATCTGACTTTGCAATTTTTTCTTTTGCTCCCAAAATTTTGATCACAATAAAAGACAGGATTTTCATTGATTTTTACGTTTATAAGAGTACACTATACTACATGACAGAAATACTATGATTTACTGCATATTCATTTTTATATTTTTCATGACGGTATTAGGCACTTCTTTGTTTTTTGTGTTCGTTAATTTAAAATTTAAGATAATACATATATTCTCAACGCGAATAAAAATATCAAAGTGTATTATTTACTGTCGTATCGTAATGAGAAAAAAACATCCACAAATAATCATCATGTTATTATAATAACAAAAAACATACAATGGAACATAGAACCTCCTGCTTTTTTGAAGTCGTTTAAAAAGTAGAAATCTTCATAGTTATAGTGAAATAAAAACGGATCACTCACGTATATAAGTGGAGTTTAGTTTCAGTTTGTAGTTTCGGACTAATTCGTAGTCCTTCCTCTGGGAGCGCACGACCCAGCGGCGGCAAGACACACACTGCGCGCCGCGGCTCTGAAGGACTACGAATTAGTCCGAAACATGTCAGGCTAAACTCGACTTATATACGTGACTGATCCGTTTTTATTTCACCATGATTGAGTCTCACGGTAGTTTCATGTTAAAAGTGGCATATCTTCATAGTTCATTATTAAAATTAAAAGACAAGCCGAAATGGCGCAAATATCAAAAAAAGTAAAACAGATATTGGTTATATGGATATTATTTGAAAGACTCAAAGCTAGGGTCAAAATCCAGGGAGTGAAAATTCGAGAATGATTGTATGGAAATATCACTAATGTTACTTGCTAATGATCAACTTGATTTGGTACGGATATGGGGTTCTTGCGTTAATTTCAGTTATTTTTAAACATAGTGAATAACAACAGCTCCTGCCGTCTAATGACAGACACATTCGGATCTAACATAATGCAAAATCGAGAATATAATGGACGCTATAACCCCTTAGTCGCTTTTACCCCAGGTGACCTTACCTAATGTAACTTCTAACTATCAATTCTGTGATCGGAAATTATCATTTAATTTCTTGTTCGTTCAGGCATATCGGCGTGAAACAACCTTAACAACTGGAACTATATCAGGAGTTAAGTACGTACTTAAATTACTTATAATTGTGTTGTTTTCGGCGCGGGCGCACGCGCGAACCTTCCGGCAGTTACCGACAAGTCAGTACCTATAAAATCTAAATGTTTCTTTTTATAACCTATGTTGCGTTTTGGGAGATTCTGTTTCCCATTTTAAAAAAAAGTTAAACTAAATGTTTTTTTTTTATTAAACATGATTTTTGCCAACGCTTTAAAAACTAAGAACTAAGTAATCTTTTACTATCCTGGGGGTCGATTTTTGAATCTCACCCGGTAACTAAATTCACTGATTCCCAAAAAGTTCGTATTCTTGAATATCATCGGTGACTAAAATTCTCATGCCTATGATATCAAAAACGAATGCCCCCACCCACCCGTAAACGAGATCACTGAGTGACTTCTTCACCTCTGGCAGCGACTAGTTGAGGTTAGTTACCTCAATCTACTATGTTGACATGCTTGTATATGACAGAACCGCAAATTAGCTGCATGTTAGCAGACAGTTACGACTTTCAAAAATAAGGCATTTGGCAAATAGTGATGTCAGTGTCATGGACCAGAATTTTAAACTGGAGCCCAGCTGCTGTTTGCAACTGATTTTTCTTTGCATTGTCATTGTACGTTGAATTTCATAATGAATGTTTCATAATGAATGTTTCATAAAAACAAAATCAAAAATAGTCAACAAATCGATTATTTTCATTGACGAGAATTTTGTCACCAAGTGAAATCCAAAAATCGCACTGCATTTTTTACAAACTTTTATTTTCTTGCAATGTACTTACGTAAGTAACTATGTTTCCTCGGGTGGAATCTTGCAAGTTAAATTTGACCCACTTCCCGATGTTCGATTTAGCTGAGCTTTTTATGTTTGGTGACAATGTACAGCTAGTGAAATCCTGGAGTTGCGGCTGGGGCTGAGGAAACTCTTCAACTGTTAATGGCATCGACTTGAAATTTGGCACGAATGTGTCAGTTGGATGACAGTACAAGTACAGGCAACAAAACTACAGTCGGCAAAAAATGAAATTTTTAACAGAAAACTTATTGATAAATTATCTCATCTTAATTTCATGGCATTCCCAGCTTCACCATGATCTGGCAGCCTCAGGACATCGCTCAAACATGTCCTGCGCACACGGACCTCACAGCCTGTTCCAACTTCGGCTACGTATTCCTCAACTTGGTCCTCCATTTGTATGGGGACTCGTACGACCGGAGGGTCCAGGAGAAATTGAAGACAGAGGATTGTGTGGTGGACGGGGAGGAGTACGACTTCATTGTGGTGGGGGCGGGGTCTGCTGGCTGCGTCGTGGCGAACCGGCTCAGCGCTGAGGAGAGGTGGAAGGTAATGTAGGAAATAGTTCGTCTTTTAATTTTGGAATACCTAGTTCTAAAAATAGGAATAGTTCTAGTTTTGCTGGTGGTAGGACCTTGTGCGAGGTCCGTCCGGATCGCTACCACCATCTTACAAGCTAATCCTGCCGCTAAGCAGCAGTGCTTGTACTGTTGTGTTCCGGTGTGCAGAGTAAGACAGCTGGTGTAATTACGGGCACAATAGGCATTTCATCTTAGCACTCTAGGTTGGCAGCGCATCTGCAAACTCTCCGGGGTTGCGGGTGTCTATGGGCAGTGGTGATCATTTACCATCAGGTGACCCACTTGCTCGTTTGCCTTCCTCGTCGTATAAAAGAAAAAATGTTAGTAGACGGGTATGCCATTCAAAAATAAGGCTTTTGGTAAATAGTGATATCAATGTCATGAATGAGAATTTAGTGACCAAGTGAGATTCTAAATTCTAAAAAAGATTCCGACGAATTGAGAACCTCCTCAATTTTTTTGAAGTCGGTTAAAAATAGATCCTCGGCTTGAAATTTGTAACGTTCCGCTGATTAGACGTGTGCTGTACAGTCGAGGAAATTAATTCCTGACCCACCATGGAACATTTTCATAGTAAACGTCATAACGATTTTCCTTGTCAAAAGCTATGCGACGTCACTATGACGTTTACCGTGAAAAGGTTCCATGGTGGGTCAGGAATTAATTTCCTCAACCGTACGTGTGTACCTCGTTCCCCTCGTAAAGTGACAGAAATTTTTTTGTGCAAAGGTTAGTTTAAGGCTGCTCCCGTGAGTCTCCTCTAAGTTACCATTTGAAACAAAAATGTATGAAAACAATCATTAACCTAAACTTCTTTTTACGTTTAATTAGGTACCCGATAAGCTTACCCAATGCAGATAATAAGTACCTAGTGGTGTTGTTCCAACCTTGTAAGTCTTCCGTTAATATCCATAATTAATTCAACGAACGTGTTTTTAATCAATCGAAGGAAGTTTCGGTATCTGTTTGTATTTTAGTATTAACGTATACGCAGTTCGGTGCACAATTAACTGCAGTTTAAGTACTTATCTGCAAACGTTTAGGTAAGTATATTGCATGTAGGAATGTTCGCTTGCCGTCAAAAGTTTGCAATTAGCGTTTAGCGATTATCGAGATCCTACATTCCTACATAGGCACTTGATACATAACCTAACCAATTTAGTTTTAAGTTGTAGTTTATTTAGTTTAAGCTTAGATTTAATGTCATTGTAAATTGCTTTTATTATGTAAATAAAGTTTAATTATTAACCAATTTAGATAAGTTGAAAACCCCGATATTTTAATTTAAAAGTCCACGGCTGAAGACGAGCTGTCGGTAGGCCTTCAACAAGATGGAGCGACGACCTGGATCGCGGGATCGTGGTAGATGCCGAAATAAAATCAATAAATAAATGTCATGGGACATTTAACACCAATAGACCTAGTCCCAAACAAAGCAAAGCCTGTACTATGGGTACTAGACTAGACAACGGATAAACATAAACATACTTATATAGATAAATACATACTTATGTACATATCAAACATCCAAGACCAAAGAACAAACATTCGTATACATCATACCCACATCTGTCACAACCGGGGATCGAAAGCACAAGACTGGGTCTGAGGGAGAGCCTTGGGGGAAGCCTATATCCAGCAGTGGACGTCTTTCCTCTGACACGATGCTGATGATGAACTTTGAGGTTAATTTTGTACATCGTTAAACGCTTTATTTTATTTGTATTTGTCATTAAATAATCTCTGCCATTAAATAATAATAATAAGGTGTTGCTACTGGAAGCCGGGCCCGAGGAGCCCGATGTCACCTCAGTCCCGGGGCTGTCGACAGTTCTGCTGAACTCCAACATCGACTGGCAGTACAAGACCATGCCCAGCCACTATGCCTGTCTGGCGTTTGAGGACCAACGGTGCCAGTGGCCTAGGTAAGGTCTTAAGTAAGCAGCGGCTTCCCGACGCCTACTAGGGCCTCGCACACATGGAGAACGCGAAACTGCACCTTTGCTAATATCTAAATACATCCGATGCTAAAAAACAGAGCATCGAGCAGTGATAGCCTAGCGGTTTGACGTATCGTATTGACAAGTAAAGGATTAAATTAATTTGCTCCTCCGCGAAGTAGTGCAGTATAGTCATGCAGAATAGCCTCGTCTGCGCTGAGTATTTATTGATTTAATCACGTAAAAATATTTAAATACCTCGACGTTTCGGACGCGACGCTGCGTCTGCTGTATAAAACTAGGCACTAAAACCCAACGCATGCGTATTCCAGAGGTAAAACCATGGGCGGTTCGAGCGCTGTGAATTCGTTCGTGTACATCCGGGGCAACAGGCTCGACTACGACGGCTGGGCTCAGCAAGGCAACACGGGCTGGAGCTACGACGACGTACGTAAAGCTGAGCCCCTACCCCGAAGACCGAAATTCGGAGTTCGTATCCCACCGTCTCTCTCGCCTTCGTGTTAACCTATGTTGGCGTGAACGGGACAATTGGATACGAACTTTGATTTTCAGACTTTGGAGTAGCCCCTCTGGCACTTCATTTGGCCGAATTTTACTAATATTCGTGTCGCCTCTTTCGTTTTTCAAGTGTAGGGGAGAGATGGAATGTTTAGGGCTAGTGTGAACAAACTACACTACATACAGCCAAACAGCTTCTCATTCTTTTCAGGCTGTTACTGAAAAAAATGAGAAGAAGACACAATAGTCGCAGGCTACTTTTATCGCTGACTGGACATCTATCTGTCGCTTTATTTACTTAAATTATTTGTACAGGTCCTGCCATATTTCAAAAAATCTGAAAGGAACGTGAACATAGAGGGTTTGGATCGCGAATACCACGGCGTGGATGGAGAGCAGACTATATCAAGATGGCCATACGTTGACACCCCTTCTTTGATGATCACTGACGCTTTCAACGAGCGAGGACTACCCTTGAATGACCCCAATGGCCGTCAACAGATCGGAACCATGCAGAGTCAAAACATCGCCGACGAAGGAGAAAGGGCATCTGCCAACAGAGAGTTTATAAGACCGATCAGGTATAAAAGAAAGAATCTAACAGTAAGACCTGAATCAGAAGCTGTTAAGATACTCTTTGACAAACACAAGAGAGCAATAGGCGTGAAATACGTTAAGAACGGTCAGCTATACACAGCCTATGCAAATAACGAAGTTATAGTCAGCGGTGGTGCTATCAATTCGCCGAAATTACTTCTGCTTTCTGGCGTAGGTCCGAAAGAACATCTGGATGAGTTACATATACCGGTAATTGCAGATTTACCAGTTGGCAAGAATCTACACGATCACGTGACATTTAACGGTATCGTCATAGCTCTACCTAATGAAACGGCAACAACTGTGAGTCAGAGAGAAATTTTGAACAGCGTTTATGAATTTACGAAGATGAAAGTAAAGAGGGGTCCTCTGTCCGGCAACGGACCTGTCAGTAGCGTGTCATTTTACAAGACCGATCCAAGTCTACCCGCCCCGGATATACAAGTGCAAGTAGACAGTACGAATTGGAGAGAGTACATAAAAGAGCCAGCGCTGTACGACGGTTTGACGATCTTCCCGACTTCTTTCTACGACGCCGTCGTTCCAAGGGTTATGAACTTAGTCCCTTACAGCAGAGGGAGACTTCTTTTAAACGCCAGCGACCCACACGGCCATCCACTCATTTATTCCGGATACTTAGAAGACCCACGCGATGTACGGAGAATAGTCAAAGGTGTGAAAATGGTTCTGTCTCTAGAAGACACGCACGCCTTTAAATCTAAAGGAGCATGGTTTGTTAGAACGCCTTTGCCTGCATGCAAACATTTGACTTGGGGTACTGATGCGTACTACGAATGCTTGGCTAGGTCGTATACCTCATGCCCTTTCCATCCCGTAGGGTCGTGTAAAATGGGGCCTAGTCATGATCCTGCAGCGGTGGTTGACCCTAGACTTAGGGTGTATGGTGTGGGAGGTCTTAGGGTCATCGACGCTTCTATAATGCCAGCAGTTAATCGTGGGAATACGAATGCTCCTTCGCTCATGATCGGGGAGAGAGGAGTTGCTTTAGTTTTGGAAGACTGGCTGCATAACTATAAGCATTAACCCGACAGCATGAAAGGTTGTTCAGTTATATTTTGCATGAGAGCATAATTTTGTTAGCTGTTTTTCAGACAATGCTTTGTAATGCTTATAGCTACTTGCATTTTTTTTTTTTTGCTTAATACTTTGCAATGTGTTTTATGCCCAGTTGCTTTTTTGTAAGTTTTGTGATCACGAAAATGGCCAAGAATTATGTAATACGTTAGTTGGCAGAGTCACAACGATTTAATGCATCTTTATTTTTAATTAGCATATACCGGAATTGGAAAATAAAATCCACAAATATTCAACATACTTTTATTAACCCTTTCTTAATAATTATAATACTGCTAATATATTACAAAAGTAGAAAACTGCATAGTTCATACAGTTTTACTATAGTTTTTAGAAATATATCTTACGAAGACAAGTAAGCCGAAATGGCGCATAATGAGCAAAAATCTCTACACATTCGAGATAACAATTCACTGATTTAGAAATTCACAATACACAATAAAAATCATCCACGGTTCCCAACAGTATCCGAAAAATCCTAACGGACAGTACTTAGTGCAGCTACTGAACGCTAGATGGCGTTAAACGCCGAAGCCGTTCCAAAATGGCCGACCAGCGGTAGCAAACTTAAGTTGCAAAAACCAACAACGGTATCCTTTTCTCGTGTTTTTCATCGGTTAACGTTTTCACTTCTCTGGAAGCTTGATCACTGGCATCTGGGAGCATCCCCAGTTTCTTTCGCAGTGGTCGATGAGGTCTTTCTCTGAGTCGGTTAAGACTGACAGATCTACATCTTGGCTGTCACTAAAGGGATCCGTATATGGGTAGTGGACGAGGACGCAGGTAAAGTCGACCACTGGGCTGCAGAACCCGAGGATCTTTCGCATTTTGGTTTCAGAATCGACCTGTGAACAAAGATAAATAAATGTTAGTTTTCTTTAGGCAAAAATATGGATCCAGATTTTAGCAACGACTCAAGCGAAAACAAATAGTTAGTTCTTGATTTACAATTTTTTATTACGTTCTGAGATTTCACACAATCTAAGTTAGTTAAAGTTGATGAAGCGATAATTATAATGAAATCAATATTTACTTTTTCGGAAATCATCTATATCGTAATTTTTAATTACAAAGCCGTTGCAGCGATATCTGATCAAATCATTGAGTAATTTATCAAAATGTACTAGTATCTTACTTTATGCAAAGACACTGATAAAAAATAATTTTCAAATTACCTTGATAACGTAGATATCATTTTCATCGCAGAAGGCTTGCAACAAGACTTCTTGCATGTGTGTCGCGCTGTCGCCAGGCGGCGCCTCTGTTGTAAAACAGAAGAGAGCTCCGTTGCTGTTGTTCGACAGGTACTGTATGGCAGGAAGGAGGCCTACAGTCAGCCTCTTCTCTATGCAGGCCCGCCGAAGCACAGTCTTGATACACTGGCCAGTTGGGCTGGAAAAATCACTCTTATTAGACATTTTGGAAAAAATACAAAAATTTGCCCTGCTCGGGGATCGATCCTGGATCGCTGGAGCGACCGCCCAGGATCCTAATCAGAACACTACTGAGAGTTTTCGGTTTTGAAAAATGTTTTTGATGCTTCATTAAATTTGGATTGTTCAGTGATGCACAATTTACAAGAATAGTTTGTTGAACTGCGGTTGATAAACTTCAAGTCGTTCAATTAACACTTTCTGGATCTTGGGAATAGTATATTTTATAATCAATCCACTTTGAATTAGCAAAGTGCAAACAGTAATTCACGTTTGACCGACACACAAGAATTTGCTCACATAAAACTTGAATTTATTGTAATGTCTATTACACAATAATGGTTAATCGTCAACTAAGTATCTACCTTTTAGCCGCAACTCCACTGAAGCTCTCCATTTTCACCGGTACCACAGATTCCTTGTACATATTTGTCAACTTTATACTCTTCAGCTCTAATATTTCACTAATCTTTTCAACTTTCCGTGTGAAAGTGGGAATTTTCACTGCGGTTTCACTAAGAATGGTATAACATTCACTATCACTGAGTTCTGTATCACTTGTTGAGTCTTGAAGGTTATGTCACAATAATTTCACAACTTTGCGAGAGAATCCGACCGTAGTATCGCCTCGAGCTTGTAGCGAGTAATGTGGCCTCAGTGACGCGACGATTCTTTTTATCCTCTCCGCCGCGCATGCGTCAATCGACACTAGCTTTGCTTGTGTGCGTGAGGCGTCTGCCCCAGTACCAACGGAGATTCCTCGAAATTTGCCCGTAATTTCGCTTGTATGGGTGAAATTCTGTAGTATAATACATAACAGTGGACTAGTGTGTTTATGGGGCGGATTACTGCGTTTGTATGCATGGACATTTCTCTGCAAGCTCGGAATCAAGTCGCAACGTGTCTGTGTATACGTCTAGTTAGCGCGCACTACCCTGCCCCCCGCTGCTGATACTTTTACAGGCGATAGAGGGGTAAGTGGCTTGGGTTAGATGATACCTATTCGAGGTTATGTTTGTGTTGGTGGCGCGTGGCATTCGGAATTTCCAAGCGGCCTGGGTTTTGACTCCGATTAGGAAACGGCGGAGGAAACGGACACCGGGCTTTACGCGCTGCAGTTGTATTGGACCTTGATGGTATTTTGTTTGTTTTTCTATTTGACATTATTGTGTTGTAACTAGGATTTTGCGCGACCTCTTTTAAACATGAATGAAGCTAAACTGTAGCGTTTAATCCCCCGAAATTTAACTTCAGTATTTTAATTTCCATTTGTTTTTTCCCCATTTTCCGAATCGGTGGTTTTCGTAGTTATTTCATTAGGAATGGAAGTATTCTAATTGTCTGTGTAAATTTCCCAATTTTTGGAATCAGGATCGCAAGCAGGAGAATTTGGAATCATTTTACTGAGAAGAGGCTTGTGCCAGTGTGCCTAGACGATGGAGATGATAATGATGACTAGTTGCCTGCAACTTCATCTGCCTAGAATTCAGATTTGGGAAATATGCAATTTTCCTAAAAAAAAAGTTTTCTAGGCTAGCATGCCAAATTTTATATACCAAGATTGATTGTGGCGCCAAAAAGATGCTACAAACATTAGCGTCGGTAAATAGTAAATATTTGTGATATAACCGTACATCAAACTAGTCCTAACCTGCATTTGTTTAGTCTAGTTAAGTCCTCGACCTTCAGTAGCCTTAATCAGTTTGTTGTCTGTTATATAACACATGCTACTGTATTAGGATCAACGTCCAAATGATTAATCAATCATTAGTCAACTATATGACTCTTTTTGTTTACATGTTTGCTTATAAACGTGATCAGAAGAGTTTGCGTGGGAAACTGTCGCGATGCTATTTAGCGACATGTTTTTGAATGAATAGTCTGTCACTGAACCTGTGTGAATAGGGGTCAATCGCTGGTCAGTCCTTTGGAAAAAAAACTGCTATTAAGGATAATGAAAACAGATCGGTTTTTATACAAGACTTTAAGAAATCTAACCTATTTTCATGGTTCACGGACTAAGTATAGAAGAAAATCATGTTTTCTTCATGTGTTGGAAAAGACATGCGCTTAACTTTTCCGATCAAGATCTAACGTTACATTATGAATCTAAAGTGACACTCAACCAGGATAAGGATTAATCTTTGGAATACTCCGAAAATTCACTTCGATGATCCGGATCTAGATTATTTCTTATCGTAATAATGGTTTGTACTACTTATTTGTATTGATCACGAATTAGCTCTAAGGGTTTAGCAACCCGGATACTTTTCGGACGCTTTCATATCTGAGCCACGTCGGGGAAAACCACTACGAATTGCAGTCCATTATCTCAATTATTGAATTTGTTGAAATAATAATTACTAAACATTGTCAATATGAGCTGCTTATGTTAGCATAATTAGAAGTAGGTATTTTTTTTCCATTCAGATTAGCAGCTAGGTCTCGGAAAACGTTAAATATGTAATTAAAATTGGTTTACTCGTTCTTGAGATACGAGATTAAATGAAAATGTCAGAGGATTTAATTTTTTCTAGGTTGTATGCACAACGTATAATGTTCTGGATTTTGACAGTGCAATTCTTCTTCTGCATGGCAACTCGCACCTGTTTCAATCAATCTAATGAACTTACTAATTAATTACTAAGTAATAAAATTTCCAAATTACATAATACGTCAAATGGAATTTTTAATGGAGATACCGTTTAAGGCAGACGCAACTCATTTAGAGTTTCTTAATAAATCAAAGAAATAAAATAAATAAATACAATTGTGATATTTAACTGTCAAAGGTTGAGTGTAATACTTTTTTTATCTATATTGACGACTTTTGTCTTGAGATCCTTTGAGTCCGTGATTACATACATTTTCATTAAGGAGTGTCCTTAGACTTAAATATTCTTTACTGAGTCTTCCACTTGCTAAAAACAGGCGTATTGCAACCTACGCTAGTGGTTATGGGTGAGTGACCAGAAACTCCCAAATTCCAAGGTTAATCTCATTAGCCTACTTACTTACTCTTTAAAAGAAAATGTCTGCATGTATTTGGAAATATTTCACGCTGTTTACTTCTGGTATTGCAACAATCACCATATTAATGTGAATTTTCATAAAAATTCCGTAGATAGCACTTCATTACGTTTATCAATTATAAAATTCGGTGCTCGAAAATAATATCAACAAACAACACAGCGAAATTCCTAGTACGCTGCCTCCCACTTTTTGATTACTAATTGTTTATTTTCATATTTAAAAGATCAATTTGGGCATTCGTAATTTCTGCAAATCGTTTCTTCTCTCGTGGTTAACAAACATTTTCAGAGATGGGTTCCAAATTCAACAAGCTTTCTTAGTAGAGACTGGCCCTGATCTCACTCGCTACTGTATGATTCAAGCTTTTTTTTCGATTCTTTCAAACTAGCTTCAAGAATTCGAACAATGAGCACAGGGACTGTTGGTATCACAGTTGTAACAAACATTAATTCACTATTCTCACATACGATTTATTCATCCTTCAGTCCGCTCCGCTGTCTTGTATTCAACCATCACCCAATTGTTCTTCTTTCATTGGGTTGGCAAATCTAACTACTAGAGCCGTTAATGTTTTTTACTATTTAATGGTTTGACCTTCAATAATAGTCAATCTAATGTTAGCAATTATACGTATTCTCTTGTATGTATGTATTATCTCTTTATTGCATATAAAACATGAAGTAACAGGTATTCATTCCTTTAAGGAATAATTTCTGAGTAACGTAATATTACGATAACTGTCAAATCATTTCAGCTAATTAAAAATCCAACTTTAGTGACTACATAGATGACTGACATAACGTATTTTGATTTTTCACCTCTTTCTGTTTTGCAATGTTTTGAAAAATCCACGAGACCTTTACTGAGAATCAATGGAAGAAGCTTTACTGATATCATTTAATTGGGTTTCCGTAACCTTTTTCTCAATTACTGTGAACTATTTGTTTACTGCAATTTCAATAACATTAACGTATTATTGTGGTTGCTAGTGGGAAGTCCATGTTTTGTTATTTTAAGTATATTATTGCTGTATATTATTTCACTCCTCTGTGGTTGTTATTATCATATGAATTATACTTCCTGGAGTAAATTGGGAGGGAAACCTTAACAAGGTATTATTGCAATATTTATTGACTTTATTTCCGTATTTGTTTCAAGCGATTTTTAAATTGGGATTCGAGTTAGTAGGAAATGTTAAAATTGTTATGGTTTTACGTTTGTAGAGGAAAAACCGGTGCAGAATAATATTTACCGTTTATTTCCAATGATACATCTAAAATTATAACGTTCGAAGCCTTTTATAAACATTATTATGAGCCTATAGAAAACAAGGGATAGGAGACGATATACATAAGTACTTACAGTCTAAAACCGTACTGAAGATCAATATCAAAATCTCGCAAAGGACACTTTTACAAGGTTAGGTTCGTTACTAAAATGACATAAACAGAATCCTTATATCAGCACTTTCGGAAAGACCATCACTGTCAAGATGATACGCCGCAAGAAACTTAAACGTTCGTGTTGATAGCTCATTTCCTCTCTTGTTCTCTGGTTTTTACGCCCTTGGTATTATGTGTGTGTCGTGTATCTGTATGTCTATCTGTGACGTTGTAGCGCCTAATTTTTTTCAAATCAAAAGCTAGTTTGATCGAGATGGTGGAGATTACCTAAGTAACTTTTCAAATGACGGAGGTTTTCAAACTTTTTTAAGTACCAGGCCTAACGTCCCACTGTTTCCATCGTTAGTTAATGATCTAACCAACTTAAAAAAGTTGTAAAATCCTCGATATTTTCATTTAAAACTTATATATCTCAAAAATCATTTCTATTAAACTAGCTTTCGATTTCGCAGTCGCGCAAAGTCGCGTCTAAATCGTTCTGTTCGTGTAGGAGTTAAGATGACAGACACACATATAAACTTATACCACCCCTCTTTATGGCGGGGGTTAAAAACTCACCCCCAGTAACCTTTCGCCTTCACGCTGTCTGCCATCGATCGGCTTCTCGCTAGCGAAATCCGCGACTTTGCCCCAATTACTGATTCGAGGAAAGCCCTTGTTTTACGGAATTCTATCGGAATATTGGGAACTATTCGTTTGTCATGTCATGTTTGAATAATAAAACGGGTTTCGGTGAAGCGATTAGTTGTTGGTTTTAATAAACCAGATGCTCAACGATAAGTATGATCTGCATTAGACATGATGAAAACTGGATATTGACCGCGATTACCTTATTCAAATTCAAATTGAAATGTTTTATTTGCTTTAAACATAAATGCATGCAAATACAATAGGTACTCCGAAATTACACAAATACAAAAATAAAAATACAGGGAACCACTAAGCATAACAGTTAGTTTATACAGTATAAGTTACGTACGTATGAAAATATGTCCAGATAGATACATGATCATAATTTAGTAAACGAAATTCAGACTAGATTCAGAACAGATATCCGGATAGATAATTACAATATATTAGGTATTAATAAATAAAAGTTAATACTCAATCATCATCTAGTTAGTCTAGTGCTTTGGCGTAATATTCCTTTATGGAATAGAATGGTCTCCTTATAAAATATGTTTTAAGTTTACGTTGAAATGTATCCAATCCGAATGTAATCCAATCCGAGCTCGCTTTGAAAATTAAACAATTTGTATCTCATAAAGTCAAGACAATCGAAAGCGATGCCGAGGCATTTTTCAAGCCAATTGAACGAATGATTTACCAAAAAATTTTTCACTGTGAACAATATGTACACCTCGGTGTGGTTTAGTTTGGCATGAGTTTGATGATGCTGATCGTGCTCGTAATCGGAATCATTTCGTTACACGAAGGCAATGTTTCGAGACAATCGTTTCTTCCGTCAAGCTGATTGTGATCCCAAGTGAGTAAGATAGCAAGGCTGCGGGTTTGAAAACCATAAAAGTATGCAAGATAAACATATAGGAAAATGAAGAGCTACCGCCATGCAGATGAGACCGTAATCCTGGCCTCCACCACAGTCCTGGGATGAAGAAAACGAAGCAACCCACATCTACCCACACCTGGTTAAAGGCCTCTCTTCACTTTTAGAAGTTTTCCAGCTCCAGACTACAGCCTGATGAAATTGATCGCTATCACCATTACTCCAGAACCAAAACCCCATTATTAAACGTCAGCGGTATCATCCGGTTCTCTTATCTTATGTCTGATAACACGGCACACGACCTGGTAGCAAACAATCGGATCTATCTCAAATAAAGAATTATCATTATCATTTCACAATGTTTTATTGCATTGCGCATTATTTTTTTGTGGCGCCGGGTGGGTTAAAAATAAAATGGCGGCGATTTGCGCGTTCAGAAAAAACATGCGTGGAATTATGGGTTTTAGTTTCACAATGCCGTGCGCCAAATGATGAAATTACTGTGACAATAGAAAAACACGTATATTAGAAAACAATAATAAAAGGAAATGCAAAGTTCTGGTTGAAAATTCTTAGGCTATAAGCAGAGATGTCATTGACCTCCTCGATCTTGTTATGGGTCTATTGCATCATGTTAGGTAATCAGCTGATCCACCGGCTACTCTTCTCTATATAGATATATACATGTATCTAAGTACTCTTCCACAGATTAGATAAACATTTTAATGCGACCTCTATGATTCAGAGACGTTATTGGACCTTATTTGTAAATTCAACTCTTGCGCATCAACGTGCTACAGGGTCAATAATCCCCCTCGTGTTCCGACCCAAGGGCATTCTTTACTGTTACAATATCTTTAAGCTATGACCACTTTACTGTTTCATCTTTCTGTATGTGTCGAATGTATGTGAATAAATGTTTCTCTCTCTCTCTCTCTCTCTTTACAGTTAAGAGGAGGGTTCCTGTTCCTATTTACCTTAATTAGGAATTCAATTAAAATTAACAGTTGTCACAAAGTGACAATGAATTCTTTGTATGTATCATATTACAAATAAAGGTGAAATACTACCACAGTGTAAAGAGCTTATATCTACCAGTGGTCCGACGCCTTTGATGTTTGCGTAAAAGCGGACACCGCAACCGCATGGCCAAAGCACCAAGGAGGGCGAAAGTTCCTAACTAATCTGGCAGTGGCGGCGTATGCAAGAGGGCTCGCCCCGCCCCCCCCCGCACGATTGACCTGTCTAGAGGCCTTCGTCGACGACTGTATAGACTGTGATACTACATTCAGCAGAATCTACTACTACTTATATTGAGAAAAAAAAACATCATGAGTAGTACAGTTTTTGACTAATGCACCATGAAAGGAAATTACTTATTAAATACAATAGTTTGTCTCAGAAATCAGAATTAAGATTAACCAAACAATACATCAATACTTATCGAAAATCCAAACAATCGCAAAACAAACGCCGTCGAAAACAAAAAAACATCAGCTCGAAAATATGACGATCACATAGCAATTAAATGCAACACTTGAGAATTATAATTGATTTGTTTGCTTCAATGTTATCTGTGACGCGTAACAAGTTCGATGGTAAAGCACTAGAAACTATAAACTATAAATATGATACATAAACGTAAGTACCTAGCTGTGCTAAACGATGAGGAAAAACTATGATTAAGGAAGATTATGAAAAGATTTAGGAAATTGGTGAGAATCCACCCGTTAGGCAGACTTGCACTGACTTGGGTTATACGCTAACTCAGGGATAAAGTAACGTCAGATGATACAAATACATCAAGTTAACTTGGGATAAGATCCTAACCCGAATCGGTGCAAGACGGCCTTAGTATGAAGAAATTTGTGTAAGTATCAAGTAATGAAAGAACTGACGATGGGAAACTAGGAAATACAATAATGAAGAAATTAAAAAGAAGGTTAAAGCTATGATAGGTACCGTGTTACTTGGATAACATTAGTGAAAGATACAGAAGAAGGTACCTACTTGAAAAACTTTTAACCGAAATTGTAACTGCATGACGTGGGATGCTATGACGTTAAAGAAATAACATAAGTAATTAATTAGGTTGATTATTTATTTGGTAACTTCGTGAAAAAATAATGGTCACACCAGTGACGTGAATAAATGCTAATTTCGGATGCTTAATATGACGTCAAAATGAGTAGCAGCTCATTTACATAGCCAATACTTTTACCTAAGTTAATTCCACTATCTGATAAAAGCGTTCTTTCTTCACATAGGTGTCATGCTAATGACGTCCATCAAACTTCTTGCGATCATTTAGCAGGGACATAAAGCTCTCAGTAAGGTCTTCCCGACCTCGCGGGCCGCACTCTGGCCTCAATATTCCTTCATGGGTATAATATATAACGATGCCAAATCTACATTTCTCTAATTTCGTATACCTTTTTACGTTTCTAAACCGAACAATGTATTCATCCTGTTCGTTTTTCCGAAACCGAGTCTAAAACAAAATTTGCGTCCATACCTGCGACCTGCGTCAGAGTCGCCAGTGACCCAATTGTCTTTCCTCGTTGCAAACTGGTTTTTAGCCGAAGCGGTCTCGGGTTATTATAGTTTTTTCGATATTTTTACTTGTTACTAGCGATCCGCCGATGGCTCGCACGATATTCTTGAAGGACTAAGTAATAAAGGAAGGAGAGAGAGGAAAGCAGAAGACATATTTAATTAGGTTGTAGTTTCCCACTGCTGGACAAAAGAGAGGAAAGCAGAAGACATATTTAATTAGGTTGTAGTTTCCCACTGCTGGACAAAAGCCCTTGACCTCCAACAACTCTTGCTTAGGCACAATGTCAGGTACATGGTCACAATGTACATGTGACAATGTATGTTCTCTGCATACGAATCCAAGTCGTCCTGTCATCTTTTTCGTCTGCCACGCCGTCGCCATATTGGATTACATAATATAGGGTTATACCATTGTACTTAATGAATGAAGCATGTCAAATTAGCATTCCGATCTAAAACTCATCACAGATTGAAAGGCTATCCTAGACACTGTGAGTAAACAAAAATAATTTAGCACCCGCTGATGGCATTGATCTATTTGACACGAGGACAACAATGATTGATCTCTGCGCGCGTCATCTGGGGGCGCGATCGTCATTGCAGCCACGCCTACGAGCATAAAAACAAAACACAATCGACTACGTACCTAAATTAGAACAGGCAGAATGAAACGTAAGTTGGCAAAATTTAATTTACTTAATAAGCTCATGTCAGCCAAAAGACGTCCACTGCTGGACATAGGTCAAAAGCCTAAGGCATTTCTGAACTAAGCTATAACCTTTTCAATTATAAAAATAGAGGTTTATAAGCCGACGCCTTGTGGTATGTTTTTCGGCGGTTTTGGTCCTTCGAGAATGCGACGAAGGTTAAGCGTCTTTAAAGTGTTCTATGGAACTTGCTAACTATGTAAACAAACCGTCATAGTAAATTCATCATTCAGAGACAATTTCAATATGGCGGTTTGTTTACATAGTTAGCAAGTTCCATAGAATGACACTATAGTGTAGTGGTTGGTGATGGTGATAGTTGGGTCTGTGTGGCGTGTATTGATTTGTGTTGCAGTGGACCATATATTTGTCGCATACGCATAGAAGTAGCCGACTTGCACTCGCCTGGTTAAATTTTAAATAGATTCCCATACATTGAAATCTAATTTTACTGAGCTAGAATGCAAACCACGTATCTAAACTGGTATCGGGGATTTTCTAGATTCCCGACTGCTTGCCGTTGTAAAACCCACAGAAAACGCAAACATGATGTTTGGTTCTTTTCCGTACATTTGCTTCCTTATCCACGCGATCTCCAGTGCAGCTTCTATTTTTGTCTGGACTTCGTACCTAGTTATTGACATTCGTATACTTAGACTTTAATTTCAGTTAATTTTAGTAAGACAATGTTGGCATCGAAATAGGTACGTGAAATTTCGCCAATTCGTCCGGAAATAACCTAATTGTTGTAAACAGTATAAAAATAGTCGAGGAACAAGGTTTCGTTGTTTATCAAAATGATCTAGAAAATCTGTCATCAATTTGGTGACTTCAAAATCATCAATCTATTGGCGTCCCACACTGGCCCAATATGGATTGGGAACTTTACACACACCATTGCACTACATTAGTATGCAGGTCACGATGTTTTTCTTCACCAAAAAGCTCATGATAAATTACAAATGTAAATTCGCACGTGAATTCCGGAAAACTCAGAGCTGCGAATCCGGGTTCGAATTCGAACTCACAATCTTCTGCTTCAAAAGTCAAACCACTATGCTTCCACTTTTCAGGAATGTTATCCTATTCTGCGTAAACCTAAGTTAATTTTGTACATTGTTTTTAGTTTATTCTATTTGTATAAACTGTGGTTTCTTTCGGAATAAATTACGCCTATGACCCATTCTACGCAAGAAAAGATTTTCAGTTTATTTGCAACTAAGACTTAGTGTCAAGACAAACTAACATTCGATCAAATCGTCGTGGGTAAGTACATTATGACTCTATACATATTTTTATGACTGTACATTTTTAGGACCAACAATTGTAAACAAGACAGGGAACCGCACAAAATTACAGCAAAAAAACTGGACGCTGTGTATGTCGATGACATATCAATATCACTTTTCCACTTTCAACATCAAACTGTTGTATGTATTTGTATTCCCATTCAAACACAATTAGCAAACTTCGGGTATTCGCATTACTCATAAACTATGTTTAATTCTGTGGCCACTTTGCGATTGTCACTATGACTCGTCGAGTGTAATCTAACTTTGCATAATGGTACATAATTTATTGCACGTGCGGTATTATTACTAGAATCATTCTTGTTGCTGAGGACAGCCACAAAATTGAAAAGGAAATAAGCACTTTTGACTGGAAATACTACGAGATAATTGATGATAACGATGATAATTTTGATGGTGATGATGATGTTTATGGTGGTGGTGGTAATAATGATGATATCGGTGATGCTGATGATGAAGAACTCGCGGCCGATTCCAGTCACAGCGATTGCTACTACCTCTCTGCTATCACTTCGCCTCACCGTCCTCGCCAGAATTGGCTATTGTGGCCAATTTAGTTCATCATATTTCTGGCTGTGGCTGAAAACATGATTCTTTCTGCAATCCACATCAAACATATTTTGAAATCTTACATATTCTTAAAACGACAGGTTTAAATCTAACATAATCATCTCACAATAAAATGGAATCAAAAGATTAAAACAAGGAGAAATATAAATAAAGTTTAACCAAGTCAAAACGTAGACACGCAGTCAAACAATGACTTGTTAGAATTATTTTGATACAACGTGATAAGTTCAAAGTGATGTTAAGTAACGAAGAGGTTAGCGATAATAAGTCACATACACAAACAATGATATGGCAACCAATTAATAACAAACGCATCTGAAAAGTATCGCGCCTTCCGTTTAACATGTACAACCCGACAAAATCAAGGATATCTTTACTCCTAATAGAATATCTCTAATTACATCTTCTTTATTTGGCCGTGTAACACTACGTCGTGGAACGTAGCACGTGGCATTAATTTACAAAGTTATCGTTAGACTTTGCGCACACGACACGCCTTCTAATCATGACCGAACGATTTGATTGACAACGCAATTCTCAACTGAGAACTTAGTTAACTATGCGTGATTTTGAAATCAATGCCCCTTGTTTAGTATCATTATCAATGTTATCATGTCTTACATCTTCACTCTATCTGGAATGCAGATACGTGCTACGCTTGATTCTAGATTCAATAGGTCAATCATGTTGGGTTGAACCAAATCCTTTTGTGTCACACATAAGTAGTTTGCTAAACTGCCAAATCTTAACTCAATTTAAAGTCTAAAGTAAGATTCTTCTTCTTATAGTGCCATTTAAAGGTTCAGTTTTTTCCTTAAGAGGAATAACAAAAACATCTGATTCTTCTAAAGTATTGTAACGTTCATTCTTTTCCAAAGGTTCGCTGCTTGGAAAAATTCTAAATAATTCGTCATCAGTTCAATAATTATTATCTATAGCCATCGGCTTACCACGTTGTTATTTGCAGCCGTGCAAAAAAGCCTTTATGCATCTAAAATTACGTTGCAAATTAACTGTTCCCATAATATTATCACTGATAACTGCTAATCGGTGAATAGTACACGCGTCGAGCGGGCATGACACTTAATTCAATAAGATAATGAGGTCGCCATAAAATATATACACTATGATGATTGATGATAATAAAAATGTTCACGGACTCATTCAAGTACTTGCTGTAGTGTTTTTTTGACGACCGAATAGCCTAGTGGTTCTCTAACCCCCCACTATGACCCCATGATAGAGACCCCAACTATGAAGCTTGAGGCCTAACTATAAATCCCCGCTCTATGATGAATATGAATGTTTATTTTCGGGTCTTGGATGTTTAATATGCATATAAGTTGTTTATCCGTTGTCTAGTGCCTACAGGTACAGGTATTGCCTAGTGTGGGACTAGGCCAATTGGTGTCAAATTGTCCCATGATATTTATTTTCATTTATTTAATTAAATGGGTCCCGTCGCTTTCATCATTGCCTATTTAGAGAAGGTCTTTTGCAAATGTTATAATGCAATCTAGGTATACCACATTGACTTAGCTAAGTTGCGTTGGTTTTTACTGGCTTTTCCTACAACTGTACGATTGATCAGCACACAGCTTGCTACAAATCGCTAAGGAAAATGGTGATATGGTAGCGCGGGTTTTTCTAAGCTTTTATCTTCAGAGTGTCGAGAACGACTTTTCGAATTCTGCGTCACGTAAAATCGAATAGTAAACGTTGTCGAGTTTGTATGGCGTTTGGAACAGCGCCCGCCCGTGAGCGTATTTGGAACTAAAATTTGGTATGAGGTTTCTCAATCTCGATACGATTACCGTAACGTTACGCAGGATTCGACAGGTCGTGCTCAACCCTCAGGCTTTAATAAGTCTATTTGCGTCGAATCTACGAAAGGGGCTTTTATGTTAATGTCGGCCCAAACGCAATCTATAAGTAGCAGTTTTACTCCAAAGTTGAGAATCTCCCGAATGTCAGAGCTACAGTTATAAAGACCTTTTTTACGTCACAAATTGTAGCACGCCCTTATCAGCTATACGCAATGCTTTATTAATGTGATATACGATACGCCAGCTTTCTATAATCGATCTGTATTGCAATCTTTATTATTTATGATAAAATTTAGATAAAAACTGGCGTCGCGATAGACCAGAAGGTTAAATTGGAATTTTGTCCTATAACGATGAAACGGCTAACGGACTATTACGCCGTTAGCACGAGTAAACTTTGGTTATTGAATATCGAGTACAAAGTGAGCATTCAAATAAGTTCAGTACTTCCTTGAATTTAAATTCCGCCTGTCTGAAGTATCTGAACAAATTCAAACTAAATTGTCGTCTCAGCTTGGCTATCATGATATCATGGAGGTTATTAATCAGAATAATATCTTAGAATGAAAACAACATCGTCCTTCTTTGTCATTACCTCCTGACCATGTAAGCATTCAACATCATCATCAACAGCATCCGCCTCCTCTTAATACGGGAGGTCTCGTGGGCTGTAGTTCCCAAGCGGGCCCAGTGTGGATTGTGAACTTCACACTCAAACACACTATTGGAATTGCTTTAATTATTTTTTTGTAACAAACAGATTAGGAATTTTTGGTATTAATTCCGATTTATGAAAACTTCCAATAACTCATTCATTACAATTGTACAAATGGAAATCAATCGACTATCTCGTCTCCATAGAATAGAAGCCTCCTCTCCTATTCCACTATTCTGTGGAGACGAGACAACAACTCGTTGTAATTTGCTGAACTTAGAAAATCGCTTAATACAATCAGAAATGTGGGTCACGTGATCTATCTGTTTTGTGCTAATGTTACACTGAACCTTAAATTCGGGCAAGTCTACGTCTTTAACAGGTTTAGGCTCCACAGGCCATGCTGTTTCATCTCGTGACAGAAATGATGGTCCGGTCCACCATAAAGCGCAATTCTGTAGGCATTTAGCGTCGGCACCGCGCGAACCGATGTCAGCCGGGTTCATTTTAGTAGGCACGTAGCGCCATGCAGATGAGTCACACTTATCGAGAATTTCTTGAATCCTGTTAAAGACGTAGGGCTTATTAAGTAAATGATTTTTGGATGACTTGATCCAGCCCAGGACCATTGTGGAATCGCTCCAATATGTACAGCGTGTTATATCTAGTCTAAATGATGACTTAACTTTTTCTACCAATTGCGCGGCGAGAAGCGCACCACACAATTCTAACCGCGGCACAGTGTGTGGTTTTAAGGGAGCTACGCGACTCTTCGCTGCAACTAAGTGAACAGAGACGTCATTGTTTTTAAGCGAGACAGATCTAAGGTAAACGCATGCAGAAGACGCTTGCAATGATGCGTCACTAAACGCATGAATCTCCACTATGGCAGGAGAATCACAGAGTACAGTGTATGAAACTTGATAGCCATCAAAATACTTAAAACCAAACCGGCACTATCGTTTCATACAACAATGAAATATTATATTTTACTGTCGGACTGTAAAAAATAAAAGGCCCATGATTTTTAATCGGGTAGGAACATTTTTATCATCATCATCATCATGTCAGTCTAAAGACGATGCACTGCTGGACATGCTTCCCCCTTGGCTCTCTCCTCAGACCGATCTTGTGCTTTCCGCATCCACCGCGATCCCGCGATCTTTGCCAGGTCGTCGCTCCATCTTGTTGGAGGCCTACCGACAGCTCGTCTCCCTTCTGACCCCACCGGCCATCAGTCCTGCGAGCAATGCCCACTGCCCACTTAAGTTTCGCAATTCTTCGAGCTATGTCGGTAACCTTAGTTCAACTGCTGGTGTCATCGTTCCTGATATTTTTCAATAGTTACTTTATTGCTAACTTTGGTGTAAGGGCAATGGCACATGACGCGGAATGTTAAAGATCCTCATTCGATTTCCGGGGTTAGCTATTTTTGTAGTGGTTGTTTCTATGTTTACGATTCCCTTTAAAGCCCTCTTTGTCAATTGCGGGGAGGACCCTAAAAGCCAGTTTGTCCCCTACGGGGTTCCCCACTCGCTAAGGGAACCCCGTTATCATTGTATATGTATTTATGTATCTGCGGGTCTCAATTGCTTATCGCATTCTTCCTTTAACAAACATTAAGTACTTAATTATGAATTGAAATAATGCGCTGATAAATAATCGCTTTTGATTTGAACACAGTTTAGGTACATTTTTCTGATAAAGGTACTTTTTTGGGCAAAAGATCAAGCTAATCGATTACACCTGCTGTTTTATGAAGTGCGTTTTTTTTTAAATATTAAATTACCAAACTAAAGCACTGATGATTAAATAACTAAAAGATAAAAACACTAATTTTTGCAATACAATTACAAAACTCTGTACCTATACTTTATGCTCTCTTTATTCTCACCACATAAACAAAAAACAGAAAAAAATGTACCCAGAAAATTATCGATAATAATAGGCGACCTTATATCAGTACAGAGCGATATCTGAAAGGCAACCATAATCTGAAAAGAACTGAACAAGTGTATAGGTATAACTATAACTAATGAAAATACACGTGATAATCATTGCCAAATTGAAAAAGCGCGAGTTCCGAATGTACAAATAGATATACACACAAATTAGATGCTGCACTAAATGGGGTTTGACGTCAGTGGTTTCGCTTTCAGCGCCTGCGCAGGCACGTAGCTAACGGTCACCACGTGCCGTGACTCACGGACAGTCGGACATGCAGACGAATACGAAACACGGTCAAAGGTGGCACGACGTAATGACGGCCATTGCGAGTCAAAAATCCGCTAGGATCTCTATATAGTGGCGAGTGAGGTCTCTCTGTCGATCTCCACTAATGAGAGGCAAGCTACTGGCCTATGACTGGTGGAAATTTACAGATAGACCTCACTCAACACTAGCACATCTTAGCGGATTATTAACTCGCTATAGCCCTCATTTGCTAGACAACACCAACGACATAGATTTGATTTGATCTTATTTTATTACACCCTAGAGTCACCTTTACCACAAGCATTGTGTTGCCCGTAGCACTGTGGGGTATTTAGCCTGTGGGGCCCAAGCAATGTGAAGCCCCTAGCATTGTGGAGCACATAGTACTGTGGGGCCCAAGCAATGTGGGGCCACTAGCACTGTGGGGCCCACGCATTGTGGGGCCCCTAGCACTGTGGAGCCCAAGCAATGTGGCGCCCCTACCACTGTGGGTGGCCCTAGCACTGTGGGAACCCCAAAATACCGGAAATAGTGTTTTTGCTTTCTTCTTTATAATTTTACTCTTTCAGCAATTAAGCCGACAATGCAGCACAGAAAAAGTTGTAGTTTATCGTCGATGCAACAGCTCCATTGGCAACACTTTAGCAACAAATAGAAATCTTATGAGTCTTACATATTTAACCAAAAAATACGTTATTCTAACACCCGTTGAGACGAATTGATTCACTGAAATCTAATGAGGCTATAGAGGTATAGGCTGGTGATAGATTTGAACAGTTATTCGGCATAGCTACTTCGCTCACTTCTAACATCATAAGCAGTCTAGTGTAATCAATGACCAAAAAACCTCACGATCGCGTTCGCGTTTACGTCTGAATTACCATGAGCACATTAGCAGCACCGTTAGTGGTACGTATCGACAACAAACAATTCTCATACTATTTGACAATTTAACGTAAACGCGTTCGAGTCGTTTTTATTCGCCGTCGATTACACTAGACGCTGGAATAATTCCGAGTCCCGTATGACCTGATTTACCAATAGTTTAAATAACACAACCATTGTCTTATGTATTCAGCCGACTTCATTATAAATCTGTTTACACATAGAAGCTCCTGTATCAACTTTCGATGCTTTAATGATTTGGAACAGTGTTTTTACTCGACTAAGTATATCGAGGTTAATGGATTCACCTATTGTGATTTGTTAGATGAATTCGCCGATATTTTTATTTTCTTGTATAAAAATTTCCGGTCGCCTTCTTTCCCTATAGACAAATTTCCCAAAGCGTTTTTTCCCTGTAGACATATTTTCTGATATATTTATTTTTTTGTTTAATAATTTTCGAAGGCCTTGTTTCCCTATGAACATACTTTCTGATATATTTATTTTCTTGTATTAAAATTTCCGAAGGCCTTCTTTCCCTGTAGACATATTTTCTGATATATTTATTTTCTTGTATAAAAATTTCCGATCGCCTTTTTTCCCTGTAATTTTTTTCAACATACGCAAAATTTCGTAGTCGTTCATTTTACTAGGGGCATACATTTTTATTCGCTTGTGACCCTGTTTGCAATTTTGTATGGAATATTTTTTTCTCACACATGCTCGGAAATTCTCGCTTTCCATTTGAAAATAGAACCCGGGAAGCACCTAATATTTTCACTCATAATTTTAAACGAAGAAGCAAGGAAGGCTTTCTCGTTTCGGCTCTAGGTGAATGGAAATGAATTTCAATACATTTATTTTTGTCCTAGGAGGAAAATAAATGTACCAAATTCCGTTTTTTCCCGCTGCCTTTATTTTTTATAAAGTTGTAACAGGTCAATTTAAACGGACCAAAGAATAATCGCATACAGCCAAGCCAGCCCGATTTACCGCAGTGCATGAAGGTTTTTTTTTCAATCCTAAATTACGAATGACAATTTGTAATTTTTGTTAATCACAGGGGCGTCGATTTCGTCTAATTTTGCTACAGTGACCATGTAGGTATGTCCAAAAAAGTAGTCCCCTTGAGCAAAGAACATAACTAACGAAGACACTGTCAGCGTTCCCCCTTTGCAGGGTTAATCGTTGTCCGAGATAGCTGCGAACTCTATTGTAACCCGTGACATCGTTTAAACATTCAGAGATTTCTTTAAAAAAGGCCACAACAAAACAATCATCTTTTAAAGCCCCAAGAACTTTTAATACAATGAGCATTACTGAACATCTTGGAACGTGCAATTATTGTTTCCAAACGTACTTTATCAAATATTACATCAGGTTTTCCACCGCTCACCATAAAAACTGCTATTACACTTTGGTAAAGTTGTAATTCCAGTCTAAAGTCCAATGTCACATTCGGTTCTTCGTTGGCTAATAGAGTTATGTTCCCTCTTAGTCAAATCAGCAACATTTTATGACATGTCAAAACGATCCGTTAGTATGAAGTTTGCATTTAATTAAGAACAATGACGTCATAAATAAATAGTAAGTAATTAATTAGTCTTATGATAAGTGGTAATAATCTACATATGATCTCACAACAATACACAGGTTATAAATAATTATAAGTTTTAAATGTTGTTGTATACATTGTGAAATGAAAAGTACTTATACTTTCCTAATTACCTAACTAATAGCTGATGTGTTACTAGTTAGGCAGTGTTAGCTAGTTTGTTTAGATCTTAATTGTTACCTGGTATATCTTAAGGTATAATATTTATGTATAATTATATTGCTACGCCCTTACAGGGTAGTACCCAGGTTAACTTAAGTTAATTTTATGTACTGTGCAATAAATAAATAAATAAATAATTTTCAGTGAACAAACTGCCTCCTTTTATTAGTTTTTGTTGAATTAAAAATCTTTTTGATTGCAATAATAATAAGTGAGGCACGGTTTTTTATGAGTATTTTCGGAAGCTTGATAAGGGAAAATATATATTTTTTTTATTTAGATCAGTAAACAACCCTATTGGCAGTCATTTGAATCTTCGAACTCTTGATCCGTTGCTATCCAAGAATTAGTCACAATACTACAATCCTTTTCATATCTTAACAGGCAAACATTTCGCAACGCTTATCATTACAGCTTGGACAAATGCAAAACAAAACAGAAACGATGATTCATTGAAATCCGTTTAGCAAAACATCTGTTGTAATGCGTCTGGGTGTGTCCTCATCCTTCGAGTTGACCTACAGCATTTATAAACTTCATTTACACACATATCATAAGTCCTCTATAGTGCGTTCAGAAACCGTAGAAAATGACCAGCATTGCAGCACGTCGACGACTTCGCCGCCAGCCCCAGCACCACCACCACCCCAGCAGTAAAGTAACTTTAACTTAACTTTTCGATATCGAATTAGATGTTTCAAATTTGAAAACCAACGTAATTTACAATCATAGTGAAATAAAACGGATCACTCACATATATAAGTCGAGTTCAGTCCGACATGTATAAATAATAATGTGGTTTTTTTTTTACAATAAAAAAAAACAGTTTACGAAACGTCAGCTCGGTATGTTTGTCTATGATTTAAAAAAACAGTCAATTTCGTGACAGATATGGGTATGATATATGCCTTCGGCTTCTGAACCCATCTTAGAGTACTTATAATATGTGTGTAGATAAAGTAATGTATGCAACTCCATATAATTAGGCCTTAAAACACTCATTATGTAGCAGTTGCATAAACTACTATTAAAGCTGGCTTGGAGTTGGCGGTGGCTTATTCAATAAGTTATTTTTTGTTGAAAACTGAAAGTAATACCTTGTGCCTTCTCTACATCAACCCGGCAACATTGTCGCATACGACAGTTTTGTTTATGATTATGAAATATCAGATAATTTATTAGTTTTAATTGTAAGCGGGATTAATTGAACCATAACCTCATTGACCCTCTTTTGACATTACCTACCCTGTTTACTAACGAACAAAACATACAATACCTACAAATTTTCTACAGAACCCTCGGTCCGCGAGTCCGCCTCGCACCTGGCCGGTTTGTATTATCCTTTGGCCGCAGCTTGTGTGTAGTATAATTAGTATTGTCATTGATAAGGAAATATGAAATATACTATGTTACATTTGCGGTTATCAAAATACTCTAAATAAACTGAGTTTCAAATTTTCTAAATCCCTTAGGATGTTCATTTATTTCAAACCATGGTACAGTCAAGGAATTTAATTTCCAACCCACCTAAGGTTTAATATCGTATAGCAAACTGTCACCATAAGAGCTAGATAGAACACGAACGTTGCTTTGACATGTCGCGTTTGCGTTGACATTTTCGACCTTAATGCACAGCGAATGCTTAACAACATTTCAACGAAATGGGTAGGGAATTAAATTCCTTAACTGTACAGTCAGTAGCTAAAGGAGTTATAAGCATTCGACGCGTTCACTATAATCTAAACACGGCTCTATTGTTATAGACATAAGAGCTTGTGCAAATCGTTGTGACCGCTTCGGTTGCTTAGCAACTATTGCTGCTGCCTGTCAGTACGGATGTTTTAGCGTGACATATTTACATTGTTTCTCATGGATCCTGGTATGGCACAACACATTATAGTTTTCAAATAACATTATTTTTACGCAAAAAATTACAATCAGTTAATGAAACACATCAATTTCAAGCAGATATGTACCAAAGCAGTTCTTGCAAGTTTATTAGGACTTACTTATTTGATTTTTGTGACGATCGCATAGCATAATAGCTAGTGGTCAGAGGATCTGAAGCTTTGAGATCTCGCGTTTGATCCAGTCGGGACAGATATTTATATGACGAAGACGAATGTTTATTATCGGGTTTTATTTAATAAGTATGTGTATCCGATGTCTAGTACCCACATAGTAGGCTTTGCCTAGTTTGGGACTTGGTCAATAAAATTGGTGTCAAATTGTACTATGATTTATTATTATTGTGGTACTATTATCCTTGATCACACATCACATGTAACAAGGGAATCCCACATGTTCATTTCCTTAATCAACATGTATCCCCAATACGTGACGCGCAACCATTTCAAATTTGATCAACATGCGTGCAGAAAATTTGAAAAACGTAATAGTAATAGTTATAGTAGTTTATTTGTCAAACATAGGTATACAATAGTTGTACAAGTTTCATGTGAGTTCCACTATGTTTTGCCTGATGGCGTACGAATAGCATGCACTAATGGCATGCAGCATGGTGAAAACAGGGAAATAAAATTAATGTAATGTTAATGAAAGTATACAAATTACAATAAAATTTAAATCAAGATTAAAATGTCATGTTAATGTTTAATATAATTACAATAAAATTTAAATTAAGGTTAAGATGTCAATATTAAAATTAAGAATAGATGTCAATATGAAAATTAAGAATCATATCACATTATTCATCAAACAGTCACTAGCCTAACTAATGATATCCATAATTATGGTCTTACACAAACCTTATACAATATTAAAAAGGACCGTCGTTTAGGTATTCTTGGATGGAATAATAAGCCTTAGATCCTTAGAACTTAAACAGTGCATTCCTAAATTCCTTTATGTTTTCCAATCTTAAAATTGTTGCTGGTAATTTATTAAAAATCTTAGGGGCCATTCCAAATACACTTTTTGCAAGTAGGGCAGTCTTACACCGCCTATTGTTTATTTTCCCCTGAAGACGAAGGCTATTGGCCTTTGAGAAAAGGTTCGTGTTGGTTTTTACATATATGGTAGTTTCGTAGATATAGAGTGAAGGAAGTGTTAAAATATTAAATTTGACAAAAAAAGGTTTGCATGACTCTCTCGGACCTAGATAGACCGCAGACTGATCTGATGCATTTCTTTTGTGCCTTAAACTTAATCAACAATTTTCAAAAATCTTTACGACATTAAAACTAGTTGTTATGCAAATTTAAACTGTAACTTACGAAACTGAACAAGCAAGTAAACGTGCCACATTAATCGTGTAACGGTATTTGGGGCCGCGCTACCAGACGGACTGTGTCAAGGCAGACCGTCGCGTTCTCATATCCGTGACATGGACAAATTAACCACCTGACGAGCAACACCAGAAGAATCGCATGAAATCTACTTCAATCGGAATTGGCAGGGTGTGAGGTAGGTAACATCCCTATAGAATCCGAATGTCCTTACAGAGACTGCTCAATTAAAGCCGTCTCCTTAATTTATTCGTATATTAGCAACCTTGTGGTTGCTACGGAAATTATGCGTTGCGCGGTGGATGCGGAAAGCACAAGACCGGTCTTAGAGGAGAGCCTTGGGGGAGGCCTATGTCCAGCAGTGGACGCCTTTCGGCTGACATGACGATGATGATATTAGCAACCAGTGCTGGTTCCAGAGTGGCGAATGCGACCGGATAAAGTGTTGGTGGCTTCCCGCAAAGTGGATGGACGACCTGGTAAAGATCGCGGGAAGCCATTGGCTGCGGGTAGCACAAAACCGATCGTCGTGGAGATCCTCGGGGAAGGCCGCCGTCCAGCAGTGGACGTCTTCCGGTTGATAATGATCAATTAGTGCTACCCGGCAAAAGTGATAGGTGAACGAATGACTGATTAAATTAATTAAGCAAACCTACTTAGATACTTATTTTTATTGTAGCTCATCATTAATAGGCCTATTCAGCTAAAATATTACAGAAGATTCAAACGTTTCTTTGGCGATACTTGATTTTGGCGGCTATGCAAGTCAATCCACTGAAATTTTAATAGTTTTATTCCACATTAATAGTAATTTCCTAAGTGGAACAGAATCCCTATCAGTCGCCGTTACCCATGCATCGTTATCAGTCCTTATCAGGTGCCAGTCGCCGACATCTCGCGCCGGCGCGGGCCGTCCGTGCGTCCGTGTTGTACAGTTGGTTACAATACTTAGTTTCAGTACAAAGATCACGGACAAAACCAACATGCAGTTTTTTTGCCGTTATCGACATGCCTGGCCCCCCTATTTCACCAACTTTACAAATGCCAGTTTTCAATGACAATTCCAACTACAGTTCTTTGCCAATATGAAGCGCGCTAAAACAAAAGCTCTTCAAGTCAGCAGTTGTCACCGAATCGTCATTGAAAACTGACATTTGTAAAGTTGGTGAAATAGGGGCCTGGGGTTCTCTCCCGTTAGACCTCAACCTGCAGAGTAATTGTGTAGCTACTTACACCCGTCATCGGATTTAAATGGCAGTTTTTGTAAGACTGTGACAGCTAGCTGTTTCCGATACCAATGATAATAAGTAAAAGTGCTTTTGAGTTCCCATTTAAATGGAACTGTACGAGTTTTTACGTAAATCCCAACAGATTGCGAGTGCGCAATGCGCGTGGTTTTATCTGAGGGGGAGGCGATGTCGACGCCAGCAAGTGTTTGTGTGTCTGTTCTGCACTGGGACAACAACAACAAAACATACGTTTGCGCAAATTGCAATGATAAAGTGTCAAAAATATTATTAATTGTATTAAGAAAAGTTAAAAAATATGTTTGTATTTGTAAAAACATTGTTATCTGTGGCAGAATTTAGCGGAATTGGTTACTGGGTCATAGGGTGATACGATGTTTTTTTCCGATAACTTACATTGGAGATTTCCTTTAGGCTTGAAAGGCTTGGTGTGAAAGTCTTTTCACACTCCTGCAAAGCTATATTCAATGGTGTGAAGTTTCCAATCCACACTTGGCCTACGTGGGAACTGATGGCCCAAACCCTCTCAATATGAAAGGAAGCCTTTGCCCAGAAATGGGACGTAAACCAAAGCTGGTTAATGATGATGAGGATGATGATAGACTTATTATAGAGTATGGACAGGCCCTTCGGTACTCCGTTTTTGTTGCCACTTTTATGCCAGGTTCCTGTGTTCGAAGTGTTGCTAATGTCCTGATGTTTATAACGTCTGCGTAGAGTTCATCGTCATATTATTTAAGTGTTACTCTTGTCGATGCATTATTTTGTCTCCAGTCGGTTTTTTCCAATGCAAAGTCTTTCACCTCCTGATACGACACAACGTCTATCTTCTCTTTTATTTGATATATCCTCGGCCTTCCCCTTCCTCTCTTTCCTTCTATCTTTGCTTCCATAATTTATTTATTCACAAATGTTATTATGACTTTCAAATTCGACGCGGGAATCCCCTTCAAAATAATAACTCTACATTTCGTTTAATTATTTTCAGGATTGAAAAGTCTTAATTTAGTATTCGTTGCTGATTTGGTCCTTCGAAATCTTAGAACTGTTTATGAACGAAAAATTTATTCGAGACACCAAAACGAAGCATGTCTTTAATACAGCACCAAATTAACAATAACTTGCTAATGCGTAATATACATGTTCTTGAAAACTCGACCTTATTCAAGACGTTAACATTATACTAGGGCAAAGTACTAAACATGACAGCTTATCCTAATCATCTGATTCATTTACGCAACATGTCATTGACCTTCTATGTCGTATTCCGCCAATTCATACACAACAATGTTCTCCCATCCTGCTCTTGCTAATGGCGTGAGAGAGAGACGCCGTCACTGTTAAACTATCGGCGGGTGTGAATAAGGCCGGCTGAGTCAACCTGCGGTCAGGTAGTGACGTGTTTGGAATGCCATGGTTCGTTGCGCTTGTTGATGTTTTGAAAAAAACCGGCCAAGTGGGAGTCGGACTCGCGCACGAGGGATCCGTAGAAAGAATTCAACGCTTTTCCCCAGTTTTTTAAGTAGTCCAGTGTTAGCAGAGCCCTGCTCCTAAGCAAAATGTACGCAGTGTGGGGTCAACTTATATTGGTCTATGAAATCTACAGGCAGACATAAAAATTTAAGATTTTGGGACTTTTCAGAGTGGTTGTGCTATAAGAGCTACCTTCATACCAAATTTCAAGTTTCTAGGACAACTGGAAGTACCCTCTAGGTTTTCAAAGTACGACAATTTGTATATGGAAACGACCTTCTTAATGACTGTGTCTTTTGATTGCGTTGACTTAGATGCTTGATTTTTTCACAGCTTCAAGGTACCGCAGGTTTGAGTATTTGATATTAATTTCAGCATTCTACCTCCACGCGTCCCAGAGAAAAAGGGTCTTGACAGCCAGACAGACATACAGACGGACAACAAAGTGATCCTATAAGGGTTCCGTTTTTCCTTTTGAGGTACAGAACCCTAAAAAACAGCAATGAAAATGCTTGGGACTGCGTTGATTAGTGAAGTGATATTGACACCAAGTAATCTCACATGAGATTTTCGTTAACCATGTTTTACTCGCAATTTTGACATTGTTCCTTGCCGAAAAAAATTACGTGATAGGTATTTGAAGAGACCGCCCCCCGTCCCCACGTGAGATTGAGTTGGATTCGTCTCCCCCCCCCTAAACATCTCACATAATTTTTGGACGGCCTCTCATTTGAACACTGTTTAATATATAATCAATATTTAAGCACCGCTAAGTATATAATACACGTTACTGCGTGTTGAGACCAGGGTGAGACGTTTCTAAGCACCTCGGCCACTGGCCTGATATAGCGCTCCCTAAAGCAGCCTCTGTCTACATCTGGTGCGAAATTCCTCCGCTGCCGTAAGCCCAGCTAATTTTAGAAGCTCAGCGTCACAGAGTCAACAGTTTGACTATCGTGGGTGTGTCTGCGCAGGCGTCACAAGTCAATAGTCTTAATTAGTTAGGTATAACTGCGCAGAAACATTTCCGTGATGATAGCGTTGCAGATTGATCTAAATATCTTAATTGGGGGCTACGGATCTCTCTAGATCGTCTGTCTAGCTATATAGAGTTTGGAAAAATAACCACCGCTGAAAATCATTAGTCAAATCAGCCCGCATCTCTCCACTGTTAGGTAAAGGCCTCTTCATTTTCTCGCCTTTTGGCGGGTCCTGTACCGATTTCCAGTTTCCAGTGGTCTGACCAACGGGCCAGTGGTATGCCCGCAAACCTTACAACACATCTAGGCCACCACTCTGTAACCTCCTCCGATTCGACCATATCATCAGTTCATTTTACCAAGTCTACACTCCATTGACGAAATTATCATGTTACCAACTTTCTTGGCTTAATGATGATTATGATGGGCTGTCGATCGCGCTATGCGTTCATTCAGCCCAGTTCCCCGTGGTTGGAGCCGACGGTTACTGCCCCAGCGGCGATCCCACGCAGCATCTCTCTTCGAATCTCCTCGTTCTCCTGATGAACATAAGGACAATCTTTGAGATTGATATCCCTAAGTTCATCCTCTCCTAACTCATCCCTATCTAATGTCTCGTAACGTGCTGCTGCGTATGTACAGTACATGATGCACTCGGTTAGGACGTGTTTGCTCGTCTCCTCCTTTCCACAATGTGGACAGGAGAGGTCGCTTTTGATTCCTATGACACTTAGGTGTCTGTTTAGTAAGTTACGGCCAGTCATAATTCCTCGACATAACTCTGTCTTCAACATTTGAAATGTGGTCGAGAAGTGAAACGCCCAGCATGGTTCACTCCATGGCTTGTGCGATTTTTATTTAGTGCATGATTGCCTTTCATTATACTATTGAACATTGCGCAGCATAGCCGATTTAAATACTCGGAATACGACGAACCCGTTATACCTATTAATTGAACATTAAACTTGCATCACACATGTAGTACGAGTGAGAATCAAACAAATTGCGATTCCTGAACAAACACTTCGTCGCAGATAAGTTCACGTGGAAAGTGTTTCTACGGGCTCGTTTTATTTATCTAAGTAACTAACCAGCATTCTTATTTAATACAACATTATCTTACACGTATGGATCGGCAATTGCCATCGGCATCGTGTTCATTTTGACAGTTTTTGTATGGGCTGACAAGGTATCGGAAACATCCAGCTGTCAACAGTCATACGAGAGTCAAAATAGTTACACAATTACCCTGCGGGTTCCCATTTCAAGTGTCAGGCAGCTGATGATAGAGACGATTCGGTCTACATTTTGTAGCCAATGTAACAAAAGTCTTCAAATCAGCAATTTCCACCGACTTGACACCGTCAACTTAGATTTGTCATGTTGGTAAAATACAACTACGGCCTGGGTTTCAGCAATCAATCCAATCATGAATAAACATGAAAAAAAGACGATCGATGATATTATAGTGATCGTGTAAGAAACAAACACCGCCAAACTACTCCGTCTATGTACTCGTATGTAAACGGAATCTAAATGAGAAAATGGACACAGGCGATCCAAGATTGGTTAAAGGGTTGGGATCCATAGATGAAAAAAATCAGATTCTCAGTGTTTTTGCAATTTTTTAAGTCTCTGACACCACTCTCATGACCATGACTCTGTATCACTGTCAGCCACTCCGTTGATTTCAGTTTAGTACGGGGTTGATAATGGTGACCGATGGTGGTTTAAAAATAAAATCAGTAGAAACACTTTGTCGGCTTCTTATCTTGCTGTCACCTGCTGTAGACGTAGTAAATAAATAAATATATGTTGTGTGCAATCGTTTTATACTTGGCGTAACAGTTAAGCTTGTTTTTGTTTGTGTGAAAGTAACGTGAGGAATTGCAGGTAAGATAAAGGGTTATGTTGACTAGAGAGTTTTTAAAAGGTTTGTGATGAATGTTAAATATGTACAGTACCCTTCAAACTTAAACTCGCTTCTTAAGTGGTTCACACCATTCTATCACGGTCTTGCTCTCACATTCCCGTTAGTCTCTGGATGTCTAGTTTCCCCTACAACTGACTTCACTCCAGGCGCATTTCAATTTGACACTAACTGTACCTAGAGGATAGATGAAGAATTCAAAATTCAACTCAAAATTAAAAAAAATCAAAATTCAAAATTTTGTTCAGCAAATAGGCAGTTGAATGCTCTTTTACACGTCATTTTTTTGAGTCTACCAGCGCTTTCGGGAAGACCATGATTGCCAAGAAGAATGCGCCGCAAGAAACAAAGTCATTTTTTCTAAAAACAAGTTACATTATATCTTACAACACGTAACCACAGATAAATTACACAAAGAAAGCTCACTCTATCATACTTACTATCATTACTTCATTGGCACGTTTTAATTGAGCAGGAGATGTATAGGGTCTCCAGGTCCAATATCTTTAGAATTACAAGGGGATGTATAGGGTCCCAGAATTAATACTATAATATAATACTTAATCTAAATGGCTTAGAGATGTTTGGTCTCTAGGGTCAATTTAAACTAAATTTAAAATCAGCAGAGGTGTAAAACGCCTCCACGGTCAAATAATAATTATAATAATACATGTACATAAACTTAATAGAATAGAAGGTTAATTTAATAGTTATTAAGAAGAACTGAACGTTGCTTCAGCTTTTTAAACGTTTAATGACGCTATATAAAATTTATTGAAGAAGAACAAATGCCTCAGATGTAAATCTCAGAGATTGTTTTATGAACGTTTTGAAACGTACATGAAATTAGTGTGTTACTTAACTACCTGACCAGTCATATTAGCATTACAAATTCTTGCATCCATGTGTAGCAACACGTGCTCGGTAGATACGTTTAATTTTTATTTCTTTATTATGATTTTGTTACAAAAATTATTGCAAAGATTTCATAACTACCAAATGTTTTCTATTTATCTGCACTCATATCATAACTTATGATATGAGTGCAGATTCATAAGTCCTCTATAATGCGTTCAGAAACTGTAGGTTAGCATTACGACAATCAGTTTTCGACAGAGTCAGCTCGGTATGTTTGTATATGATTAAAAAAACAGCCATATTCGTGATAGGTTTGTTATGCCTTCTGCTTCTGAACCCATCGAAGAGTACTTATGATGTGTGTAGATAAAGTAATGTATGCAACTCTACATAATTAAACCTTAACTTAATTAACTTAACACTCGTGTGATATTATTATGAAACTCGGCTGTGGCTCGCTTCACAAAACTACGCTCGTGTTTTATGGACCCCCATTATTTAACAGTTGCTGTATATTCTAAAATCTCCTTCCAGATGGCTCGTAAAGCCCTCGTCCTCCAGCACACTGTGGTGTCCCGCGCCCACCTGACTCCGGAGCTGGCCCTGAGGCTCATCACCCCCGCCTGCCCCCTGTGGGGCGCCCGGGGGGCACAGCTCCCCTTCCCTGACCCCTACTGGGGGTTCTACTGGCCCGGGGGTCAAGCCACCGCCAGGTACCTGTTTTTCTGTAATCTCGTTGTACTGTTTTGTGGTTTTCAATAAACAATATTTGTATTGTATTGTATTGTAATTCTAGTATGACTTAGGTTAAGTAGTCCATTGGTTCAAATGGCTTATATTTAGGTCTTTATCAAAAGCAAAATCCAGAAAGAACTTGCTACCAATGTAAACTAACTAGTAAAATAAGGATAGAAATTAAATAAATAGCTTTTGGATCGAACGTCCACATTATTTTGAATAGGTAAGTACCTATATAGAGCAACATCATCAAACTCGACATACGCATTTTGCCTCCTTCAGGGACGTTTATTTCTGGTTATTTTTTAGGAAGTTCAGAATTCAGTAAGCAGGTATACCTAGATACCAATAGGTATAGTGAATAAAATGTTTCCACGGTTAGGCAAGAAAAAATCTTGTCATACACACTTTGACATATAAAAACATTTCTCAGTTTAGCATTTAGCATTTCTCTCGCCTAGCCTAGTGTCACTGAGATAAATCTTGAAATTAATGCAAAACTTTTGCAGTGAATTCTTCTCTTATAGGTATTTAGGCTCGCTGAAAAAACACAACAACATTGACTAAGAAATGACTTGTTGTTTTAATTGCTTGCACCTTTTCTACAATAAAATCAATACCTGCAAAATAAAATAAATGAATCACTCACGAATGATAGTCGAGTATAGTCCGGCTTGTTTCGGGCTAATCCGTAGTCCTTCCTCTGAGAGCACACGCTTCGGCGCTGGCGAAACGGAACGGTAGTGATCCATTAATTTCACTATGATTAAATCTCACGACAGTTTCATATTAAAAATGTTTATCTACACACATGTCATAAGTCCTCTATAATGCGTTCAGAAACCGTAGAAAATGACCAGCATTGCAGCACGTCGTCGCCTCACCACGACCAGCAGGTCCAGCAGTAAAGTAATAGTCATTACGACATCGAATTCGATGTCCCAATGACTTTTCGATATCGAATTCGATTTTTCAAATTTGAAAACCAACGTAATTTAAAATCATAGTGAAATAAAACGGATCACTCACGTATATAAGTCGAGTTCAGTCCGACATGTATAAATAATAATGTGATGTTTTTTTTTTACAATAAAAACAAACAGTTTACGAAACGTCAGGTCGGTATGTTTGTCTATGATTAAAAAAAAACAGTCAAATTCGTGACAGGTATGGGTATGATATATGCCTTCGGCTTCTGAACCCATCTTAGAGTACTTATAATATGTGTGTATATAAAGTAATGTATGCAACTCCACATAATTAGGCCTTAAAACACTCGTGAATGAAACTCAGCTTCGCCTCGTTTCATAAAAACACACTCGTGTTTTAAGGACCTTCATTATGTAGCAGTTGCATAAACTACTATTAAGTACCTACTTTACTTGACAACTTAGCTTGCCAATAGATAAGTCTGTGATAGATCCTATTAGGTACTTATAGTCTATTTTTAAATTATCTATTTAGATAAGGAATTTGAGTCTGGAGATAATCTGATTAGAATTTGTTTGCGAAGTCATGATTATTGTGAAAAGTAAATGTTATAGTGAAATAAAAACGGATCCCTCACGTATATAAGTCGAGTTTAGCCCGACATGTTTCGGACTAATTCGTAGTCCTTCCTCTGGGAGTGCACGACCCAGCGGCGGCGAGACGCACACTGCGCGCCGCGGCTCTGCTCGCGCGACTACTAGACGCAGCTGACAGCGGCACACAACTACCCTCGTTTTCATCGTCATTTTTATTATTGTCAAATGCAGGGTAGCACACGACACTGACCACATCACTCTGTAAAGGCTCGTCCACATTCACCCGACGACGAACTACGAATTAGTCCGAAACATGTCGGGCTAAACTCGACTTATATACGTGAGTGATCCGTTTTTATTTCACTATAATTGAGTCTCACGGTAGTTTCATGTTAAAAGTAAATGTTTTTCAATAAATTGTGGTGTAATAGTGAAACAACGCAATAATAATATTTTTTCAGTCTGTTGCATAAAAATTGCTTAAAAATATGCAATAGTACTTTTTGTTACTTACAAATTGCTGACATATTTCAAGTGAGTTAAATCTAGAAAAGAAAAACACATGTCTTATTAACGTTTTCTGTTCATTGTGAAGACTATGAACAACACCACTGGAATGTATAACAATGGTTTTTAAAACCACGTTAAAATAAAGAACTGATCATGAATTATATTTTTTATAAACTCACTGAAACATGAATACACAGAAAAAAACCAGAAAAATGCCAACCCCGGGAATCGAACCCGGATCCTCGGATTTTCGAGGATCCGGGTTCGATTCCCGGGGTTGGCATTTTTCTGGTTTTTTTCTGTGTATTCATGTTTCAGTGAGTTTATAAAAAATATAATTGATATTCACGGGAAAACCGTAAAAATAAAAAATTGGGAGAAAAAATACAAAAAAAAGATACTCCTACTGAGATCATGATCATGAATTATTTAAATGGAAAATCTGTGAAAACCCAACAAGTCCCGTTTACCTGCAATTGAACACAGCATAAAAAAAGTCGTTAAACAATAATGCATTTCAAATCAAACTCAATTACTTAACTTTAAGAAGCATATTGCATTGTTTATTTCATTCGACATAACACCGTTTAATTCCAAAAGGTGGAATTTAAAAAAGAACAAGCAAAGTACGCACTGTAATTAACACCTAATTGCATTATATTAGGATTGAATTCGCCTTGTCTTTGACACTCAACTTAGTCCGTTTAGTTTTTTATGCCCATTACTGGTTACTGATTTTGCATAACTTAACCGCGTGGTTTCCAGCCAGTATTAATACAGAAACCAATATAATTCACAAGATAATACAACCTTCTCACAATGAACGTCTTGAAGCCATCTCTCGCAGATACAGGTTTTATTAACTGCGATAAGGTCTCTCGTGTACAGTTTGATGTTGGTAAGGAAATTTGGTGACGTCGGTCAGCGTTTACCTGTATCTTGGGAACTTAGTATAAATGAACATTTACCTATAAGTTGGTTTTGACAAGCGTCAGAGAACTCAGAGGTATCGTCATGAATTTGAATTAAATTAGCTTAATAGTTTGTTTGGCAACATAAAACTTGTTGCAAAGGTCTCTCGCGCGTCATCAATCTGTAACTGACACACAAGGAAAATTTTTAGCTGGGGGGGGTCCGGACCCCTAAATAAGGGGGGGGTTTCTTTGAAAGAACCCCCCCCCCCCCTCTCCCTCTAATATACACCCATGCTTGGACACATAAGAAAGGAATGGCCTGACATGGCTTATGACTTAGGTATGAACCAATAATGTTTAGTCAAAGTCAAAGTCAAAAGTCTATTTGTTCAAAAAGTAGGTTCCATGGTCAACAGGTGTTATTTATTTATTTATTTACTATCAAAACAATTGTACAGCATTACAGCAAAGCCAATGCGCTATAAAATTGAAAAATAAACAACTCACAATGCAAAAAAAGTACATATAAAAATTAAAACAAAACATTACAACTATTTAGGGAGTTTTAAATGTCAATGTTTTATGCCAACATATAAGCGTTCTCCACTTTTTGCCGCTTCAACGGCGTACAAATTTTATATTACGAGATTACATCTCTATAGATACACCTACCTAAATGTTATATTAAAATTAAAATTTCCTGCTTGTTAAGTTCCTACAATTTCTAATTTGGATTGTAATAATAAATTACCTTTTCAGGCAATTGTCCTATTTTTACAATAATTACAATAGATTGAATTTAGGAAATCTAAATGCCAACCTTGTGTTTTTATTAGAAACAGAAACGTTCCGAAACAACTCTGAAACATTGCTGTTTTAAAATACTCGAGTAATAATTGACTTTAATATCAATCGGAATATTTTGACGAAAACGATAAATTTATCCTTCAAAATCCGTATTTCCCCATATTCGTGACTTAAAAGAAACAAACGTTAACATATTTGCACTTAACAAACTCACTTCGCGACTTAGGTATAGGTAGACACAGGTTTTTGAACGTCACGTCAATTCTACATCTTTTATCAATGAAACCTTCTAAGAACGAACTCATCTTGAGTAAATACAAACTTCAAGCTAAAACCAACCCAGTTTACTTCGTTGTTAAATTGATATTCAAATAAGACAGCTACTGTTTACAATTCAAAATGGCTGCCATATAATTTGCCAATGTTGAAAAGAGCCTTGGATACGATACTATAAGGTTGATAATTCTTACGAGTATAATGTTTGGTACTGTGACTGTGACTCATGGATTTCATGAATTGTCTTATCGAATACGTGATATTCGATCAGCTGTGTTTAATTAAGTAATTCGTAGTAATCTAGTAGATTACTTAGTGTTATCTAAATAATTGGTTTGTTATGTTTGGTTTTAGGTGGAAAATTCAAAGGTTACTAATTGAATAAATAAATGGCAATGAGAGGGAGCCATGCCATTCTCATATTTCTGCCTTTTCTCTTTTAAGTAAGTATTTGATGATGGACTACCCAAAACCCGGTACAATTACACCAAATACACATGCATTTTGTAATCAACATTCCTTGCAATATTTATTTGTCGGATCTTAGCCGGTATACGGTCGAGTTTGCTTTGACAGCGGGCCATGGGGCTACGTCTTGGGTTTTTATCCCGACGCGACGGATTCCCTTTTGAGACGTGGTCGTGCGTGGACGCGCCCTATTAGGTAATTAATTAATTCTAATTCCATTGTGTTTATTTAGTGTTGATAAGTTTATCTAAGCTGAGACAGTGACATTAATCCTAACTAATATTATAAATGCGAAAGTAACTCTGTCTCTCTGTCTGTCTGTTTGTTAACTCTTCACGGGAAAACCGCTGCACCAATCTAGATGAAATTTGGTAAGAAGATAGTTTAAATATTGTGGAGAACATAGGCTACATTTTACTTGGGAAAATTATATAGTTCCCGCGGGATAGCGATAACCGAAATCTACGCGGACGAAGTCGCGGGCAACAACTAGTCTATTATAAACTGTGTTGTAGTGTAATTAAAGAGAGAGAGTGTAGAACTGACTTTTATTACCTCGAGGGCCCTATGTCTAATTTGAAGATGCCTCTGATAATGGTATTCCTGGTGAAGCCCCGAGCCATTCTGCAACACAACAATATCCACAATACTCCTGTTAGTACATACCCTATATTTTAATGAACAGTCAAGAATTCAGCCAGAGGTTGAGAAAGTCGTGAGCACCTGCAAAGTTTTTTCTTGGAAAAAAAAACATTCTCCCGTATTATCAACCAGCTAGAGGCAATTAATGTGTGGCAGAATTCGACATAATGAAAACGGGATATTGATCCCGATTACCTTATAGGTTTGATGAGCTCCCGATATTTAGATGCAGTTGCATGCATCATGATCACGGGCAAACCCGAGAGTTTGAGTTCAATATCCCGTTTTCATTATGTCTAATGCAATTAACCGAATCATTTAAAACTGTTAGTGTGGCAGAATGGTAATTTATTTATTTAATTTTTTAATAAAACCTTAGACTTAATCATCCCCGAGCTGAATTCTTAACAGTTCTTTAAAACCACGGACCAAACACCCTCTGGACACCGCATCTTCTACAATTTACTTAGAAAGTCATTATACAAAAAAGCCGCGGTGAGCGGGCCGGGGGAATGCGTCGTGATTGGTTCATAGCTTGTCATCTCGCTTGTCATCTGGTCGAGGGTGAGCCGCGATTCGTGACTAGAGTGAGTGGTGTGATCAACCACTCAAAGGTTAGTTGGCAGAAATCCCTGAAACGGATAAGTCCGCCTTTGTTACTTAAATGTTATTGTTGTAACTTGTGTTTTATCCTGTTTTTGTACAATAAAGTGTTTACTTACTTACTTACTTAAGAGAGATTTTTAGGTGCAAATGTGCATATGCGTTTCGGAAACGTTCGCCCTGACATTTAGTGTCCAGAGGGTGGTTGGTCCGTGATTAAAACGCACCTAACCTCTACATTCGTAAAATGATGCGTAGAACAACCTATCTCTACTGTATGTTAACTTTTAGCTTATCAGCCACATCACTGATAACATTCAGCGTAACCCAAATTCCTGCAGTGACTCACCAGGATCTTACCTAGACAGAGTTAAAAGTACTACTTTCCCCTGAATCAGAGAAAGACAAAATACTAAAGGCATTCGAGGAATATGGCGCTCGATAGAACTTTCTCTTTTAATAGAGCGGGAGAGATGTATGCTGATGTTGGTGAGGGACGGAGTTACGTATTTCGTATGGAATGGGAAAGGGATAGCGTTTATGAGTCATCCTGAAAATTGGGAATAAATATTGAGTTGAGTGAGTCATGCGAAAGGAAATTCGTGGAAATAAAGAGTTTTGTTTGTAATTCGGTTTGTGTGGGTATTGTAATAAAATTTACGAGGTAATAAAATACGTCGATTACTAACTGTCACACGCATAGATGTCGATTCATATTTAATCATAGTTAATGTTAATATTAGTGACGATTTAGCGATTTATTAATTTAAACTTTCCAGTTACGGGGAGAGTGTGGTCGTCCTCATTTTTTTTTTTACTTTTTTCGGACTGTAATTACAAACAGTTATTAGATAGAGACACAATTATCAACTGCCTTTGAATAGTTTAGATTAATAATAGGTATAATATATATATTGTATAATGACAACGCAAAGAAAAATTAATTTAGCAGCTGGTTTGAAAAACAAAAATAATCATTTCATTCGATTATTTTTATTAATAATTTAATAATTAATACTAATGTACCCTCTTTTCCGTTACTACTGGGTACATGTAAGTCAAAACTATGATACCTCATTATTACCTGTCAATATAGTTTGACAGTTTAACTACCATGCCTTTGACATTAGTCAGCATTTATGCCACAATTTGCTCAAGGCTTCGAAACGACCTCTGGGCCGCGCCCTTGCCGGTAGGATCGCCATTATTATGAACATTTTAGGATATTTCCCGATGAAAAAAATATTATTATTTTATTTAATTATTAAAAAAACATGTCATATTGTTATTTATTGGCAACGGTAGCCTAATAAATGTCTAAATCACAAACATCACAACCACAAAAAAATAAATAAGTTTTCCGACGATGAATCAACAACTTTAATTCCTGTATAATAATAAGTTCAAGACTTTAAGGTATACATCCCAAAGGTCGACACGGTAATACCAATAATTGACACACTAGTCACCTTTCATCTTCATCATCTTCATGTCAGCCGGAAGACGTCCACTGCTGGCCGGCGGCCTCCCCCGCGGCTCTCCGCTCAGACCGGTCTTGTGCTGTCCGCATCCACCGCGGTCCCGGGATCTTCACCAGGTCGTCGCTCCATCATCTCACCTTTTGCCACCTTTATTGTTACGTAATAAGATTGAAGATGCCAACTATTGGGGCAGCGTCGAGCACACGGACATTTGCCATAATTTTGATTTTGCTTTATCCTCAGCAGTATTAAATTATACCTGGTGACCCTGCCTGTGACACAATTCGTGCAAGGTCACGACGGCGCCCCGGGTCAACGCCCGCGACCCTGACCTTGTCACAGAACAAGTAAATCACAGTAAATGAAGGAATGTATTTTCTTTCATGCTTGCTTTTCTCTCTAAGTATTGGTTTGGTCAAATCAGCAACTTTTGTAACTGACTTCGAAAAAGGAGGAGGTTCTCAATTCGTTGGATTTTTTTGAAATATCAAAACGATCGGTTAGTATGAAGTTTGTATTGAAATACTCAACTACGGCTTTATAATTTTCAGTGATCAAACTGCCTTTTTATTAGATTTTGGTAAATTAAAAATCGTCTCAATGATCGATATAGTGTCGATTGTGGTCTATCTGTCAATTTCCACCAATCATAGGCCAGTAGCTTGTCTCTCATTGGTGGATAATGACAGATTCTCAACTCAGACTCAACTCGACACGAGCCATCCTAGCGGATTTTTGACTCGCGTTAGCTAACCCTCGTTGCAGTAATAAAGTGAGATATAGTTTTTACAATGTAAAAATGTAAACATATTTTATTTTGACGTCCTCAACCAAATTATGAACATTTGTTCCAGAGGGTCGAGCACGACTTTACGAATGCTGCGTCACGTAAAATCGAATAGTAAACGTTGTCGAGTTTGTATGACGTTTGGAACAGCGCCCGCCCGTGAGCGTATTTGGAACTAAAATTTAGTACGAGGTTTCTCGATCTCGATACGATAACCGTAACGTTACGCAGCATTCGTAAAGTCGTGCTCGACCCTCAGATTTAGGTAAGTTTTATTCAGTAATTATATCGCTACTGTGAACCTCATATTGTGACATTTCAGGCCTCGTGTTAAAATCATAGATCGTATCTGAATTTTCTTGGAAACAAATCACCGTGAAGTTTGGCATGTTGTTGGTGTTTGTCATAATATTTAACGTTATAGACATAGAAGAAAAACCTTTCCCACGGGCCAGGCAAAAATCAATCTTATGACAATGTTATTAGCATTTTGACAGAGGAAAGCTTTTCTCACTATACTGTACCTGATTATTAGTACGTAGTAGTAGTTATGTTTCGCAATAAAAAAATTATATACTTAACATGTATGTATGTATGTACGTATGTATGTATGTATATCTCTTTATAACAAAAGCAAATGTACAAAGGCGAACTTATCCCTTAAAGGGATGTACATGTTTTCGAATCGTTCCCCGCAGTCATATTAAAATTCAGGCAATTTCTAGATGGCGCCAAGGTCGTAGCCAGCGGGTCAAATAATAACAAAACAGCGGTACGAATGTGTCTCTCAAGCAAGGAAGATGGCGCTGAATGTAAATAGGAACGATTCAAAGTATGCGCTTTGTCAATCCGTTTGCTTTCCATGATCCTTGGTAGTAGTCATGTAGTTGTCTAGTTGTAATGTTTGGCAATAAAAGAATATACCTAATGAAATGAAATACGTATTTTACTTTTGTAGATATAACTATAACTTTTGAGGTTTGTAATTTGACCTAATTAATACTCCCCTAATTTGACATAACTGCCTGACTGCGCCACGCAAAGGAGGGTAATGTGAGGGTATTGTATGTTCCTTTGAGTCTCTAGACTGATTCAATGATATTACAGAGTAAAGCCCAAGCCCTCTCATTCTGAGAGGAGGCCTGTGCCCAGCAGTGGGACATAAATAGGCTGCTGCTGCTGATGATGATGATGATGATGATGATGATGATGATGATGACAGAGTAAATATTGTTACGCTCTCAGTAATGTAGCTATTCGTCTCTATTTTCTTGGAACAGAAAAACTACAATATAATCATTTCACGGTTCTAGTGAAAGTAGGCTTTTGCGAACCGTTACACTTAATTTACTTACTGCCTAGAAACGGGAGACAAATGGGGGGGGGGGATGGGGGGAGCTCTAGCGATAAGTTTTCCACGAAATCCTCTCATGCTAATACAGTTTCCACGAACATTCGCTTCGTTTGTTTTAAGTAGGTATTCTCTGAACGAGCTGAACTAATTATATAATTCACGGGAAAATGCCGTGAACATTGGAGAAGATATTGCTTTCTTCGTGGTTGAGAAATGCCAATCGAAAGAAGTGTTCGGTGGCGCTGGAGAGGAACTTTTTCACAATAAATTGTTAAAATTAATGCAGCTTTGGTAGCTACTTTCTTATTTGTGTTTTTTTTTAATCTATAGGAAGGCAAACGAGCGCTGATGGTAAGTGATCACCACTGCCCATAGACAAACGCAACCGCGGGGGGTTTGCAGATGTGTTGCCAACCTAGAGGGCTAAGATGAAATGCCTCTTGTGCCCGTAATTACACCGGCTGTCTTATTCTCCACACCGGAACACAACAGTGCAAGCACTGCTGCTTAGCGGCAGCGGCAGGATAAGCGAGTAACTAATCTACTTACTCTTACTACTTGCTAAGGTGTATTGTTGGGCCATCTGCCAATCACACTCAATAACCAACTTAAAAAAGTTGAAAACCCCAAGATATTGCCATCTCAAAGTCCAATATTTCAAAAAGGGTGAAACTTGGCTAAGAACCGTCTCGATTAAACTAACTTTCGATTGAAAAAAACCGCATCGAAGTTGTTTTAAGAGCTGTGAAGCCACAGCAGACAGGTACACAGATACACATGTCAAAATTATAACACCCCTCTTTTTCGTCGGGGGTTAAAAAACTTTTGCTACAATTTTCCTCGTCAGCTTTTCAGTCTCATTTTACGACTAGCTTTTGCCCGCGGCTTCGCTCGCGTGAACCGTAAGCATTTCAAAGAAGCAAGCAAGCAAGCAAACGTGCAAGCGAACCTTATTGCTTGCGCTTGCAAGCAATATTGCAAGCAAGCATGCAAGCTGGCATGCAAGCAGACATGCAAGCAGGCATGCAAGCAAGCAGGCCATCAATTAGCAATATAGGGCTTCATTTTAATTAAATGTTAATTTGAGACAATGTAGCTTTCTATTAGTGGAAGAATTTTTAAAATCAGCGCAGAAGTTGGGTTCACTTAATTCTATCCCGCGGGTTTTTTCTTTTAAGTAATTTTAACTCTTCAGATCGATAAAAAAAAACTTTCACTTATAAAAAGCTACAGTTCTTAACTAACATTGGCACCTACTTTTTCCTCGGGAAAATGCAAAATTCCCGGGGGATAGAAATAAGCGAATTCTACATTTAGCCCGATTAAAAATCTTTCACTAACAGAAAGCTACACTGTTTCTGATTGATATAGGCTACTTTTATCCCGAGAAATTGTAAAATTCCCGCCGGATATTAATAACTGTTTTAACCTAGCTATTTAAAAAAACCTTGAATATGATTCAGTGACAGTGTAGCTTTCTATTAGTGATTTTAATTTAAATCAGCCTTGAAGTTGAGTTCGCTTATTTCTATCCCGCGGGAATTTTGCATTTTAACTCTTTAGATCGATTAAATATTCTAAAATGTAAATCCCATTTATTCCCTATCCAGTGGGAATTTCGAAAAAGTCCTTCTTAGTGCACCTCTATGATCCTCAAGAAATAATAATTGTAAACTTGCAAGTCTCTATATCTGCTAGTCAGTTACTATGAAAATATTACTGTTTATCCTTTATCCCGTGGGAATTTTGAAAAATCCTGAAACACGCTGTTATTATTACCTACTTGCATGCCAAATTTGTAATCTCTAATAATTATAGCTGCAAAGATAGAGCCACTTTGATTCGAAAATGTAAATCCCATTTATTCCCTATCCCGTGGGAATTTGGAAAAATCCCTTCTTAGTGCTCCTCTAGAATACTCAAGGTGTATGTTTGCCAAATTTCAAGTCTCTAGGTCCAGTGGTTTAGGCTGTGCGTTGTCTGTCAGTCAGTCAGTCAGTCAGTCAGACAGTCAGTCACGGTCTTCTTTTATAGGTATAGATAATTTACAAACAGTAGACTATGCGATAGACGTAAAACCTAATTTAATTTGATTATCGTACCAATTACCGGTTTCACCAGACCCCTTTGGAACTGTGATTTCATTCATTATTCAACGGAATGGAGTTGTGAAGAGGCTCAGTGTAAGCTGGTTGAACACTTATTAAAATTTTCACGGAAACTGCTAGATGCGAACGCAATTTGAAGTTCTGCGAAGTTGCAGTTTCATAGTTAAGTACGTAAGTAGGTATGAATTTTTCAAGGTGGGAAGAATGCATTATGATTTGCCTAGGTTACTGGAAATTTCTAATCCAGGTGGGACAGATAAAAGCAATTTAATTAATTCGAAGGCAAGTCAAGTAGTGCCATCTCTTGATGTGTATTTGAAACAGCTGTTAGCGTCATCTGTTGTTAAGTAGTTACAACTTTAACAGCGCCATCTATTGTTGAGTAGATGTGTTTTACTGAGTTTACTAGCGACATCTGTGATTCCATTATGGAACTCTTAAATCTGTTTAAAAATTTACCACATTTTACTATTATTTTTTTAGTTTAACTTTACAAAAATAGAAAAACTAGATAATAATTACTTTTTTACAGATACATCCTCAACAATCCAGGAATCGTTAAAAATCGCAGAATTTTGGATATTGGCTGTGGATGCGGAGCGGGTGCAATTGCAGCAGCAAAAATGAAAGCAAAAAGCGTTTTGGCAAACGACATTGATCCCTGTAAGCTTAAAAAAACTTAAATAAAATTTAAAAGACCAAACAGCAAAATCTGGAGATGCCGGGGATCGAACCCGGGGCCTTTCACATGCAAAGCGAACGCTCTACCACTGAGCTACATCCCCTGTTTGTAATAGTTTTAAAAAAGTAAACTACCTTCGTGAGTTTGAATTGTGAATATTTCAAGGAATTTACACTAGAGCTTTACCAAGAAGTGTCGGGGCCTTGAAAACAAATTAAAAAAAAAAGTGGCAAGGGCGGTACTGTCTCTTTCTGATTATGGTGACTAGGCTATCGTAGGACAAACAGGACCACAAGGGCTTTTTAACCGACTTCAAAAAAAGGAGGTTCACAGTTTGACCCGTATCCCGTATGGCATTGAGCTGAAATTTGGTATGGGTGTGTAAGTTGGATGACAATACAAATACAGACACAAATAAGTACCTACAAGACAAAAAAGCTTGTATTAAAAAAAAAATAAAGAAAAAATTTCAAGTTTTTTCTTTTTGTATGTCTATGTCAATAACATTAAGTCGTAATCGTAATTTAGTAAAATAAAACTTCCTGATATTAAAACCTTTAAATACAACCATAATATTCGAACATTCAAAATTGGTCCAGCAGTTTTCACATTATAACCGAACTTACATTCATACATCTGTGTAGTCATAGCTTACAAAAACACACATGTGATCCAAATAAATTTACATTTGTTGTTATTATAAATTGCAAAATAAAATAATATTATTTAGTTTTTGCCTTGTCGTGGCCCGTCTTCCCAGATGTTTAAACGTGGTCACCTCTATTCACAGATGCACACAAATATAAAACAACTACCTCACAGGAGCGAGTTGCCAACTCCTAAAAAGTTTACCCCTGAGCTCAAGTCAAATACCTACGTCATTAATTATTGTATTCATATTTTGCTAATAAGAAGCTTGTCAACATTTGCTGATACCATTTTAGCTACTTTTTTTTAATTATTAACGACAAAATGTGAGCTATCATTGGTTTTCACTGGAATGCCAATTACCAAACTCCTACAATAATCCACTAGTAGTGGTACAATATTTAATGCTAGTCACACAGAGAAGTATAGGAAGAGATAGACCCGGCCTCGGTGACGTCCCTTTCACACTTTTTTTTTAATTCCAAGTTTAGGTACGACCACGTTAATGTTAGAGAGATGTCATTCCAGTTGTACGAAGTACTTGTTATTTCCATGGAATATTTGTAGGGTGCATGACTGTATTTTTTTACAGAATAGTTACACCCGACAGTGTGCTAGCCAAGTTCAGGAATGAATAATTAATATCGAACTTATTGGTCAAATCTTGCAAGTTAAGTTTGACTTCCAGTGATCAGATTGACTCGATTGATACCTATGTAAAATGGAAATACAGCTTGTATCTATTTTTCCATAAATATTTTATTATTTACTCCGACGTGTCGTGGCGCCGACTGCGAGTACTGCGACACGATAGTAGAGACGTGTTGTATTACGATATGCCATCTGTTACGACAGACAGAGGGTCGAGGACGACTTTTCGAATCTTGCGTCACGTAAAATCGAATAGTAAACGTTGCCGAGTTTGTATGACGTTTGGAACAGCGTCCGCCCGTGAGCGTATTTGGAACTAAAATTTAGTACGAGGTTTCTCGATCTCGATACGATAACCGTAACGTTACGCAGGATTCGAGAAGTCGTGCTTGACCCACAGTACAAATACAATTACAGGTCCCCCTAACGCGGTCGAAGAGAGCCCCCTTCCCCTCAAAATCACTTGATTAATCAATATAATGCAGTTGAAAGCTAGAACTGAGAAAAAATTACAGTTTCAAAAAGGCAAGAGTGGTGTTTTCTATCGTACTCCAAAATGTGACATTTGATTGTGTGTCTGTGCGAGTGCGTCTATTTGAATGTAGCTTTAGTCCGCACGTTATCCCTAATCACCACGAAGATTCTTTTTACATTTTCCACCTTTTACGTACCTACTGTATTCATTTGCTTATCTTGCTAATCCTTATTATTTCCTTTTTTGCAGTTGCTTTAACTGCTACAGACGTCAACGCGTCTCTCAACGCCGTGTCGGTCGACACGACGGGCGACGACCTGCTCGGGTCACGACCCGACTGCGACACGATGCTTATTGGGGACATGTTCTATGATGAGGAGTTTGCTGACGCGCTTTTCACGTGGCTTCTGGCTCTCAGAGGGGTTACTGTGAGTATTCTGTCATTCCTTTTATTAAATTTAACAAACGAATTAACTTCGTATATCTATATCATCACCCTCGTTGAGTTCATTAATTACACTAAGATCACAAAATCCAATAATGTCCGTCATTCCATCGTCACCAGCCTTTTTTACGTCCCGCTGCTGGGCTGATGATCTCATCTACTTGGGCTAGTTCCCACGTGGGTCCAATGCATATCGCGAACTTCACACACACAGAGATTGAGTGTACAGGTTTCCTCACTATATTATCCGGCACCGAAATGCTAATGATAAATTTCAAATCTAACTTAATTTCATTCTGACATTCGATAACGTGATGGTTAGTGGTCATCGCTGCCCAAAGAAACATTAAATAACAAATAAAACATATATTTCAGGTATTAATCGGTGACCCGGGGCGACACGCGCTTACTGGTCACCGTCGCGCCGCGCTGACATTGCTAGCGCGGTATACACTGCCTCCTGACAGTTGCCTGGAGAACCGCGGCTTCTCGAACACCACGCTATGGAGACTTAACAACTAGAGATAACCATTTGGGATTAAACAGCGTGGTACAAATTAATTAATTTCTAGGCACAGCAACTCTAGGTTTTGTATTGTATGTATCAGTTTATTGCACAATTTTTTTTTTTTTTTCTTGCCGGACTTGATGAAATTACTAGCATGGTTTACATTGTCGGCTGACTCCAGTCGCAGAAACGACGCTATGGAGGCTTAACGACGTATTACGAAGTGTAGCAAACTCAGAACAAAGTATCAACTTTAACAGTTTCTATGATTACATTCCCGCCTTTGTCCAAAATTTACCAAATTTAGGTCAGATCAGAGTAAACAAAAGAAAACAATATCACATAGAAATTATCTTACTTTATTTTCTTATCAAATAATGTTTACAAATAAAGCATCATAAAATGAGTTCGTTGTATATTCGTTGTTAGAAATGTTAACATTAATTTAATATTATTTGATGGTAATGGTAATATATAACAAGTACAACCACCATCTATTCTGTTCGTTCAACATATATAATTAATAATATAGAAATTTGGTTAAAATTATTCAGTAAAAAAATATTTTAAGTTTACAAAATAAACAACTCCTTTGGCAGGCCCTATCCTTTTGTACTTCAACTTCAACCAATAAGCAGACAAATCGTATCTAAAAAATACTTTGAAATTTTAAAATATTTACATTATAAAATAATTAAACTACTGAAAAATCGTAATTACAAAATAACTTATTACAGCGTCATCTAGCGCAACACGCTGGAACTTGTACGCTTAACGCAAAGAAAATTATAATAGTAAACATCGGCATGGTTGCGCGGCTATTTCAATACAATCATTCAGCGCAGTAGCGACGCCACTGTCTATGCCTAAGACTCCTGAGACTCCCTTTGTGTTCAAAATTGTTATTTCTTGCTTGCAAACAAGGGTTTAATATCAGATGAACTAAAAATTTTCATGGCAACAAAATAGTTGCAATAATTACATTAAACATGCGACAAACTTAGCTGACCCAGTAACGGCGCTGCTGATACAGTACTACAAAATTTGTTCCAAGTTTGACCAGCAGGTCAGATCATAGAAATTTCTAGCGCCATAGGGTTCTCATTACCCTACCTCACTACCCTTAATCGTTCGCATTATGTAAAGTACTGTACCAAAATACGAAACTAGAGACCTTAGAAATCTTTACAACTGATAGTTATGCATAGTGTTAGCATACATAGAATGTTTTGAACGCGCGGTGCGTCCAGAGTAGTGCGAATAGGCGTCTGTGTCTGGAGCGTGGGGACGCATGATAAGTACCGGCTGGAGAGCGAGTGACTTGCGGGAGCCAGCGACAGAGGCGACATCTGTTACGTACGCGTTGTTGACTTCACCTGGAAAAAAAATGGGGTCGGTTGAAAAACTTGGCTGGTGCTCTGCCGTGCAGCTGTCTAGAGAAATGTTGAAACATTTTCTTTAATGTCAAATGGGAGGACAGTGGAACAAATTGGTCTTTGGTCATTTTAATAGAGATTGAATTTTAAATTATTGTAAATTGTTATGCTTTTTCTAGCTAGGTAGAATTATTGTTTGTAACATTTCTAGTATTACTATTTACAAGAACTGTTTTATTCATTTGTGAAAAAATGTTGACCAGGGTCAGTTAAGATTGATGTTTATTTGTTTTTGCTAAATAACCTTCTTTTTGTCTCAATTTATGCGATCTTTGCTCTTTTACATAAGTCAAGGCTCTGAGAATTGGTCCAAATTCACGATAGATTTTTTTGATGATCGAACTAAATAAACATTTCAAAATGGTGTACCTATCTCATACATAATTTGGTAATAAATCCTCAGCTGAAGATATTCTTGAGTTCATGTTTGGTTAGAAACGCATCACAGTTTTTATTTGTTGTTCGTTTAATACTTTAATACGAATAAGTTTTAAGTCATAAAGCAGACAGACGGGAGGCGCCTTTGGCTTATCTATGCACTACAATTTTTCCGCCACTCTCCGTGGGGGACGAGGTACACACACGTACAGCACACGTCTACGCTCATGACATTTGATACGTTCCTACAAACGCACACTAAAACAAAACATGCACACAATTAACACACCCTGTGCACTTTAGGCTTAATGACTTGGCAGAGGGGAAATCGAGCTATTCCTTTCCTGCTCTAAGGGTAGGTACAGTAATATCCCAAGTTGAACATTAGTGTACGCACTTGGCCAGCCAATGGGCCAAACATTAGAGTACGCACTTGGCCAGCCAATGGGCCAAACATTAGTGTACGCACTTGGCCAGCCAATGGGCCAAACATTAGTGTACGCACTTGGCCAGCCAATGGGCCAAACATTAGTGTACGCACTTGGCCAGCCAATGGGCCAAACATTAGTGTACGCACTTGGCCAGCCAATGGGCCAAACATTAGTGTACGCACTTGGCCAGCCAATGGGCCAAACATTAGTGTACGCACTTGGCCAGCCAATGGGCCAAACAGTAAAAGTTCTCCATGGGTACATGTGTCGTCCAAAACTATTATTATACGTAATTAAGCTACTAAGCATTCACTTTCATGACACAAAGCGTAGCCGGGAATCAGGGTGGAACCGCTGTTACGCAACAATAATTCATTATCAAAACAATGCGAAATTGCGTGAATTTGACGTTTGGTTATTGCGGAATTTAAATATGACACCGTTAGGACATTTTAATTTGCATCTTTGGACTTTCAACATACTACTTTGAATCGAAACAGCATGATGCATTTAAATTATTTGTGAAGATAATTATGGGTGCCTACAAAATTGAAATCTGAATAGGTATGTACAATTTTTCTCCAAACACGGCCACAAAATACATGACTCCTTTTTGTTTATTATTTGGTCTGTGTGTGTCCTATTGTAGACCATTTATTTTTTAACCTCACTCTCTCTACTGTCTCTAGATACATATGTATGAACACGTGTTTACATTCAATAAGGACTTTTACTGTAGGTACCATTTTGTGTAAATTCCTAACTACTTCACTTACGTCATGACCAATTCTAGCAGTGACATTAAGAAACTATTTTATTATAATAATAATTATTATTATTATTATTATAATAATAAAATGAGATGTCTGACGGACCCCAAACTAGGCTGAGCCTGTATCTTGAGGTCCTGGAGTGCATTTGTGAAACTAAACAAAGAAAATATGTGTGTGTGGGGGTGTGTGAGGCGTGTGATGACCTAGCTGTCAAGAAGGGCTTCTGTAGCACGATATGATAAGGGCACTAGCCACTTTTTCATCATCGACTTAACTTTCCCTATTGTGTAACGATGAATACCAAGTACTTTGCAAATATTATTATAAATTCGTAGGTGCATATAGTCTGGTGAACGCTTGGCGAGACGTGATCTGCAACTTGGTAGGGGACTCTAAACGTTCGTTTGGCCAGAAGTTGAGTGTAATTTGGTAACTTTGTTATTACCGTGTGAGCTCGGGCTGCTGCTTTGAGAACGTACAGACGCCTCACGCTCAAAAGGTTTGACTCCCGATAGAGAGCGTCCGTCGGATAAAGATAAGGTTTACTCAGCATCACCTTGATTACTGCACGCTGCGCACGCGCCAACAGCAGCAAAGCACTTTTGTCGGCGCTGCCCCACACCGTCAGTCCATATTGCAATTCATGTTTACTCCGCTCATTCAAGAACTTGGCTCACTTTTGCAGCACATTGAGGTCGTTGACCATTACGATAGCGTCACGGTGCTCGAGGTTGGTAATCGGAAGATTTCTCCATTAGCTCCGAACTTGGCCCACGGAACTGGATATTCTTGTTGATAATGGCTACGGAACGGATACACCTAAATATTTGATGGCTTTTTAATGTGATGTATACCTAATGCCAAAAAAAAATTACTGAAGTAAAAACCGGACAAGGAGAGGGTTCCGTAATATAGTTCCGTGGTACAGCTTGCAAAACTAGATTTTTGTTCACTTTAAGTTTATTTACGTTACACGTTGGTGTCTAAATCCCCGACTTACTAATGTATACCTTGTTGGAGGTTTCATTACCGACTGTCAAAATCGTATTTAATCCTGGCTTACATCGATAAGAGTTACAGAAAGAGCAGAAAAATGGATTTTAACCCAGAAACTCTACTATACTGAGGGTCGAGCACGACTTTACGAATGCTGCGTAACGTTACGGTTATCGTATCGAGATCGAGAAACCTCATACTAATTTTTAGTTCCAAATACGCTCACGGGCGGGCGCTGTTCCAAACGTCATAAACTCGACAACGTTTACCATTCGATTTTACGTGACGCAGGTTTCGAAAAGTCGTGCTCGACCCTCTGTGGTGTCGTACCAACTGCGCCATCCGAGCAATCATTGGTAACAGCGAAAAGCTCCTATATGCTCAAATTATTGACTAACTCAGATAGACGTCAAGAATATCATCATCATTCACCTTTGTAGAGCGAAGGTGGCGGGTACGGACTGTCCGGCTGCAGACGAACGTGTCGTGTCGCCAGTATGAAGGCCAACGCCGCGAGGACGATGCCGTCCAGGCAGCCGATCACCGCCAGGAAGTACGCCCAGCGGATGTGGCAGCGACCTAGAATGCACGGAACCAACGTTGAGAACTGGTGAAAGGGGTGACTTCTGCTTTGACGTTACACTCTTGCCAGAACCAGAAGATTCGTTTTTTTTTTATTGAAAGCGGGAGGCAAACCCTGTTGTTAAGCGATCACCGCCACCCATGAAAACCAGCAACCCCAAGAGAGTCACTAGTCCGCTGCCGGCCTTAAGGGAACAATACACTCTTTTCTTGAAGGCCCCAATGTCATAGTTAGTTGGGAACACCGCTGACGGGAGTTGATTCCACAATTTCACTGTACGTGTTAGAAAATGCCGACGGAAACGTACAATAGTAGACCGCGCCTCATCAAGGTGGTGACGATGGAACTCGGATTTACGGCGCGAGGTGCGATAGTGGAATTTTTATTACTAGGTACTATTATCCTAAACCTAAATAATATTAGAAATGCGAAAGTAACTCTGTCTCGCTGTCTTTCTGTCTCTCTGTCTGTTGGTTACTTCATTACTGGAAAACCGCTGCACCCATCTAGATGAAATTTGGTAAGAAGATAGTTTGAATATTGAGGAATAACAGATTACTTACAACATAGGATAGCGATAACCGAAATCTACGCGAACGAAGTCGCGGGCAACAGCTAGTTGCTAATAAGAATGGGTAGATTTTGGATACCTATGTTGTATTGGTCAGCAGTGGGCCCGCAGGTCTCCTGCACGGTGGGCTCGCTCCACGCCGCCGGGAACACGCACACTCCAGCGATCATGCTCGCCGCTGCAACAAGGAACAAAACGTTAAAACAAATTGTAAGCTTTCTTACAAACAGAGGGTCGAGCACGACTTTACGAATGCTGCGTCACGTAAAATCGAATAGTAAACGTTCTCGATTTTGTATGACGTTTGGAACAGCGCCCGCCCGTGAGCGTATTTGGAACTAAAATTCACTCAAGGGCGGGCGCTGTTCCAAATGTCATACAAACTCGACAACGTTTACTATTCGATTTTACGTGACGCAGCATTCGTAAACTCGTGCTCGACCCTAATATCTTATAAGTTCGTACTCGTAAATACCAACTACTGACATTTTGTAAGATTAGTCTTAACTTAGGTACTACAAGTTGGAAAGGATCCTATTTCATAGTGGAAATTATGCAACTTTCATGCAGATCAGTTCATTTGTATGAACTTACGTAGGTTGGACCTGGCTTAAAAAAGTTTGGCGTAATTGCTACTTACCATTTGATGACTACCTAACAAAGAGGAAGCAATCTTTTTTAAAAAAAACTTAAAAACTGAAAAACATTTTCAAGAAATAATGAACCGCTTATTATAAAAACTCCCTATTAAGCGATCATTTTTATTTTCTCGTCAGTATTAAATACAATTTTCAGTAATATGTCACAAGTCACAATCGCTTCAGAATACTGCATACTAAAACACAAATACCATATAGCGAATAAATTTTCACACACATCAAAACTTTACTACATTTTCTATTCAAGTAAAAGTTGGAAAACCGTTTGAGAAACTAGTATTATAATAGTCGCATAGCGCAGAACAAAGAAAAACAAAAAAAATCGCGTAAATCTAATGTAATTCATCTTATAATTACCACCCGTGAATTGCTATGAAAGTGGTCACTGGCTCAGTAAATTATAATTATACGGGTAAACCACTGGCCGAACAGAAAGTGATGGAAAATGTTCCGAGCCAGTGGAGATGCAAATTATTTTATGGTCCGAGTAAGTTAGTTAACATTATGCTGGGTCACTGCAAGATGCTGTGCGTTTAGATTCCTAATACCTAAATAGGTGAGACTGAAAAAAAAGAAATGAAGATATATGTCGTTAGTTTCAACCCCTAAATTTCGATTTTTAGAGTTTAGTATAAGTAATCTTTATTAAATAAAAACATCCAATCGCACTTTCAATTATGGTACCTAAGTATTTCTTATTGTCCATTGAGGACCTTAACATGCGTTGTTCGGTGCGCGTGTCAATTATTTCATTCTTAGTATTAAGTAAAATACTTAAGCATTATAAATATGTAATCCAACCACTCTACTCCGATATAATCTCCTATCCATCTACACAACACAATAAACTATTGTTGGTTACCTTATCACAAAACAAGTAACAAACCTACAATACGCAACGGTAATTCTTTCCCCGCTTCCTACTACACAATAGCAATCCCACGTTAACATAACTACGGCAAATCATAAGAAAACTCTTTAAAACAACAAACAATTTGTGGCAATTACGTGTTGAAGTTGGCGGAAGTGCAATGATAGATGGCGCTGTCAACGGACGGGATGTTGTCGGAACTTGGCTGTCATTGTGGCGTGCGCACTGTTGAGACAGGGATTAGGGTTGCCATCTGTCTAGATTTTTCCAAGCATATCCGGATTTCTTGGCGGTTAGTTACCACTCAGCATTTTTCCCGCTTTATAGTCTTTCCGATATTTCTTTATGTAAAAAAAACTTAGTACATTTAATAAGACTGCTTCCAAAAAAGTGGCAATTATTTTTTATTTACTGACTATTGCCTACTTACGTACTTAAAGAATTTTTATTCTTTTTTTAGGGTTCCATACCTCAAAAGGAAAAATCGGGACGCTTTTAGGATCACTTTGTCCGTCCAGCTCTTATTGATATCTCGGTGTACAGCAGGTCTAGCACAACTCGCAGTGCGACTTCTACTCGCGCTAGAACAAATGCCCGTCCTTTTCTGTCACTCAGAATGCAACGGGACGGGTCATATAATCTCGCGACAAACAAAGTCGCGGCCAGTCGTGCTAGCCCTACAGTTGATGTACAGACTAAAACAAACCGATTGACATAAAATATAAAGTACTCACAAACTTTTAGTTCTAAGTGCACGCTTTTCACCCAAATAATTGCCGATGACAACTGCTTTATTAAACTCATCAATTAAACCGATGCTGGCGACTGCGATGATGGCGTCACACCTCTTGGCTTTATCATGATGATGATAGCTCATGAAGATGGTAAAATAATGAGTTTTACTTTCTGTTTTTTCATCTGAGTCATGAATAGTACACAAAAAAAAACGGAAAAATAAAGCTAGCCGCGGGAATCGAACCCGGATCATCCTCGACATTCCGTGTCGTGTGCCGTAACCCCTACACCACGGCTAGCATAGGATGACACGCGATATCCAGAATCCGGGTTCGATTCCCGGGGTCAGCTATATTTTCCTGTTTTATTTTTGTTGTTGTAATATTTGTGACTTAATTGGTATAATTCAAATAAAAATTCTTGAAAAATATACAGAAAGACTACATTTAAGACCAAACTGTTTTTTTATTATAACGTAGCTAGTTTTTAATCTAAAGTGCTGCATTCTACTACTTTGCAAACTAGACGAGGTTGTTTCCCACAAAACCTCCCAGAGCGTGACTTAATTACTCCAAACACATAATTTGTAATTATTCTACATAGCTAATTACACATCTTTTCGCAATGCATAATCAGCATACGCGATTACTGTGTTTAATTTAATTTCTACGAGTTTTCTGAGAAAAAGTTGCAAGTGGTAAAGCATTAGAGAAAACTTTTTATTAGATTTATAATAGTGTTATGTCAAGATATGCAAAGTGTGCGACTTTACGAATGCTGCGTAACGTTACGGTTATCGTATCGAAATCGAGAAAGATTCGAAAACTCTTGCTCGGCCTACAGATAATTATTTGATTAAAACGTTTTGCTAGACATAATTAACAGCAATGTTTTAAAAAAAATCCTAAATAATATTACACATGCGAAAGTAACTCTGTCTCTCTTTCTGTTTGTTACCTCTTCACGGGAAAACCGCTGAACCAATCTAGAATGAAATTTGGTAAGAAAATAGTTTGAATATTGAGGAATGACATAGGCAACTTTTTATTCGGGAAATTTATATAGTTCCCGCGGGATAGCGATACCTAACCGAAATCTACGCGGACGAAGTCGCGGGCAACATCAGCTAGTTGTATTTGTATATATACATTCTGATACAGAGTAGTTTATCAAGCGACCGTTAAAGTAATTATGTATGTTCAATTATATAACTCTGATACATAGTAGAGTAGTTAATCAAGTCATCTTTAATATATGTATGTTTGTGTATGTAGGTATGCATGGAAACGAGTCAAGGCCATTATCTGACTATAAGCGTCCATTAAAGTCCATTAGTGATCAGGTTCGCGTTTAGAAAATCAGTTTTCTCTCACTCTCTATTTATTACCACTTTCTACGGTTTCCAGCGGTCATTGGAAATTATATCTAGATTTCTTTTAGGACTGCGGCGAGAGCTAGTTTAATCAAGCGTAATACCTTTATTATAATTTGTATAACTGTACTCTCTTAATGAATCCCGACGCAAAAATTAGTGTATCTGTCTGTGGCATCACATAGCTCCCAAACGGATGGATCGATTAAGATGCGGTTATTTTCAATCGAAAGCTGGTTTAATCGAGATGTTTCTTAGCTATGTTTCATTGAAATAGGTTGAGCGATTTTGGAGATATTGAACTTTGAAGTGACAATGTCGGGAGTTCCGTTATTGGCATTCTGGCTCCGACCCCTAAAAATTTAACTAATTGTAAAATTTTGTACCTGTTGCTAGGTACTTCAAATACAATGCCATCTACCGCATCTACCGTTCCTATTGAACGATGTATACTTTGTGACACTGGCACTCCTGGGCCGTGTTTTATAAAGCTACAAGTTACAATTTACAAGCTTTTGTTAGAAAGAGACTTCCGCTTGTAAATTGTATCTTGTAGCTTTATAAAACACGGCCCTGGTCTTTACTTTATCATGTCTTATATTATATATAAGTTTAACTTTGTAACTGTTTGTTGCCTAAATAAAAAAAAACAATAATTAATTTGAAAGCTATTTCAAAACCAGTTCAGTTCAGTTGCTAATTTTAAGTAAGTACCAAATTTAACCCACGACCTTAATTTGACCTTGCTCTATTCTTATACAAAAGAGTTCACCGTGCACGACTTCAAACGAACCTCGAGTTTAAAATGAGATTTCGTCAATATCTTTTTTGGCTTCAAGTTTTTTACTGGTGGTTCTTGATTATTGGGAATTGTCATGAGAACACACATACTTACCAAATTTCAAATCCCTCCGACCACTGGAAAGTGGGTCTAAAAGTACATTTACTTGTAATATCTGACCTAACTTAACCACCTTAGAAAAGAAAACCCCGACTTTACCATTTCAAAGTTCAATATTTTCATCTTAGCTCTTTACGTTAGCAACGCATCTGCAAACCTCTCTCGTATAAAAAAAACAGCAGACTGATTTTGTTGAAACTTATCTAAGAATCATCTCAGTTTCGATTAAAAAAGCCGCACCCGAATCAGTTCATCTGTTTAGCTTACAATGCCACAGACGAACACACAGATACGATAAGAGAATGTAAAAGTATTATAATTGACCATTAGGTATTTCAATTATACAACTAAAAGCGATTATTTCCCTCAAATGTTACGCGATCGTTAAAAGTGTACCACGCAAAACTTAACGGCTGTAATTTTAAACCTAGTAAAGTGATTTCATAGTCTATTTTTGATTCGACTACAATTACAAGCAAGACACTTCCTTCAACTCTTGCGCAATCAATGCACTCGCACGAAGTGCAATTAAAGTACTTACAATCCACTCCACTTAACCAATCCACTTAGCTTAGCTTAGCTCGGGTGGCCCATGTTTTTAACTGACTTCAAAAAGGTGGTTCTAGAGTCTGACCAGCCAGTCGTGTCACTAGCATTCGTAGCCAATGATGTTATATGCAGCCGTGGACGGACCCTTGCAAGCATGCACCAGAAAGGCTGCTGTCAGGGACGAGTGGCGGCGTATTGTGAGGCGGGTCACGAATACTGTCATGACGACCGCGACCACTCTGTCAAGAGTGTAACGAAGCAGAAGATGAAGAAAAGTAAGATTCGTTATATGCCCACAAAGCAACCGAAAAACATGTTCCGAACGGAATGACGGCATTATTTCACTACATTGCTAAATGGTGTAAAAGAGATGGCGTAATTAAGACGCAAAGAACAACAAAGACAAATATCGTTTTGTCATTTGCGCGCAAGTTTATGCAGACGCCACTGAGTCCACCAATCACAGCATTCATAACATTTGGCAAAGACTAACGAAACAGAAGGTACAAAGATCTCGGTGTTACGCTGGCTGCACACGTTGACGCTAATGCTACTCGTCCAACACGTGGATCGAAAAAAAATCTATGAAGTAATTCGAAAATGTTGAAACCCTTAGGGTAGTGCGCTGGTTTTATAATAATATAAACGTAGTATAATTTCGTACTTACTGTAAAAAAAAAAAATTTTTTGTAATCAAATTGTTTTATTTATTGTTAAAAATAGGTTAAATCTACGTACCTACATAATGCATACATGGCATATTGTAAAATAAATGATACGTACACGAAATATACGTAAGTAGGTATATGAACCTCTACGCTACAGCCCTTGTAGACGACGCGTATACACACACGTACACATTTTCAATTGGATTTAAGTTTGTAGGTAGTTTTAAGGGTGTTGGGTTTTATTTGGTAAATAAATGAGTTTTTGAGGGTAGCGTTAAAGCCCGTACGGTGACAGCGGTACCGTTTTTAGTCGCTTTAAAATGGTGATAGCTGCCGCGCGCGCGCTAACGCTTCCGCCACTCGTATGCTGAAATTCAGTTGTTTTAATAATTTTCCCCAGTGCCTAGTGTATCCATAACAAAGTGGTCCATCGAACCGAATCGATTAAGTTAAACTGAACACAAAACGCCAAGTGATAAACGTACAATACCTGTCGGCGGCGGCCTAACGGCGATGTTTAACACACCGCCACCGACGAAACGGAAAATGGCTACTTCGGCGGAGCGAGCAATCACAAACAATGCAATCCGAGAAGGGACAAAAAAGATGCTTCACGCTCAAGCTTATTCAGATATACCCACGTCGTCCATAAAGCGAGATATTCCAGAACGAGTAGCTACATCTGAAGTCAAGATGGAAGTACCTCAGCACTCGACTAAAGCGCCAGCATCGACCAGCAGCAAACGCTCCAATAATATTGAACTTGAGTTCATAGCCCGCAAGAAACAGCTAGAATTGGAGGCAGCGGAAGCTAGCGCACGCATACAGCTTGAGCTAAATGAAAAGAAATTAGCTGCGGATATCGCTGCGCTTCAGCTTTTTCGTTCTCAGAGCGGCAGTGTAAGTGCCAGATCCAGCACCAAGCAGAAAGTGGATGATTGGATAGATCGTAGCCGCGAGGATGCCATAAGTCAGCCGCATATTGAGCAGCATCACGAGGCGCCGACCGCCGACGCGGCCGCGCTTAGCGACATCCAACAACTTGCTAACGCACTAAAGAATGCCATCACCACCGCCACTGCTGACGATCAACTATTACGCATGAGAACTAGTAAAGAGCTGCCACTATTTTATGGTGACTCAATAGAATGGCTGTCATTCAAAAACGCGTACACTGAGTCCTCCAGACTGTGTAAATTAAGTGATGCAGAGAACGTCAGCCGATTACGTAATTGTTTACGCGGCGAAGCAAAAGAAACGGTATCCTCGCTTCTTATCGGCAACACGTCAGCAGTAAGCATCATAGACGCCTTAGAGTTACGTTACGGCAGGCCCGAAACTATCATACAAAGGATTACCGTACAGCTGAAAAAGTTGCCACCGTTACCGCCAGCGTATCATAATGAGCTTGTCAACTTTTCTATCAAAGTGAAAAACTACGTGGCAGCCGCTCGAGCAGTAAAACAAACTGATTATTTGCGCAGCCCCGAGCTAATGAATGCGGTTATTACTAAGTGCCCGACGGCGCTAATCACTAAGTGGGCCGATTATGCTTATACCCACCAATATGAAAATAAACCTAAGCTAGAATTATTGTCTGATTTTTTGTATGATGAAGCTACAAAAACGTCAATGGCAGGTATAAGTCATATATATACCTATAAGAAACCCGAAGAACGAAAATCGCAAGAAAATAGGCATACTGTATTGGCACAATCACAATCGTCTTATAAAACTGCAGCGATAGCATCAGATGCTGATAAAAAATGTGCATTTTGTCGTAAGAGTCATTACACCCTACTTAAGTGTACTAAGTTCAGAAAGGCTATGCGAAGGGATCGTTGGCGTTTCGTTAGAGGTAGACGTTTGTGCCATAAATGCCTCATACATAAACATAACAAAGACGAGTGCCCCGCTGCTAACTGCACGATTGATGAATGCGGTCTCCCGCACCACGAGCTGCTGCACTGGCCGGCGCCGGCGCCGCCGCCCCCCGCCCCGCGGCCCGAGCAGGTGCACACAGCCTCCGAGGAGGCTACTGTCGACCGCGGGGCCGACGACGGCGTCGACCAAAGCGACGAATACAGCGACGACCGCCGACATGCAGACGACCATAGTGAAAGTGTAAGCAACACGATCTCAGTGTCTAATCCGATCGTAATGTTAAAGAGCGTGCCGGTGTTGCGTGGCCCTAAGGGCGCGATCACAACGTATGCGTTGTTGGATGACGGTGCGACGGTTTCTCTAATCGGGAGTGATATTGCGGACTCAATTGGTCTAACAGGACAGAAAAGACAATCGCGTGTGTGCGGTGCTTGGGACAACAGCGAAATAGTTTGTACATCAGAGACTGTAAGTTGTAGCATAAGTGGCTTAGACAATAATCATAATGTTTTCGAATTTAATGCTCAAAAGATAAAAGAATTAAATTTGCCTGAACAAAACATGTTGAAAGTTAATACTTCCCGTTATAGACATTTGAACAACATTACATTAAATTATATTCCAGGTGTGAATTTTAAACCAAAGGTATTGATTGGTCAGGATAATTATGATTTAATTAAGCCATTGCAATTGTCAACCGGTAGTAGGAATGAACCCTTCGCTACATTAACCCCATTGGGTTGGTGTGTACACGGCTTTATGTCTACGTTATCTTCCCCAAACGCTCCTGATAAAAACCGGTCCGACGCGGGCGCTGGCTCGGACGCTACTTGTTTGTTTACTCATAATGTGTGTCACGTGACATCTATCTCTTTAGCAAGTGACGTCAATATCAATGGTCGTAACTTGAACAAACTCGTTCGCAAATCCTTTGAATTGGATGCACTAGGGGTTTCCGCAGCACCAGCGCGACCAAATCGTCTCGAAATGCAGGCTATTGAGATATTAAATAATACTGCGCAGTTAGTTAATGGCCATTGGGAAGTAGGTCTCCCGTGGAAGAGTAGTGCCAATATGCCGGACTCGCTCCCAACTGCACTTTCACGCTTGAGATCTATTGAGCGTAAAATATCACGTGACTCAGGATTCGCTCAGCGATACCAAGAAAGAATTGAGCACCTATTTGTAAACAATTATGCTCGCGAAATTAAGCCCAATGAGTCAGGACCGCGGGTCTGGTACCTTCCTCACTTCGGCGTCGATAATCCAAATAAAAAAAAACTTAGATTAGTATTCGACGCCGCGGCCACCACTAACGGTCTTTGTCTGAATAACTACTTATTGCAAGGTCCAGATTTGCTTAAATCTCTAATAGGCATTATGCTTAGGTTTCGTGAGAATAAAGTAGGTATTTCTGCAGACATACGTGATATGTTCTTGCGCGTGAATATAAGACCCGAAGACCAACATGCGCTCCGTTTTTTGTGGAAAGTGGACGGCAAAATAAAGTACTTTGCGATGACTTCCTTGATATTTGGCGCAAATTGCTCACCCTTTATAGCCCAATATATAAAAAATCGTAACACCGAACGTTTCAAACAAACTATGCCCGATTCAGTACACGCGATAATAACTAATCATTATTGTGACGACTACGTTGACTCTTTCACTACCGAGGACGCGGCCATTAAGTCGATGAAAGAGATAACGTTCATACATTCGCAAGGTGGTTTCGATATTACGAACTGGACGTCTAATAGTGCCGCCGTTTGCAAGGCCGCACCAAAATGCACCTTAAGTGCAGCGAGCGTAGGGTTGGATTTCCAAGGAAACGAATTGTTTGAACGGACACTCGGTTTGTTGTGGTACCCGAGTACAGACTGCTTAGGGTTTAAATTATCATTTAAAAATGTCAGTGAGGGCGTATTAAGGGGTCAACAGAAGCCAACTAAAAGAGAACTCTTGCGCATGGTTATGACGATTTATGATGTTTACGGATTGTTGGCTCCTTTCACTATGAAAGCAAAAATACTTTTGCAATCCACCTGGAAACAGGGAGTTGATTGGGATCAGGTTTTGACTGATGAAATGTTTGTTGTGTTTAAAGAATGGATAGGTCAAATTAATTTTATAAATGAATTACGCATTCCAAGATGGTACTTTATTGATGGCAACAATTCGCACACACGTAAACTTGACCTACATATTTTTTGCGATGCGTCCCCTGTCGCGTATGCCTCAGTAGCATTTTGGCGATCTTATTGCGTTGAAGATAAGGCCGATATTTGCGTGTCCTTCGTGATGAGCAAAAGTCGTTTGGCGCCTGTCAAATGTGTGTCTATTCCACGCTTAGAGTTACAATCAGCTGTGCTCGCATGCCGCCTCGCAGATACACTGAAAAAAGAACACAGATTACATATTGACAGAACCTTTTACTGGACTGACTCCACCACTGTTTTGTTGTGGATACGTAATGACCATCGAAATTATGAGACCTTTGTGGCCAACCGGCTTGGTGAAATAGACGCTTTAAGCAGCGCTATTGAATGGCATTACGTTCCATCTGAGTTAAACATAGCGGATGTTGCCACGAAGAATAATAATTACCACTTAAAAAATAACTGCGAATGGTATGAGGGTCCTGATTTTCTTTGTTTGCTCGATGACCAATGGCCTCGCGAACCTGAAAACATACAAAAGGTCGGTAGGGAACAGTTAGAGATTAAAAGTTCACATACCGTGATCAACATTGGTAGTAATAATAAATCCAACTTACCTGTGCCCGATCCCACGCGCTTTTCGTCTTGGCTCAGACTGCTTCGCGCGACGGCTACGGTTTTATTGTTTACTACAAAATGTAAACGGAGCGGCATATCCACAATTAACAGCTGTTTACTAGACAGGGCCGAAATATTGCTATTGCGATATTCACAGGAATTTCACTTTATGACCGAACTAATTCATTTGAGGCAAAACAAAAGCATCAACCCCAATAGTCGGCTCCGCACCCTTACTCCAATTCTTGGGAACGACGGTCTTCTTAGAGTAGGGGGACGCATTGATGCCGCAGAGGGAGTCAGCGTGACCGTTAAGAGACCCATAATTCTAGACGGTCATGATTACATCACCAGACTAATCGTGAAACATTTTCACGAGCGCGCAGCACACGCTTTTGACGAAATGGTGGTAAACGAGCTTAAACAAAAATATTGGGTGATCAAGCTGCGACCCACCGTTCGGACCGTAGCTTCACGTTGTCTCTTTTGTAGGATGCGTAAAGTAAAGCCACAGCCCCCAAGAATGGGTGACCTGCCAGGCGGTCGCTTGGCTCATCATCAGAGACCTTTCACCCATTGTGGTGTAGATCTTTTTGGTCCCATGGATGTTGCTGTTGGTCGTCGACGTGAGAAGCGGTATGGCGTTCTTTTCACGTGCCCTACCGTGCGCGGCGTGCATATCGAGATAGTGTCTTCGTTGTCGGCCGACTCGCTCATCATGGCCCTGCGGCGCATGGCCGCAAGGCGTGGTTGGCCAGCAAAGATTTATTCCGACAACGGAACAAACTTAAGGAGGGCCGAAATTGAATTAAAGCAATCCCTTAGCGAGCTCAGCCAGGCGTACTTATCGGAGTATGCCACAAATTATGGTGTTGAATGGCATTTTATTTCTCCAGCCAGTCCTCACATGGGAGGAGCATGGGAGAGGATGATTCGCTGTGTTAAAACTGCGCTAGGAGTTGTGCTTAAAGAAAGAGCGCCCCGTGACGAGACCCTTATGACGCTGCTGATGGAAGTCGAAGCCATGGTCAACAGCCGACCTTTGGCTCATGTCTCTGTAGATCAAGATGCTCATGAAACTTTGACTCCTAATCATTTTTTGATTGGCTCGTCATCAGTACTTCCAACACCGGGAGAGTTTTGCGAGGGGGATCTTTATCTGCGACGTCAATGGCGCGTAGCACAACGCCTTGCTGATTTGTTTTGGAGTAGGTGGATGAAAGAGATTCTTCCATCTCTATTGCCACGATCAAAGTGGACAGAGGATGGTGAAGACTTGCACCAGGGTGACCTGGTTGTAATAGTAGATCCGAGCTTGTCACGAAATTGTTGGCCAAAGGGCCGCATAGTCCAGACACATCCTGGGCGGGATGGTCGAGTGAGGGTCGTGGATGTACAAACCCGTACAGCGATGTATCGCCGACCTGTTACACGCGTCGCGCGGTTACCTCAGGTAGATTAGTGTCGCCGACACGACACGCGGGGGAGATTGTAGACGACGCGTATACACACACGTACACATTTTCAATTGGATTTAAGTTTGTAGGTAGTTTTAAGGGTGTTGGGTTTTATTTGGTAAATAAATGAGTTTTTGAGGGTAGCGTTAAAGCCCGTACGGTGACAGCGGTACCGTTTTTAGTCGCTTTAAAATGGTGATAGCTGCCGCGCGCGCGCTAACGCTTCCGCCACTCGTATGCTGAAATTCAGTTGTTTTAATAATTTTCCCCAGTGCCTAGTGTATCCATAACAGCCCTTTTTTAGAATTACGTAGCCAAAATGGCATAAACGTTTCATGTCCGTCTGTCTGTCTGTCTGTCACTCTGTCCGCGGCTTAGCTCAGAGACTATTGATACTAGAAATGTGTAATTTGACCCCACACTGCGAGCGTACAGTTTGCTTAGGCTAACACTGAACAATTTAAAACACTAAAGAAAAATATTTAACGAACTTTGTGAAAATTTTTTCGGTTTATTTATTATTCCCGATCGCGATCGTATCAAACACCCCCAAAAAGATTTGGTAGATGTAGGTAGGTTCGTACATGTAAGTACATAAAATTTAAATTATATGAACGAGTTAATAATAGCGACCATTAGTTATTCAGTACTTATCAATAACTCTTATTAAAAAACATAACACTAATGCGACTGTAATTAAATACAGAACCTAACCTTTTTTTAAATATTATAACCTTTTTGTTGCGTAATTATAGCATTGAAGCATGACACACGACGGCATTTTGTCGCCATAAACTGAGGTTTGTGCCACCTGTCAAACGCGTGCGTATCGCTGCTTACTCGAGAGCGACTGAGAGGACCGAGACCAAAGACGCTACAATTTGTAGCTTCTTTTGTGCTTCATTTTTGGCATCCCTATGACATATCTACTCTTTTATATGTATATCATTGTTTACGCTTAACACTTTTCAGCATAAGAAAGAGATATTTATTATTAGTTAGTTGGTATTTCGTGACACGATTGGCTGGTCAGACAGTCTGACTCAGACTACGTTCCACTGCATGTATTTTTTTTGTAGCACATTTGACAATAATAAAAATTACGATGAAAATGAGGGTAGTTGTGCGCTGCTGTCAGCTGCATCTAGTAGTCGTACGAGCAGAGCTAAAGGGTGCACGCCGCTAGCAAAGGAACGACTTCGAATACAACTTAGTCCGAAAAATGTCGGGCTTTTCACTATTACGTAGGCACTCTTTAATGTAAACCGTAGTTCCGAACAAAAGCTTGTAAACTTAGACACTTGTATCTTTCATAAGCAAAGTTATGTACTGATTATATAACGGCCATCTTCTCACGAGGCATTGTCCAAATATTGGCCTACTTTTACTAATCATATTTGCAGTAGTGACGAAATTGGAACGGAATTAAAGATGCTATGAATTGTAAACTGATAGGCATTGGGTAAGTGATATTCAAAGTTCATACAATTATGTATACTTAAGTAACTATTGCTTCTCTTTGTAACGTAGAACGTAGAGTTACATTTGTAATAAAACCTCGTGATTTTGCTCCACGTGACTTCAAATGAACAACTTCTAAAGTCATGTCATTTTTTTTTTTTATACAACGAGGAAGGCAAGCGAGCAAGTGGGTCACCGATAGTAAGTGATCACCACTGCCCATAGACACCCGCAACTCCGGAGGGTTTGCAGATGCGTTGCCAACCTAGAGGGCTAAGATGAAATGCCTCTTGTGCCCGTAATTACACCGGCTGTCTTACTCTCCACACCGGAACACAACAGTGCAAGCACTGCTGCTTAGCGGCGGGATTAACGAGTAAGATGGTGGTAGCGATCCGGACGGACCTCGCATAAGGTCCTACCATCCGCACTGCTGTTAGAAGTCATTAATTAGAATTGCGATGTGTTAAATAGGTGGTGCATTTTGGTGGCATTTCCGAGTTAATTATTAGCGGTCTTGTACTTCTACCAAATAACCTAAGACGTCATCAAAATCTTTGTCTACTTCGACAAAATAGTGACAACGAAATTAATTTGGAACTAACACCCAAATAATGCCCCAAAGATTGCCAGCACTGCCATAGATATTATGGCATCCATAGGTTTCAGTACATGTTTATGATCACATGACTCCCTTCACCATTTCTTAAACTATCTGAAAAATATGTCACCTAATCACCTACCTACTGAATAAAATGCTACTAGCTCCCACACACAATTTTTATTCAACTTCAAACGGCAGTTCATCCAGACGCGAACTCTTCGGGAGAAGGCATGTGAGCCCGTACTCTTCTGCACCTATCCTGGTCTATCAGGAGACTCTTCCTTTTACACGCAATCTCCTTCTCCAAGTCTCCTCTATACTTCATCAGCTCACTTCTTATCGTCTCTGCTTCTCTTATCTTATTCTGCAAAGACTCCGCTGTCTCCTTGATGAATTTATGCTCAGCTATCAGAGCGTACTGGGCCTCATCTCGACAGTTCTCAACCCCAGGTCTGTCGTAATTTCTTGAGTGAAGCCTTGTCATTGATAATTTGCAACTCTCGTCAATTTTGCGCAACGACTCTTTTAAATTATCAATGAGGTCTTCTATGTCAGCTGTCTTCTGGAGGTTTTCTTTTAAATTCGCTTCCAAATGTTCGCACATCTGTTCTGAAGCTGATACGGCTTCGGCTAACGCTTCGTTCGTGCGGTCCGCTTGTATCTTCATGTCCTGACCTCCCTTGATGATTGCAGTCATCAAGTCTCCTCTTAAATCTTCAGACTCCTTTCTCACTTCCTCGCAGTTCCTCAGGCTCTCACTACAGTAGTGTTCCCAGTATTCCAAAGTGGTGGCATTCTCAGGCCATCTTGCGACTCCAGGGTGGTATAAGATCAGGTTAGATTCTGGCGTCATGCTCAAGTTCTGCCTATCCAGTTTCAAACTAACCATCTTGTCGCTCCAATCAAATTCGATGCTCACCTTTGCAGCTTTATTCTTCTCCATTTGAACCTCAACTTTAGCGAGGGTCTCGAGAAATACTCGTCGAATCTCTCCTACTATAGCGACTTCTTTGATCAGCTCTTGTTCAGCGTCATCTCTCACTAAATCAGGTTCATATCGATTCGTTCTCAACTCGAGACATTCTTTGGATATAGCTTCAGGCAACATTAGGATCCTGCAAGCTCCTTTAAGTCGGGCTCTGTACTGGTCTAGCGTATTGGTCTCATCAGTGATAGCTTGCACCATCTTTTCAACTTTCGCCTGCCAGAACTTCAAATCTTTGATCCGTTTCTGTAGTTTATTATTAGTGTCATCGCCTTTTACACGAATTTTATTAAAAGCGTTATCTAAGTCTTTTTTAGTCTGCGCTTCTGCTGCTCTGGCTTTGTCTGTAGCCCTCGGAGTTAAGATGTACTGGTTGTTCTTTCTCCATTCACCAGTGGAATACCTGGTGATAGAATATTTGTCGACTACTGGTCGGACGCCAGTCATGCCCGCTTGAGGGGTCCAGTCCAGATGGCCCGCAGCCCAGGGGCCTACGGGTCCCATACCCAAGATATCTCCACTCGTGCTGTCTGTGGGTTGGGGGAGGTACTTCGGGGGAGCCCCTGGGGGGTAGATCCTGGGTTCTGGGGGGACGACTCTCCCGGGGACGTATGCGGACGCGTGGGGGTTCTCAACCCTCGACATCCCAGCTTGCAAATACTCCTTCTTTTCGTCCTTGGCTAACCCAGAGTCTGGGCAAATGTATGGACAATCCATCTTGTTGGGCTCTCCAGATGCCATATTGACGGGAATTTAGTTTAATGAATCAAATGTATATGAATATGAATTGTAAATAAAAATAACTTAAAACTACGAAGTATTGACTGATTAGTAAAAAATATTATGACAGATTGTTTTTTTTGTGCACGTCACAAAAATATACCGGCCAGTAGGTACTTGAAAAAGTATTTATACTTTTCAATATAACTCGAAGTTCTTAAGTCGGGAAACCAGAGAAACGATGGGATCCCACTAGAAAGTTAACGGATCAAATCAAAATTACAAATGTGTGGTTGAGCCCTCTTATTCTGAGAGGAGGCCTATGCTCAGCGGTAGGACGTAAACAGACTGGTCATAGTGATGATGATAGCAAATTTTACACTCTTCCGACCTCCAACTATTACTAATAAGAATAAGGAACTTTGTCAGAATCCCAAGTACTTAAATTGGCACTGTGAGGCTGTTAGGTCTATCAGTTACAACACGCATTAAAAAAACCATTCCAATCAGACTATTCTTAACAAAATATGCACTTGCCTTGTAACAAAACTACGAGCCACCCATTGAGGTCGCTACCCGCACCTTCACAAATTCGATTCATTGAATTATAGACCTTATTACAAAGACCACAAGGAGTAGACATGTTTAATAGCTATAACTGTACTCAACGCGTGGGAAATGCCTAATGATCCTATTGTTTTTTCTGCGGTTTAAGGTTACGCTTTGGAAAAGAATGAGCGATGAGCTAAGTCGTGATAGCTTAGTGGTTTGACCTATGTCCTCTCAAGCAGAGGGTCGTGGGTTCGAGCCCCGGCTCGCACCTCTATTTTCGGAATTTATGTGCGAAATTACATTTGTAATTTACCACGAGCTTTTCGGTGAAGGAAAAGCAGGAAGACATTGTAGGTTTCCTTGCACACTCCTGCAAAGTAATTCGATGGTTTGTGAAGTTCCCAATCCGCAGTCGGTCCGAGTGAGAACTATAGCCCAAGCTCTCATTGTGAGAGAAGGCTTGTGCTCATCAGTGCGACGTAAAAAAAGCTAGTAATGATGATGAAGAATTTAAACGAAAGAATTTCAATAGCTCGTTTTTAGTACCGAATACGATCACGGGGGGCGCTGTTCCAAACGCCGCACAAATTTTCTCGATGGCGATACGATACTCGTAAGCGATCGATAACGTTACTAAGTACTCGATTCTCGGTGAAAACTCGTGCTCGAGGTAACGCTTCATCTACTACCAAAGCGTAGCTTTACATTTACTTAGTACTTCGATGTTTACTGTTACACAGGGAATTTGATTCCCTCTAACATTGCGCTTAACTAACGTAATTGATTTAATTGCAGACCTGTTGTTTTAGAAAATCTCCGAGTGTTGATGTTGATGCAGAAAACTACCATTATTTTAAAAAACTGTCTAATACAAAAGTCGAAAAACCAGAACGGGATAAAAGAAACGAGACAGAGCGAGATGGCGCTCTATAACACCATTTTGACACGTTTCTCCCAAACAACGCATTATTTCTCCGGATTTTTAAAGCAATTCGATTCTTTGATCTTGGGAATCGCGAAAAACTTGAGAAAATATGATATTGGGTGTGTAAGTTTTGTTTATGAAGCAAATTTAAATCGCGGGTTCGAATTTCGAGCCAAAAACGAGTGATCTATTATCTATGCCAGTGTTGCCGTTCAAGGATAAAGAAAGCTATTCATTATCCTGCATTGCAGTCTACGGAAATTTTAAATTTTATCTACGTAAATTTTTATTAATAGCATAAAGCAAAAAATACGTTTCGGACTAACAGTCTGACGGATTAATTAAAAATATTACTTTTTTACCCAGAGGACACATTCCTATTACTATTGAGATTCCTTACGTAAATAATATACCGTACTTGCATAATATAATATTCCACACGGGCGGAGCCGCGGGTGCTCTCTAGTTTAATATAGTTTTCACGGACCTAACGATCAAAATACACTTAGTGGTCCCCATTTTTAACCCCCGACACAAAGAGAGGGGCGTTATCTTTTGAGTAGTAGGTACGAACATTGAGTGCGCATTTCATTACTTTCCTACCACGGGATTGCTAACCGCGACTTCCTTCCGTACCTTGATTGCCTGCACTTTGTTATCGCAGACACCTTTCACTTTTGGATCCCGCGTTATGAAACCGTAGTAAGATGCATGACATTAACAAGTTTTGTTTACTCTACCGATTTCATCATCATCATCATCATCATCATGTCAACCGAAAGACGTACACTGCTGGACGGCGGCCTCCCCCGCGGCTCTCCACTCAGACCGCTCTTGTGCTTTCCGCATGCACCGCGATCTTTACCAGGTCGTCGCTCCATCTTGTTGGAGGCCTACCGACAGCTCGTCTCCCGGTCCGCGGACGCCATTCGAGAACCTTTACTGATATACTATAAGATAATGCTAGATTAAGAAGTTTGAAGGCATTGGCAATTCTGAAAAGACAATGCGATTTTTGTGATGAAACCGAAGATGTGAATGGGGTTTACTGTTTGCTTAGACGATAAATTTAAGTCGAATGAAGATAAATCCTAATATTTTAAATACCCAAAACGGTTTTTGTTCGTACTTTTTTATGATGATATAATTTAGTTCCTTTGATACGGAAAATTCCCAGAAAATTGTATGTAGGTATATTTCTCACGGCACGGGCATCAGCTAGTCCAACGATATAAATCCAACAATAAATTTAATAATTAAAAAAAATGCCTAATCACAATAATTTGGAAAATTAACCTAGTAACCGGCCAGTTCCGAGGCAGATGGGTAGTGGGATCGCACCATACCGCACCTTTCTCTGTCTATATTCAAGGTTTTCCTCTTCGAAGCTATGTCCCTTTCCAACGAGATTCTCTTCTTCAGCAGATCGCTTCGGATCCTCTCAGCATTGTTCAGCTGACCGAGCAAAGACGTCACTGTTTCGTGAATTTTCTTTACTTCTTCTATCAATCCCAAATGAGGCTGATCCCTGACGCTTTCGCCGTGAGGTCTCCAATTGTTTCTGTTATCCAACCTAGTCTGAGCTAGTTTCATTGCAGCATCCATCTTTTGAACAGAAGCTTTGAGTTCATCTATCAGAGATTCCATGTCAGCTATTCTTTGGAGTGTGTTCCTTAAGGTCTCCTCTAGTTTGGTGCAAAGTTCTGAGGTAATAGCGACAGTTTCTGCTAAAGCCATGTCGGTCTTATCTGCTTGGTTCCGGAGCTTCCTACCGCCACTTACTAGAATAGCACCGAGGCTACCTCGCAAGTCGCAAGATTTTTGTCTAGCTGCTTCGCAATTTTGGACGTTTTCTCGGCAGAAGAACTCCCAATACTCCAAAGGTGCTGAGAAATCGCCGAACCTTGTGGAACCTGGTCTGAACATGATCATGGTTGATTTCGGGTTAAGACTAAGGTTAATGGACTCTGTATTATAAGCCATGGCTTTATCGCACCAGTCATACTCGATTCTATGTTTAGCAGCCTTGTTAATTGCCATCTGCTGTTCAATCTGCTCTAGAGTATTCTTCAAAGTTGCTCTCACCTCGCTTACTAAGTTCATCTCTTTGATCAACTCCTGTTCTGCTAGATCAGCCACTAAGTCTGGTTCGAACCGGTTCGAGCGGAGATCTAAACACTCTTTGGATATAGACTCAGGCAACATTAGTACTCTAGTAGCTCCTTTCAACCGCTGTCTCTCAATTTCAAGCAATTCAACCTCTTCTGTGATTGCTTTGCAGGCTCTTTCGACCTCCACTTTCCACCTGAAGATGTCTCTTGCTTTCTGCTTTAGACGCTTATTATTTTCCAGCTGTTGTTTGTCAATGTTCCCGAATGCTTGCATGATGGCTGTTTTGGCGTTGTAATCGACGATGTTTGATTCCGTTATGCTCTCAGGGTCGAGCACCTCCTCATTATGCGCTCTCCATTCTGATAGAGAGTATCTGCTGATGGAATATTTATTTACTCCAGGCCTTGTGCCAGACATGCCCCCAAGGGGAGTCCAGTCTACCTTCCCATCTTGTCCTGGCTTCAGGTTAGGGAGATACTCTTCACCAGAAGGTGGTGGTCTGAGGGTTTCTTGTTCTTGGGGCTGGGTTGGAGAGGCTTGCGGTGGTGCATCACCTCCAGGGGCAGCTTTCACTTCTGCAGCCTCTTTGGCCGCCTCTGCCGCCTTTTCAGGGCTCTTGTCCGACTTTTTAAATGCGCCGATGTCATTGCACACTTTCGGACATTTGTCATCTTCAGCAAATGTTGTCAAGGGCACCCCTGCAGCCATTGCGAAGAATTGATCAAACTAAAATGATGATATTAAAATAAAAATATAAAACTCTCATTGAATGTATACTGACGTGACGACTGTCAATCTAAATTAATGTGTCGTTTTGACGGTTGCTTTTGATTCATCAAAGTTCCTAACCTTTTTAGATTGAATTTAGAAATGCGAGCCTGTCCGTAAATATTTCAAAGATTATTATAAAGAGAGCGCTATTGTTGAAATTATCTGATACAGTTAAACGAGAGATGCCAACGGAAAACTTGGCTTTATTCTACTAAAATTCATAGTACATTGTTATGAATGATTAGTTGACAAGTATGACGGAAAAGGAAATCATAGACAATTAAAAGCATAGACACACACTACATTCACCCCCGCCAGATTCCCTTCGTCTTCGCTAGTCTAGGTCTAGTATTGAACATAATCTTGAAAATGAGCTGGCGGTTGTCTCACGCGAGTAGGACGACGTGAAGGCTGCACTGCTGATTCAACGTGTTCAACTTCGGAACATGGAGAATCCTGTTGTGGAGACCGTGCCGCTGGTTCAGCGATTCCATGCTCTGAACCTGTAGTGTCTTGGAGAATGCGATCACTGTCAGACTCACCAGTGGCATATTCAGAATCTTCTTGCATCGAGGATTCCGCGTAAGATACATCAGATTCCATATCCTTTGTAGGTAGTGGTGCCAGATGTCGATTTGAAACAGTAGACTCTCGGCCATCAGGCATTCGTACGTAAGAATAAGATGGATTTCCGTGCAGCAGCTCCACTTCTTCTACAATGGTGAATCCATATCGTATCTGTGATTTATGTAATTCGTCGACACGATACGATACGACACGCTCTTGGTAAGATGTAAGATGCCATTTTGTTTCGCGGTTTCCTTTTACTTTCATCATCACTTCCATTTTATAGTCGTGTGCAGTTTGAGATCGTTTGCGTTTCGCTATCAGCGAAGCGTGGCTCCCTGAGGAAGGTCTACGATTGCGTGAAACATGTCTGGCTATTCTCGACTGAACCCTGAGAATATTCGAATCCTGCGTAACGTAATCTTTATCGTATCGCCACCGAGAAACTTCGTTATTAAATTTTAGTACCAAATACGCTCAAGGGCGGCACTGTTCCAAAAGTCATAATTTTTTTCTCGATTGCTCTACAGGATTACGTTATGAGCATTCGAATATTTCGACCATTGATTCGAAAAATATCGTAACTCAAAATAACATATTTCGTGACTTTTTTATCATAAGCTAATTAATTGAAACCCTATCGAACTGTATTTTAACTTTTTCGAAATTTTGATAAATAAAAAAGATACACAGTATGAAAACACAGTAAGTAAGGGTTTGAAGAAAAATGTTTTAACGAATAAAATCCGTTCGCGACTTACAAACATTTTGAGTACCGTACAAACCGAAAAGGCGAAATGTTATTGTGGGAATGATGTCGGATTACAAGTTACCATCTTAGTCCATCGAAGTTTTTGCAACTGTTCAATCAGTAACTGTCGATACAATTTTACTTGTCAGTAAAACCTCGCGCTATTGGAGCTACGAGTAGCCACGAAAATAGGATTACTTCATTACCCATTTATATTCATAATTTTGTGCATTGGGCTTTATAGAATATTCGCTCAAGCATCATCAATTAATATTCACATAAACTTTTTTTTTTAATTTTTGCAATGCAACTTTGGTTATGATGTTGTATTACTGAAAACAACAGTATTTTGACAAAATAATACTAAGGAGTACAGTGTAATTATAGGTTACAATAATGCTCCACTAGTAAAATACGTTCATATATGGAATGGTATAACAGTTTCTGCAGTTACGATAATACTCGATAAACAAATTGTTGACATTTGTGGTGGTAACTCTTTCTAAAATCAAAATAAAGCATTTTTTAAATAAAATAACAATACTCTCTTATAAAACGAAAAACTCTAAAACATATGCCACATAAACATTTAATTATGTTTAATTAAGAAACCATAATATTAAGACTCAAAGTATTTAAAAACGTTTTTGCGCTCTTCTGGAAACCAGCATTTTGTAGTTACGATTTTTTTGGAATCAACGGTTTTTGTGCTTGGGCCTCTGACATACGTGAGTGATCCGTTTCCGTAGTTTCATGTTAAAACCATCCACCATCTCACGTAGACTTGGAATTTGTCTTGTTTTACTTTCAACACCATAGTTATAATCTTTAAGGCTGCACAGTACTCAAAGGTAGTAAAAGCTCGTCTGAAGGCTGCAGCGAAGGTGAACTTGTTTTACTGGTTTTTGCGTGCCTTTTTCTACTAAAATGACTTTAAGTATTTTTCAAACAGTTTTTTTAACTTTTCGTTGTCTCTTTTAGCCCAAAAACTAAGTTTTGCCACTACCTCGATAAGTACCTGATCCATTCGTACCTACTTCTCTCGATCTTGCATACTTTCTTCTAGGTTGAAAAAGCAGGCATTTATTCCGTCCCGTGATTATTCGTATTCTTTGTTAATAAGTACGAACCGTCAAGACTTCAGCCAGGGGCTGAGTACCTAACTCTAAGTGAGCACCCCAAGTTTTTTTTAATATAAAAAAAACAATCTCCCATAATAATATTGCCAGTTTTTTTTAAATAAAATCTTTACAGGGGTGTAATGTAATAATGTAATGTTCATTAGACTTCCTCGCAACCCTGGCTGAAGTCCTGACGGTCCATTATAACGAACCCTGTATAGTATAGTGTAGTGCTATCATAATTATTTATCACTATTCTAATAAGAACATAGTACCTATGCTATCGCGAAGATCGCTATCGTTCGTACTCTTTTTCCGGCCACATAGCGGCGAACCCACGTATGAGGTCACGACTTGCACACTTCTCACGTATAATGTATCTGCTGAATAACACGTTTTTATGGATATAACTGAGATTATAAATAGCAGTGACGGCTCAACGGATTGAATTCTATCTGGTTATTTTATTTTACTCTTTGCTAATGCTTTGCTAGTATTTTTTCTCTTCTGGTCTGGACTAACCGTAACCTTAAATTGAATGAAAAAATAGCGGCAAAATGGCACAATGTTGGCATTTTTTGATCGATTTCATTTTAAGGCATTTTGAATACAGTCTACTCGAACGCATTCCTTCCAACCTGCAAAAGTGTTTACTCCGAAGATCTAAAGAACCGGATGCAACAATTTAGTAACTTATTATTTAATTCAAGTAAAGCTAGTTATATAAACGAAATGGTTACGCTACATGGTGCTTTAATTTTTTGCATAATTTTATAGTAATGACGATTGTTAAGCGTAATAATGTGGCATTAAGAAGTCTTTTAATTAGCACTTGAATATTTTTACTCGCATGATTGCGCTTTCCGGTTATACGTACATCCACGTAAGAGGTTTCATTAAATTTTAATATCGTGTTATGAAAGACAAAGAGTTTGGTTTTGTAAACTTTCACGGTGTTTGAGTAAATATCTCTTCATTGTCATCTTGCATGTTTACTTAATCTTATTTTTACAGAACTTGGCACTTTACTAAAGTAACTCCAATGAAGGAAATGGTAATAATGACCACAGGTCAACGATTTTTTTAGAAAACACAACTGTGAAAATACCACAGGCTTCTGCTACTCTCCAAGAATTTCAAATAGGTAAGTTGCATTTTTTCTCCATTTTCGACTAGCATTTTCACAGGTATTATCGGAAAAATTATCCTGTACAAAGTAAAATTAAACTAAAGAGTGACTAAGCTAAAATTCGATGTTATATACGTTTAGGTACCATTTCGTTAGTGATCCCTTTTGCCTGTGTAACCAGTCTGTGGATTTAAGATTGGTTTCGATTAGGTAGGTAGGTAACTATGTTACATTAACTTGTAAGTCAAGTTTTAACTGATTGCTCACAGGTACCTAATGTCCATCACTTGTTGTAAATAAAGATAATTTACTCAGAGGTTCTCTTTTTATGTTTTTACCAGTCTGGTGAAGCATTGTCTCTAAATCCTCTAATTGGATTTGTCTTTCAGCTATTGCTATTACTCGGTACATGATATTGCATGTATTTAATCCTGTTTGTTTCAACGTAGGTATACTTCGTAGATATAGCTTCGGAGTAATAAAAGTTACGACTTAATTTCATAGAATTACGCTTGTGGTGCGATTTTTACTGTCACTTTCTTGTGTAATTGTACCTACTTACCTACATTTTTAATACCTAGATCATAGCATCCTTAATAGCTGACTGGAAAAACGGTTCTTACTAGATATTTTTAATTCGGGCTTCGAATTAGCAACCAATATTGAATTAATCAGACAGTTGCAACACCACCGATTACCAGTCTTGATATTTTAAATGCGCAGCCTCAATGTTGGCGAGCCTGCCGGCCTGAGTCAGGGATCAAAATTGCTGGAATCTAGTTTCGCCACACCTGCCATTGCCTCAACCGAACCGGATGTTAGGGCACATACACCCGTCTCCACAACAACGTTAAATGCCTGGTTAGGTGGTTAGTTAATTTATTAATATCCTGATACCTTGTTATCAGTGACTGAGTTATGGACCTATATTGTGCTTAAGCCAAGTTGTATTGAAACTTAGTTAAATCGGCAGGTAGGTATACTTACTCACTTCGCGTTTTGTGTGAATTAAATGTCACAGTCACAGCCGCAGCAACTGTCACTTGAGTTTAGACCTTGATATTATCGCACTGCATTACTAATAGAATTTCTGCCATGTTGGACTTGAACTTGTAAATTAATGATAGGTACAAAATAAAACATAGATTTGAAATAAGTTCTTTACTAAATTATTTATTGCGTCTCTCGTTTTTTTTCATGGTGTTGCGTTCTACAACTTCTGTACAACATAATTAAGTTATATGTTAAATCACTAGTACGTATATGTATAAGTACCTACTTACCTACTTAGGGCTTGCAAGTTAAGTGTTGTTTTTGTAACTTCTTACTTTTCTAATAACTTAAAACTTTGTTCTACTCATATAGTACCTACCATGAAACTATTGTGTACTTAATTTAAACAAAACTCACCAGACAAAAGTTGCAGCCAGCCGCAAATGTGGAACACTGTGGTTGACTGGCAAAAGAAGAAAAGCAGCATTGTGCATATGGTGAACAGGGCAGCGGCCACCGCCACACCCACAAGGACGGTCGCAATCTTGAACACGAGTCCGTTTATCGAGAAGAAATCATCCAATCTTCCTTTACAATCGTCCAAGGCATCGTCAGTTCTGCAAACCTGCCACAAACCAAACTTCCTCGGATACTCAGTCTCTAAATCACCAATCCACTCCGGAGTAACGAACGCCACAACGCTTATAATCGCGTAGCAGATGGTAAAAATCGCCCAAAGTACACCAATAGCTTTCGAATTTCTGACATAGTTTGTCGCGTACAAATGTGACGAATCCACGTACTCGATTTTGGAGCCCATTTTTACGGATGTATTCCACAACACTGTAACTTGTGACACTTAACACATATTGTTGTGATCGTTAGTGTATTAATATCGTTGTTGTAACTGCACTGTTTCCATTCATGTCTTGAAAAGCGAAGCCGAGGACACAAGAAACACGACACTAAACTACACGGACTCAGCGAAATACTAGCTCACTCGAGCGACCGAGCACAACCTCTCGCCGCGCGCCATTTCGTTGAGTGGGGATGAAGACACAAGCCTGACCTATTGACTCTCCTCTAATCCCATTTAAAAAAAAGGTTTCTTGCCGCTAAGACGACACGCTTTCTTTAGATCATCTGATTGAAATTAATTAAAACTTGAATTTTATACGCTTTTAGCCCAGTAAATCGTCGGTCTGGTGTTCTGTAGCGAATTGTTATACTATTGTTGATAAACAATAAGCTCCTTCAAGCGCCATCTGGTTTAAAATATGCAACATAAAAATGATTCGCGCTAGAGCCATCTAGCGTGATCTACAGATTCCTCCTACAACAGTACTTGTCAAGAATTAAAAATTTAAGATAAGGTTTATTTTGTGGTTCTGAGTTTATGCTAGCGACATCAATGTGGAACTTGTTTAAGTTGTGTTATCTGATAAGTCACAACAAAAACTTTGATGAGATCATGAGAATCTAGGAATGTAATAGCAATTAATTAACAAGTAATCAAATAAAAAATAACTTTCACGCTTTCGGTGAATCATACTTTGTTTGTTTCACGGAAATCTTCTTGAACATGATTCAGTCTACTTAAACGTGCCACTAAGTTGACAGTTCGATACTAAAGAAGAAAATGCATTGAGATAGGAAAGTGGAGGTGTTATATTCTTCTATATGAAGCGTGACTTATACAAATATCTGCCATATCGACACATACATGTCAAACGGCATTTTATCTCTTTTTAACTTACTGACAGCTGCATAAGAATAGGAGAGACAAACAGTATTTGTTGGTTACTAAATTTGGCAGCACTCTCTAAGTGACGTCACGAGTTTACGACAGCGTGGCAGGTGCCACCATGTTCCGTGCCAAGTTTCGTGGTAGATGTGCTGTCAAACGGTAGCCGGCTCCGAATATATTTGCTGTTTTTGTGAGGATTACTTTAAGAAACGAGTTATCATGGTGTGCAGGGCTCTGTCTTTGATTGTCCTAATCATGCCCTAGTGCTGCGTCATACAGTGTAGTGTTAAAAAAAACATTAATCAATTGAATTGACCCTTCAAAGGTTAGTAACCAGTTACCTTGAATAATTCGAATGTTTTATTGTATTTTGGCATGTATCGTAACATAATGATCTTATAAAATAAGTATGAACGTCTGTTTTAGTACGATTTGTTTTATTTTTCAATGATTTTATTTATTTCAACAGAAATCATTTGCATGATTTTGGCATATTAGCTTATGCGGTGCTAAGTATCGACATAGGTATCGATGGAATTCTAAACATTGTTTGAATTTTTTTTTTCGTCAGATTTCCTGTGAATGAAACTGCCAAAAAGAAAAGGATTGGAATTGAAAATGTAAACCCACGACATAAGACATGGTTTGTCTGCTCGATGCACTTCGACATGTCATAATGCTTCAACAGAACTCTGAATGTGACGAGATTGATGACGATACGGAGCAATTCAGGTAATTGTTAGATCTAAACATATAAAATAAAACCGTGACTTACTGACTGACACACAACGCACAGCCTGAACCAGATTTGAGATTTGGAAAAAATGTCCCTTGAGTAAGCTAGAGATAAACTTATAGATACTTAATATTCTTCTTTTTCAGTCTACTCGTGCCTGTCACCTGTGTGGCCTTGTACATCAAGTGTGAGGGTAAGGTAATGTCTGTAATCAAAATGATTATAGATTTGAGGTTTCGCTATCACGGAAAAAGATGTTGTGAGTGTTGTGACAAAGTATCTTTCAGAAACTATTAGAAATGAATAAAAACTTTGGAGATGCCTAAGACAAATGTTATTTATTTTCACTTTTGTGGGTAGTAGGACCTTGTGCGAAGTAGCAGTGCTTGCACTGTTGTGTCCCGGCGTGGAGAGTAAGATGGCTGGTGTAATTACGGGCACAAGGGGAATTCCATCTTAGCTCTCTAGGTTGGCAACGCATCTGCAAACCCATATACACACATGTCATAACTCCTCTATAATGTGTTCAAAAACCGTAGAAAATATGAAACATCTGCAAAAACCAACATAATTTACAATAAAAAAACAGTCGATACGAAACGTCAGCTCGGTATGTTTACTTATCTATGATAAAAACAACAGTCAAATTCGTGACAGGTGAACGTGTCTTAGAGTACTTATGATATGTGTGTAGATTAAAGTAATGTATGCTACTCTAGATAATTAGGCCTTATAACACTCGTAACGTGACAGTTGCATATACTTCTATAGCGTAGATTTTATCGATATCGATATCTGCATACGTTTAACAGTCCCAACCCTAAGAAAAGCAGCCATGTTACGTGCCCAATTTTAGTAGGTATGCACGCTAATTCTGTAGGTATCACCGGTCCACTTGCTATTAGGTCTGTGAGAAAATGTACTTGCATTGCACATCAGAGTGAAATCTTTGTTTTCACTAAAATTTTGTGCATATTTTATGCGAAATCCTTTCATTTCATGTCGCTAGTTAGTATTCCCTCTCTCCGTGGTTCTTGTGTTGTTATTACGTAGTGTTCTAATGTGATTTAAACGTGTTAAAAACTGCATAATGTCTGGCAAAGATAAGTGGGTACGCCGGTTTTCAGTTGATGAAACGGCGAGGCATAAAAATGGTTTCACCATCTACAAAATTACCTCAGTCGTAAGTATTGTCTAAGTTTTTACAAGTGCATACAATAAGCAATAAGTTAGGTAATTACTCTGTCCAGAAGCGAAGTTTAAAATACCTATTTTCTAAAGCAAAACTAGGCTGCAATTAAAATGTTTTCCTTGATTATTATGGCTTTCCTTCCTTTTAGGCGATATTTTCGCGTTGATAGTATTATCGTCAAGTTTATGACTAAGTATTTGACAAATTAAATATAACTCTACCTGTGTTGGTTAGTTGCTGACCTACTTAAGCAAAAGTTTTAAATATTATTTATTTTTGTTTCAAAAATCCTTGTAAGTTTTATCATGATCAGTGCAAGTTGTATTCTCAAGTATGCCCCCAGATAATCTGTCTTTGCAATGGGTTATCTCAGGGGTTCCCAAACTTTTTCACTTTGCGGCTCACCTTACATTTTTGTATTTCGCCCCGGCGCCCTGTGTCAAGTTTGTACCTGTGTGTGTATACAGTAGATATAATAGCATCAATATGGTACCTAAGAGAAGAGAAAACAGAAATGTATCATGGCATCTCTGGGACTCTTCACGGCGCCCCAGGGCGCCGCGGCGCACAGTATGGGAACCCCTGGGTTATCTGTATTCCACATATGCCAATAAATAATTTGTGACATATCCTATCAGTTATCAGCTGTTTTATTCCAATTGGAATTAATATTGCATATATTGGCCTTTTCCTTTTTTTTTTACCCCTGATGAAAAAGAGGGGTGTTATAAGTTTGACCTGTGTTTCTGTCTATCCGTTTAATTGTAATTCCTAAACGGATCAACAGATATGGACGCGGCTTTTTTTTACCGTAAGCTAGTACCATTGAGATGGCTCTTAGCTAAATTTCGTTTATATTGATTGACCTTTGAAATGAAAATGTCAAGGTTTTTTAACCTTTCTAAGTTGGTTAGGTTATCTTTTCTCATAAGCAAACCTGTATAATGCAAGTTTGAGTCAAACACACTCATCCATCTCATGTCTGTCTGTCTGTTTTCCAGCTCTTCCCGATAGAGTCCCCCGAGGCGGTGACCGTGGTGGCGGTGTGGAAGCGCTACAGTGACGTGCAGCGGCTGCATAAGAGCATGCTGGCGCTACACGCGGGGCTGCACCTGCGGGGCGCCACCACGCAAATGCCCAAGTTCAGCTACTTCCGGAGATTCCAGAAAGAGGTGAGCAATTTTATGTCCAAGTCAAGCGCAAGTAAATGAAAACCATTGGCACTTGTCCCGCCGCCGACGAGTAGCAAGCGTTTTTAACCCCCAACAAAGAAAAAGCGAAGTTTGACCTGTGTGTCTGTGTATCTGTCTGTGTCACCATAGCTCTCAAACGGATGGACCGATTACTATGCCGATTAAAAATATAATTGATATTCACGGGAAAGCCGTAAAAATAAAAAAATTGGGAGAAAAAATACAAAAAGATACTCCTACTGAGATCATGAATCGATTACTATGCGTTTTTTTTAATCGAAAGTTAATTTAATCAAGATGGTTCTTAGCTAAGTTTCATTAAAATTGGTTCACCCGTTTTGGAAATATTATACTTTGAAATGACAGTGTCCTTGGTTTTTGAACTTTTCTTTAGGATTTATCGTCAAAATGGCAAAATGAAACCCTTATAGTTTCGTCATGCCCGTCTGTCTGTTCGCGGCTCAGCTTAGACTGTTGATACTAGGACCTCTCTATATGAAACTAGCTACAGCAGGCTTATTATTTTAATGGAACGCGACATTGTATAGGCCTCTTGGTTTTAGCATCCTTGATACAAGTTAAACTAGTAATCTGGATTATTGGTTGTAGTTACATTCTTTTGTTGTTTTAAATCAGGAAATGGACTAAGGTCACTTGTATTGTATCTCAAATACTTAACAAAATGCAATAAAAAGGTTTTTTTTCTGTTTCCAGTAGATTATCTTTCAACCGTAACAGAAGTTTAGTTTCTAATCAACTTTTACGAGTCATAGTCGTATCATTGTTAACCGTCCAATTTATTTCTGAGTTAGTAATGGAAATGCTAATTCACAAGTCTGCCTAAAATAATGGTAAGTTTTCACCTGTTAACAGAGCGTAGCGCTTGCAAGTGTGTAATCATCAAAATTAATTAAAATGTGCCAGTTAAAAGTCGTAACTATAACCAGTGTTAGGTGCATCTATTTTTTTAACTAATTTACTATTGTGTTTCTAATGTTAAGGTGTTTTTTGAAACGCTAATGGGGGAGCGTTGCCCCCTGCAGGTAAAATATTGTTTAGACGTATAGTGATACGTAGTTGTGGATATCTTTGTGGGAGGCCTATGTCCAGCCCTGTGTCCAGGAGTGAGAGGCCTGTCCGTCAGTGGGAGGCCTGTGTCCATCGGCGTGAGGCCTGTGTCCGTCATCATCATGCCAGCCTTTAGATGTCCTCTGCTGGCCGGCGGCCTCCCCAGCGGCTCTCCGCTCCGACCTTTCTTGTGCTTTCCACATCCACGGCGGTACCGCGATCTTTGTCAGATCTTATGAGAATATTTTAGGTTAACTGTGAACCCCTAGAAAGTCTCCGTGATGCAAAGGTGTGATGGAGTTTAAAGAACAACTCGTTGTTTCAGGTGATAGAGGAGCGAGCGAAGGCAATAAAGAAAGTTCTCGAGTTCATCGCTGAGCACAGACTCCTATTCACTAGCATGGAATTTGTGAATTTTCTGCAGGTAGTTTAATTTGCAAATCAAAAATTTCTTAAGCCAAGATTTCGAATGATAAAGAAAGCCTGCCCGAGCTGGTGAGGTGAAAATTGTTATCGTTTTTTTGAAGTTTGATTGTAAGATCCAGGGGGCAGGGTCGTTGGGCGCCGCCCCCCTCCCCCCTGCCCCCCCGTCGTTGCGCCCCTGCACTATGGTTTCGTGTTAAAATAATACTTATTACCCTCAGAGTGGCTACCCCGAGCCGCCCCCCCCCCGGCCCGGCGGCGTTATAGACGCCATCCGCTCGGCGCTACACCTGCCCCTTGAGGACGCAGCCCCGCTCGAGTACCCGACCTCGGACGACGAGCGCAGCCCGCAGCGCGCCGGTGAGCCTGTAGCGACCCTAGCGCCCGCGCGGGTGACGTCACCACTGTCTACATCGCACTAACGAAGCTTCTCAAGTCAGATGCATAAATACAACTACCAACTATGTGCTCTTTTGCACGTAATTTTTTTAGTCTACCATTTCACCAACGTTACAATTGTCAGTTTTCAATGACAATTCGGTGTCAGTTGCTGACTTGGAGAGCTTTTGTTATGACGCGCTTCATATTGGCAAAGAAATGTAGTTCGAATTGTCATTGTAAACTGACAATTAGAAATTTGATGAAATAGGGGCTAGGCATTGATTTTTATTTTATTACACACTAGCTTATGCCCCGTGGCTTTGCCCCCGTGAAATATTTCAAAATGGGCTAGTTCCCAATCCCGTGGGAATTTCGAAAAATCCCTTAGTGCATCTCTAGGATACTTTCACGTCTCTAGGTCCAGTTATTTAGGCTGAGTATTGTCAGTCAGCCAGTCAGTCAGTCAGTCAGTCGCGGTACTGTTTTTCAGGTATAGATTTTTAGTAGGTACTTAGATATAAAAAAAACCTCAGAAAAAAAACGTCAAATAATCCCCAAAAAGCCATGAGTTTTATGGCCTAGAAGAAATATGAAGTTGTTGCGGTGCTAGCGGAATATTCTTGGAATAAAGCACAGACTTCATATTTCTGCTAGGCCATAAAACTCACGGCTTTTTGGGTACTATTTTACGTTTTTTTTTCTGAGGTTTTTTTTGAAGGCGGTTTTACTTTTTGTTAAAAGGTTTTTTACTTCACAATTTTTAGTTAAGTACATTAATATTTAAAATTTTATCCTCCAACTCCTAACCGTTAATGACTTGTACCTTCCGTCATCATTTCATCAACACGAGATGATGACTACCAGACGCAAGTGCTTGAATAAGCTTTCGTAAATATATGAAACACATGATACGTCCCTATAAAATTTGAGGGTTGCCCTCAATTTCCCTGAGATCCCATCATCAGATCCTGACTTGGTATCAATGGAACCACCTCAGGAGTATACCCTTTTGAATAATGATTTAACATTTTCAGAATTATCCTCCAACTCCTAACCGTTAAGGAGTTGTACCTTCCATCATCAGCTCATCAACATGAGATGATGACTACCAGACGCAAATACTTGAATAGCTTTAGAAAATACATGAAACACATGATCCGTCCCTATAAAATTTGAGGGTTGCCCTCGATTTCCCTGGGATCCCATCATCAGATCCTGACTTGGTGACAATGGGACCAACTAGAAAGTATACCCTTCAAACAAAAAAAGAATTTTTGAAATCGGTCCAGCAGTCTTCGAGTAATCGAGGAACATATATAAAAAAATAAAAATATTCCGACGAATTGAGAACCTCCTTTTTTGAAGTCGGTTAAAAATAAGAAGAGACTATAATTCAGGTTTTCTATTTTCAGTTCTGCCAAGTATAGGGGGTTAAATATAGGCAAAGAGTTGCGTTATATTGTTTTAATGGGACTCCTCACTTCCAGCCTCTTCACAGCCACAGCAGTCCTCAGACGCACCAGACCTCGCCGCCATCCCGCGCATCGCGATACACGAACCATCCCACACGGAGCGCCGCGCAGCCTCTTACGACTCCATCCACTCGTTGGACGACATGCAAGACTTCGTATTCGACGAGATAAATAAGATACCCGTACAAAAAAAGAGTGCTGTCAAAAAAAAACAGACTTTGCCCGACTTGATCAATTTCGATGAACCGTCGTGCTCGAATTTTGATGATTATCACAATATGACTAGGAACTCTGAGACTGGTTCTCTAAGTTCTACTGTTACTAGTGACAGAGGTAGCAGTATGTCTGTGTATAGTAAGAGTGTGTCTCTGTCCACCGTTGAGAGTAAGACGAGGACGGAGGATAGTTACGTGTTCGAGGCGGGGTATTTGCTGAACTTGGCGGCGAGGTGTGAGGATGCGAGGGACTATCAGAGGGCGTTTGAATGCTACAAGTCTGGGATCGAGAAGATGCTCATTGGAGTTCAGAGTGAGTGTTCTATTTATTCTTTGCCAGATTTTAAACTTTCAATGACCTTTAAATTCTCACTGAAACAAGGACAACAAAAAACTCGGCTGCAAAAACAATTAACTAATAAACACATTATACTCTACTTTGCGTTTCGCAGTCGGGTAAAAAGAGAAAAACTGGCTCATTATAAGTAGTTTATACATAGGTAGCTTGAATATTATACGGAGTGCAGGCGGGGCAAACAAAACTGACGAAACAGCTGCAATATGCCCCCGCCTGCACTCCTCATAATATTGAAGCTACCTATTTATAAGCTACTTGTAATGAGCTAGTTATTCTCTTTTTAGTTTATTGTTTTTGCAGTCTTGTTTTTTGTTATTAAATAATTTTGTTTTATTTAAAGCTTTTTAGTCATATAAACTGAAAATGTTTGCGAACCAACTTTAAACAGTAATAGATCCTAAACGGTCACTCAAAATAAAAAGTGATTAAAGAAACCTAAAGTTGATTTTCGAATACCTATTCAATGACACCCCACTTGATATAGTTTGTCGGCTTTTTATTTTTCACAATATGGCGTCTGATGGTCGCCATATTGGATTTAAATGACTGTCATGTCTTTAGTGACACTCGCAAGATTAACACGAATCGATTGACGTAAGAATTATTAAAATCGGCCCACGTGTTCGGTCTCTGGAGTACCACAAAGGAACAAACATACATACATACATACATATATAGGCTGCTAAACACATTACCCACCTTTGCATTTAGCAGTCGGGTAAAAATAAGACTAACCCCGGGTGTTAACTTTGGTGTAATGGTACGGCACGTGACACGAAATACCGGACCTACAATACCAGAATTAAAAAATAAATGTGTAGCTAGTGGGAAGCTGATTTTTTTTCATTGGTTAATGAATTCATTTCGGTGTTAATTATAATGAAATAAATTCGATTGCTTGCATAGTGTGTTTAAAATTTAATTATTCATGTCAACTTTTGGTACCAAGCAAAAGAATAGAAAAACACGATTTTAAAAAATCTGTCACATATTGGAATAAGACAAATAGGGTTTAAACTATTCGTAATAGTCCCCTGTATCACCTCCTGAAGTTCCTACATCGTTACACCAAACACCCCGTATTAGCAGGGCATTAACATACATGCTAACGCTAATCCGCACCCTCTCGTCGCTGAGAGGTCGCATACGCTCGTTCAACATACGGTCGAGGAAATTAATTCCTGACCCCCATGGAACCTTTTCACAGTAAACGTCATAGTGACATCGCATAGCTTGATAAGGAAAATCGTTATGACGTTTACTATGAAAATGTTCTATGGTGGGTCAGGAATTAATTTCCTCGACTGTACAACAGAGTAGTCCTTAATATTTAGCACTTGCAAAAATAAAATAAAAGATATACTCGGTAATATCGCAACATTTATCAACCATGACATGTCCGAACGTAGTTCCTAGAATTATAATTTAGTTGTTTGTTTTGAGTGCTCGAGGGCGCGGCTATCTTGCAAATCTTTATTAATAATTCGCTTTACGGGGCGGTGCAAGTCTTTAGCGGATGGCGTGATGGGTTTTTAACCGACTTCAAAAACGAGGAGGTTTTCGATTCGACTGTATGTTTGTGCCGCCAATTATGCTTTGATTTTGATGATTATTTTCTGTTTGGTGTATACTTTAAAGGTGGTCCCATGCAAATTGTACCAAATTCGGTTCAGTAGGGATTCTTAAACATAAAATCCTAACTAATATTATAAATGCGAAAGTAACTCTGTCTTCCTGTCTGTCTGTCTGTCTATTTGTTACCTCTTCACGGGAAAACCGCTGCACCAATCTAGATGAAATTTGGTATGAAGTTGGTTTGAATATTGAGGAATAACATAGGCTACTTTTTATTCGGGAAAATTATATAGTTCCCGCGGGATAGCTATATCCGAAATCTACGCGGACGAAGTCGCGAGCAACAGCTAGTTGTGAAATAAATCCTTTACTTAATAAGTAAACCCGTCTAAAAAACCGGCCAAGTGCGAGTCGGACTCGCGCACGAGGGTTCCGTACAAAGATTTTAACGCTATTCCCCAGTGTTTTAATTTGTCCCGTGTTAGCAGAGCCCTGCTCCTAAGCAAAATGTACGCAGTGTGGGGTCATCTTATATTGGTCTGTGAAATCTACAGACAGACATACAAAATTACGATTTTGAGAATTCTCTGAGTGGTTGTGCTATAAGAACTATCTTCATACCAAATTTCAAGTTTCTAGGACAACTGGAAGTACCCTTTAGGTTTTCGGATTTCGGCAATTTGTATGGAAATAGCCTTTTCAATTACTGTATCTTTTGATTCCGTTTACTTAGAAGTTTGATTTTTTCACAGCTTCAAGGGACTGCAGGCTTGAATATTTGATATTAATTTCAGCCTGCTACCTCCACGCTTTCCAGAGAAAAAGGGTCTTGGCAGACAGACAGACAACAAAGTGATTCTATAAGGCGTCCGTTTTTTCCTTTTGAGGTACGGAACCCTAAAAAATAAAAGCACAAAGAAAACTCAAATTGTTCTTGGATTAACGAAACGCCTGGTAGCTCAATTTTATCACTTGGGCTTATCCCTTATCAGAGAAAAGATAAACCTTATCAGTAGGTACTTGTCCAGGACTTCTATTTAGCACATTTGAACCCCGAATCGCGCGTGGTTAAACCTAGTGGTTAAAATAAATAAAATAAAAATCAGTGGAAATACTATTTGTAGAATTGTGACGTGTAATAATTAAAGATGGATTTTTTACACCTATGTCAGTATGTACAGGAGTATGATATGGTTGTTAGTAAAAGTAGTGAGTTTTATTGTTTTTTTTTTACATGCATATCGTATTACATATAAATACATTAATAAATAAATATCGCTATCCTGCTAACTTAGCGATCTTCTAAGCTTTGCTTTTTTTTACGTTGCATTTCGACTTGTGATGAAAAATGTTTAAAGAATACTGCCCCCTCCCCCCCCCCCCCTCCTATCTCCGAAGTTTGCATAGAGAAAAATCTAAAAGTATTTTATATGCATAAATAATTAATACCTATTAGAAGTATCTGTAATGATTACAGGAAAAATAATACTATGTCTCTAAATATAGTTTTTCCGAAATCACAAGAAGGTACATTTCTGTATATTTTACATTGAAGAACTGTATGTAAAGTAACACATGACACATGACGATGACACGAAACCCTCGGTACGCGAGTCCGACTCTGTTTTGAATGGATTTTACTAATATAAACAGTTTGCAATGTGGCGTGGCTAAAACGTTTATCAGTCACCATAAACAGTTGTTGGTTCGTAAATTAACAAACCAGAGAGTTTTAAAAGAGTTTAAAGTAACACATACAAATATTTTGATTACGATGGTACGGAACCCTCGGTGAGAGAGTCCGACTCACTCTTGACCGTTTTTCAAGGTTTTTGTTTGTCTTCCAGCGGACACTGATCCACAGAGGCGAGCACTGATCAAAGAGAAAACCAATAAGTACTTGGCGTACGCCGAAGACATCTATAAGAACCACCTCTGCAACGCTGAAGAGAGTGTAAGTCTCATTATACTAATGTTTGCCAAAAAACATTTGCCAAACCGATTAATTTCTCAAATGTTTAATTTTTTTTGCCAAAATGCGTTCTTTCCGAAACTGTAAATGGGTCAATCAACTTTTCTTTGCCAGTAGTTGCCATGGAAATGTCCCCTGGGTCACAGGTCTAAAATAACATTTTCTAAGGCACCATCACTCCATCAAACGTTAGGAATTTCAACAGTTATATGCCAATTCCTTCATGCTTTGTCTCCTAAACATGCAAATCCAGACTCTCGGGAGAGTGGGATCTTATAAAATCATGTTTATGTTGTGTTACCCAGGGGACATCTCCATGGCAACGAGTGGCAAAGAAAGGTTGATTGACCCAAATTTTTCAAGAGTTTTATAAAACTAACCTAACCTAACTTATAATTTCATTGAGCAAATAGGCAGTTGAATGCTCTTTTACGCGTCATTTTTTTTTAAATCTACCAGCGCTTTCGGAGAGACCATGATTGGATTGCCAAGAAGAATGCGCCGCAAGAAAATTGGCACAAAGTTTTTTTTTTCTAAAAACACGTTACAGTTAGCTCTTACAATATTATTGTTTAATGTTGTGTTCTAGTTGATACCCGAACGTGATACGTCCCGCCTCCACTGCCCGGTGCCTCTGTCTATGCTGCGGCGACCGTACGAGGACCTAGCACTCTACAGGGTACTAGCGGTTCTAGCAGACACCATGATGCTAGTGCTACACAAGGGGGAACAAGCGTGCTATGCTATGAAGGTACGAAGACACATCCTCATCAATACACATTGGTATGACATAGTAGAAAAACCTTTCCCACGGGCCCATAGTTCATAGTTATTTATTAAAAAAAACAATATACGTTGCGTTTGAAAATACACGTGTTTTTTAAATACAAATTATCAATTTTATGCAATAATGAAAAAAAATACATAATCAATAAATAGAAAATTCCACATCATGTCAATAAAAATAAGTTCATAATTATAAATATCTATTGTTAACAAAAATACGTTCAAAGTCAAAAACCAGGCCTATAAAAATTACATTATTAATATACGTGCAGCACTTACTAAATATGTCATTACAAAAATTCCTCAATAGAATAAAAACACCTCTCCAGCAAAAAAGCTTTAAGTCTATATTTAAATATCCAACTAGGCATAAATTAATCTTATGACAATGTCATGAACATTTTGACAGGGGAAAGCTTTTCTCACTTTAACCATAGACTAACTGTAACTAGATACATACAGTAAATTGCAAAGTTCAATATTTCAAAAATGGGTCAACCGATTTTTATGAGACTTAGCTAAGAACCATCTCGATTAAAGTACTTATCGAATAAAAAAACCGCATCGAAATCGGTCTACCTGTTTGAGAACTATGATGCCACAGACAGACACAGGTCAAACTTATTGACGCCCCTCTTTTTATGATCTCAATTGGAAAATCTTTTTGTATTTTTTATTTTTCAATTTTTTTTATTTTTACGGTCTTCCCGTGAGTATCAATTATATTTTTAATAAACTCACCGAAACATGAATACACAGAAAAACCAGAAAAAATACCAACCCCGGGAATCGAACCCGGAACCTCGACACTCCGGGTCGCGTGCCCACCCTTACACCAGAATTGGTAAACCAACTACCAATTCTGGTGATTCGATTCCCGGGGTTGGTATTTTTTCTGGTTTTTCTGTGTATTCATGTTTCGGTGAGTTTATTAAAAATATAATTGCCCCTCTTTTTCGTCGGGGGTTAATAAATAAATGAATTCAGTTTGATCCTCGGGCTTAGTCACATTTTTCATTTTTTCTGTGTATTCTTGTTTTTCAGTGAGTAAAACTTAAAGTATATTATAATGTATTGTGGTAAATATTGACTTTTTCATTTTCAGGTCATACAAAAAATACCAAACAACCTCACGGAATTCGACGAATATTTCCTCCAGCGAACCAACGAGACTAGACAACCGGTGTTGCCAACCAGTATACCCTATATGGTGCCCCTACACGCCTACATAGAGACCAACAGTCTCATATTCCTAATACTTACCTATGCACCAGGCGAAAAGTTGTTAGATTACATTAATAATTACATCAAATCAGCTCCTAGCACACCCGGGAGAGAACTCAACCTGGAAAACGTATTCAGTGAACCATTAAAAAAAGAAGAGAATAGTGAAAAAAGTGAAGTGCCTAGAGATTTAGTGAAAAGTGAAAGTGAACAGGTTAATAGTAAAGTGGATGAGTTCGAAGAGTTGGTGAAGAATTCGCAGAGGCTTCTCCAAGATGTGGATAAGGTGTTGCAGGACAAGCCGGGGGACGGAGAGGGGGCGGGGGAGGGGGCGGGGGAGGGGGCGGGGGGAGACCGGGAAGCCGAGTCGCCTTGTCAGCTCAGAGTGAGTAAGGATTAGGAATAAGGGCCGGCCGATGGATGCAATATGGTGACGAAAGCATAAGATGGATAAGACTTATTAAATTTCGAGTAATATTTATCTATAAAAATAAAAACATGCGCATCAATTGTAGTCATATCCATTTTACGTATATCGTTCGACATTATTTTGACGTAATTTGCATCTATTATTGGGGCAGTAAATTTTTTTTGCCACTCGTTGCCAAGTCCCCTGGGTAACTCATATAAAATAAGATTTTCTAAGACCCCACTCTCCCGAAAGTCAGGATTTGCATGCTTAGGAGATGAAGCATGAAGGATTTGGCATATAAATGTCGAAATCGAAACACCTAACCGGTCATTATACGACTTTGCAATATTTGAATTTATTTTTCACTTTTTTTTAAATCTCGTCTTTTTGCCAAAATGAGAACGAAAATCTATTACGGCCAAATAGTTGCCCAAGAAACAAGCAAAGGCACGCACTGTTTGCGTTTTATGTTAAAGTTTTCAAGTCCCAAAAAACATGGAAGGTTACGGTAATGAAAGCACTTCACGGTAATGAAATATAAGGCTTAATAAGGCCACGGCGATGATAACTTTTTCATACTTTTTTTTCACAGACAAGCATAAATGTAAAATAATGCTACAACATAGCGATTAAATGACTTTATTATTGACGACATATGTATTAAAAGTCTTTAAAAGTAAAACCGTCTTAAACAAAAACATAAATTAATCTTCTAAAGTGATTATTTTTGTAGCCTAGCACAAATAGGTGCGATGCTAGCGGAATATTCATTGAATACCAACTTCATACTTGTGCTAGGCCATAAAAGTGATGGCTTTAGAGGATTATTTGTTTTTTTTAATGCGGTTTTTATTTTTGTTAGATGTTTTTTTCATGAAGCGCTTATTATTATTATTGTTTCATAATTTTATGTTTATTTGATATTTAGAGAATTATCCTCCAACTCGCAACCGTTATAAGGAGTTGCACCTTCCATCATCACCTCATTAACATGAGATGATGACTACCAGACACAAATAATTGAATTGCTTTAGAAAATATATGGAACATTATAATGCGTGCCTGTAAAATTTGAGGGTGGTTCTCGATTTCCCTGGGATCCCATCCCATCATCAGATCCTGACTTGGTGACAGTGGGGCCACTTATGAAGTATACCCTTTTAAAGAAAAAAATATTTTTCAAATCGGTCCAGCCGTCTTCGAATAATCAGGGAACATACATTACAAAAAAATATACAGTAAAACATAGAAATTCCAAGTTGGCTACAATTTTTCTAACAATCTTTAAACAAACAAAAATTCTCTTCATCAGTCACAATTACAAAAACAGAAGTAAGGATTAACAAACGATTATTACAAAATGTACGTACTCATCTTGATTAATCTACAGTACTTCCTCTTGCAATCAATTTTGTTTTACCTTTCTACCAAATTCTAATTATTTTATTCTTTCTTCCTACCTTTACCTTATGCTGTCTTATTATTGTTTACTTCTTCTTTTTGTAATATCAGAGTAATGCTCTACTTGGTTTTATTCCTCTATTGGTGTTTTTTTGATTTAAACTCACAATAAAAAGCTAAAATTTTAATACAATATTTGCTGTGCTCACTAATTAACGTCGAGTTTTGGTAATTATCTGTCATTGATTGATTCCTACAATTTCATTTTCTTCTTTCTTCGCAAGTATCTTGGAGTTCCTGTTCTATACTATATAGCATACAATCCTTAATTTTCTTTAATAATGTATTCACTAATAATATAAATAAATAAATATCATGGGACAATTGAAACCAATTGACCTAGTCCCAAACCAGGCAAAGCCTGTACTATGGGTACTAGACAACGGATAAATATACCTACTTATATGGATAAGTACATACTTATATACAAGACATATCAAGCATCCAAGACCCGAGAACAAACATTCATATTCGTCATACAAACATCTGCCCCGACCGGAGATCAAATAGAAACATAGCATGGACTTTTAGGATGCCCCATGTTTAACTAAAATAGTTATTATAAATTATAAATTATGCAACCCTGGGAAAACATAAACACAATTTTTTTTGAAGTAACTTCTATGAAATATATGGAAAAGTCATAATACATTTAAAAAATTTCATTACCGTGATTTTTAACATCATTGCCGTGACCTGTAAAGAGCTACGGTAAACTACGGTAATGAGGGTTCTGGTAATGAATATTTTGTACATGATGCCGAATAGCCAACCATTTTGAGTGCATTTTTATTTACAATTAACAGATTTGCATAGTATTTAATCTCTCAAAATGCATCAATATGTAAATAAAGTACATTAAATATAAATAAATAAATAAATATCATAGGGCAATTTGACACCAATTGACCTAGTCCCAAACTAGGCAAAGCCTGTACTATGGGTACTAGACAACGGATAAACATACTTATATAGATAAAAATACATACTTATATACATATTAAACAACCAAGACCCGAGAACAAACATTCATATTCATCATACAAACATCTGCCCCTACCGGGATTTGAACCCGGGACCTCAAGCTTCATAGTCAGGGTCTCTAACCGCTAGGCTATTCGGCCGTCAACATTAGACAATACATACCAAGAAAAGGGCTACCCGGCGATGATTTCAAAATTGTGACAATCTCCCGTTTAGCGACTTCGGGATAAGTTTCACGGAAAACGGGGCGCATGTCTGTTCGTCTTGGCATCGCATTAAAGACTTCAGTATCCTGGGTGCGCGTCTGCCAGCGTTTGGTGGCCAGATCAAAGAATTTTGATGCTATTCTCAAAGCGTTTAGTTTCGAGCACGGAAATGATTTTTTTACGGTGACAAACTTTAAGTGTGTTTTTTCTGTGCATTATAGGATTATTTAGTTTTCATATTTATCCGTAATCGATTGCTTATGAATGTAGCTATTGTGGAATGTATTCTTATTAATGTTCTACAGACGCAATTTTTGTACACGTCAATTAATATCTAAATTAACACATTGGAACAGGGTCCGGTAATGAAAATTTCACTACTTAATATTTTTTTATTAATATGATATAAACAAAATCATTAAATCGTCGTAGAATGACCGTAACGTTTGATGGAGTGGCTATGGCCTTAGAAAATTTTATTTTAGACGAGTTACCCAGGGCACATCTCCATGGCAACGAGTGGCAAAAATAATTGATTGCCCCAATAATAGATAAAGTGAGAAAAGCTTTCCCCTGTCAAAATATTTATGACATTGTCATAAAATTGATTTTGGCCTGGCCTGTGGGAAAGGTTTTTCTGCTATGATTATAACCGCGAATCATTTAAAGTTTTAATATAGATAGTGTCTGGGCCCGCGTGGGAACTATAGCCAAAGCCCTCTCATTCCAAGAGGAGGCCTGTGCCCAGCTGTGGGACGTAAAAAAAGGCTGATGATGTGATGTGATAGATAGTGTCACGAAGACTGTTGGTTGCAGCTGACGCCGCCGGCGCGCGGCGCGCTGCCTCCGTCGGCGGTGTGCGCGTGGGCCGCGCAGATACTGACGGCTCTGGAGGGGCTGCACAACGCGGGCGTCATTTGCAGGTCGGTGGCTGCTGGTAGACCTAGTGTCGAGGTCTATATGTCATTCTCCACCAATGAGAGACAAGCTACTGGCTTATGATTGGTGGAAATTGACAGATAGACCTCTTTTTTTTATACGATAAGGAAGGAATGCGCGCAAGTAGGTCACCTGATGGTAAGTGATCACCACTGCCCATAGACACCCGCGACCCCGGAGGATTGCAGTTTCGTTGCCTACCCAGAGGGCTAAGATGAAATGCCTCTTGTGCCAGTAATTTTCTCGGCTGTCTTACTCTCCAAACCGGAACACAACAGTGCAAGTTCTGCTGTTTAGCGGTAGTATTAGCGAGTAAGACCTCACTCTACACTAGCGATCCTAGCCGATCTTTGACGCGCGATAACCCTCTGAGTAAGTCTAAAATTCTAAATGAACACATGTATTGTATGATTTTTATTTTAACGACTTTGAAAAAAAAATTCCCATGCATTTATTCACTGTTTATGTGGCTGAGAATTTATGTGGGAGGATGATTTTTTTATTTCTATTAAAAAAAACTTCGACAAAGAGGTCACTCGTCGAATCCGACTCGGCTGGGCAGCGTTCGGGAAGCTTCGCAGTGTTTTTTCGTCCAAATTACTGCAGTGCTTGAAGTCAAAAGTCTTTGACCAGTGTGTGTTGCCGGTGATGACTTACGGATCTGAGACGTGGGCGCTAACGATGGGCCTCATAAGGAAGCTCAAAGTCACTCAGAGGGCGATGGAGAGGGCTATGCTCGGGGTTCCTCTACGGGACAGAATCAGAAATGATGATATCCGCAGCAGTAGAACTAAAGTTACCGACATAGCCCGAAGAATTGCGAAACTTAAGTGGCAGTGGGCGGGGCACATTGCTCGCAGAACTGACGCAGAAATGGCGTCCACGGACCGGGAGACGAGCTGTCGGTAGGCCTCCAACAAGATGGAGCGACGACCTAGTAAAGATCGCGGGACCGCGGTGGATGCGGAAAACACAAGACCGGTCAGAGTGGAGAGCCTTGGGGGCAGGGACCGGACCACCCTTTCCGCGACAAAAGCCTTTCAGTGGGCGTCCCTTAAACAAAGCTAACCCATTAAAAGACTTTTCCGTTTGAAATGCTAGCCCATTCATTTGACTACCCCTTACCGAAAAACTTACCTAAAAATAAAGCTAGCCCTTTGCAATGGCTTACTGCTATCCTATACGCCTTGCAATCCCTTAATAAGGGTTACCCTTATCATTTAGCGCTTTTTTATAAAGCTATCCCTTTAGTAGTGTAGTGTCGTACTTGAGCCTTGCGTAAAAGAGGCATCGTAGGTATGGTTCGTTTCGTATGTAGCAGCAACGGCGTAAACAACAATAATAACAAATAAGGTCACTTCAGTCCTCACTTACGCAGTAGATTTGTAAAACAAACAAGTACGAACACTGTAAATTACGAATAAATAATAAATATTATTATCTGCAACCGGGAGTTGATCATCGATGAGGTTTATACTTTTAAGTGATTGTCTTTGGTTCTGTAACCTTGGTTGCGATGTTTTTTTTTGGTCTTGTCTTGTCAGTTGAGCGGTTTTGTTTAAAATAATATATGTGGTATACGGACAAGAAAAGTGGTTTTACTATAACAATTAGGAATATAGAAGCTTCCGCTAGTGAACAGGTTTAAATAGATTGTAACAGGTTATGGGCCACCCCATATTCCTGATTTTTGAGTGATTCGAATAAAAAAAAATACAAAATTTACGATCGTAATATACTTTTGACATTTTCTTAATTCATGTATTTTTTTATTAAATTACAATAAATAGAGTTTGCTACTGTAGTAAAAGACCTACAAGAACAAAATATGGCTCAATCGAAAATACAAAACGTGATTTGTCGGTTGGAAGATAGAAACAATTTCCACAACTGGAAATTTAGATTGGAGCTGTTAATGGAGGAGAAAGGCCTTGGTGATATAGTGGCCTGTGCTGACGTAAATGAGAAAAATAAAAAGAAGGACGCAGAAGCAAGATCGCTAATAGTACAGTGCATAGGAGAAAATTTTCTGAAAATTGTGAAAAGGTGCAAAACTGCAAAAGATATGATGAATTCTTTAGAAAATATTTTTACACGAAGAAGCATTATGAATAAATATAATTTGAAGAAGAGGTTAATCGAGTTGAAATGTGACAACAATGAAAAATTGCAAGATTTTTTCTTGAAATTTGACAAACTGGTAAGTGACATTGAAGTGATGTCAGAAATGGCCGAGTCTGATAAAGTGGTACATTTGCTACTCGCGTTGCCCAGTAAATACAAGAATGTTACGACAGCCTTAGAAGCAATGAATGAAGAACTGACTTTAGAAAAGACAAAGAGGACTCTGCTTGATGCAGAAATTAGGCTGGATGACATGATTGCACCAAACCAAGATAGTGCGTTTAATATAGAGTGCTGGAACTGCAAAGGAAAAGGACACACAGCAAGATATTGTCACAAAAATGTCCAAAACAGACATTATTACGCTTTCCAACGTGGAGCTCCTGTCAGAGGTGGTGAGTTGTATAGAAGGGATCGTGGCAGAATGCAGGGACGCAGTCCGGGTATGAATAGAGCATGTACATCGAGGGATGATGCCATAATAGTCCATGAAGAAACCACAGAGGAAGTGGGCTGCATGGTTGATGGAGAATTTAATTTAACTTGTAAGGCATTCTTTAATAAATAAATTTCCTTTGTAGTAGATTCTGGTGCATCACAAAATTTTATATCTGATCTTTATACACAATTTATGACAAACATAAAAAACTTAGAACATCCCATAAAAATTAACACCGCTAATGGTGAAAAATTGTTTGCATATCAAAGCGGCAGTTTACCAATAATATGTGGTAACGTTAAGTTTACTGTCGAGGGACTTATAGTGGCAAATTTAGCCTATAATCTTCTATCTGTACGGAAATTACTGGAAAAACCAAACGAAATCATTTTAGTAAATGAATATGCAAAAATTACCTTTTATAATGGGTCTGTTATTTGGGCATACAATAATGGCAAACTTTATACTTTACAGGGTGAAATTATAATAGAGGATGGAGTCGCGGCTATGTATTCGGCAGATGGCATGTTATGGCATAGACGTTTAGGACATACCGGCTCTAAAACTTTACAAAGGTTACAGCTACCACTCAACGACAATGTATGTAATGCGTGCATGAAAGGTAAGGCAACACGGTTACCATTCAAAACGTTAGAGCGACCTAGGTCACGTCAGGTCTTAGAACTGTTACATAGTGATATAGCGGGCCCATCTAGCATTCCGACTATATAGGATGAAATCTATTTTCAAACGATAATAGATGATTTTTCCCACTTTTGTGTAGTCTTCTTGTTAAAAAGAAAATCAGAAGCAGTTGAAAACATTATTAACTACATCCGTAGATATGAAAACGAATTTGAAAAACGGTAAAAAGGATTAGATGCGATAATGGAGGTGAATACACCTGCAATGAATTACGGCAATTTTGTAACCTGAAAGGTATAGCTTTAGAATATAGTTTACCATATTCTCCTGCTAGCAATGGCGTGGCAGAACGCATGAATCGAAGTTTATATAACAAAGCAAGAACTATGCTTGTTGAAACTCAGCTACCGAAAAACTTGTGGGGTGAAGCTGTAAAATGTGCAGTTTATCAGTTAAACCGTTGCACCTCTATGGCTATTAGCTACAAAACTCCTTGTGAAATCTTATATGGGACTAGAGGCTTAAACAAACTACGTGCATTTGGTGCAAAGGCGTGGGCCTACATTTTACCTAAACCTGATAAACTTTCAGAGAGAGCCCGTAAGTGTAGAATGGTAGGATATAGCAGGACAGGGTATAATTTATGGGATCCTAACAACAACAAAATAATAGTGTCACGAGATGTGAGATTCGATGAAGACAATATTATATACAACGAAAGTAATCAAACTAATAACGAACAAGAGTGGCAAAGAGTAAGTATGTCAGAAATTAATTCGGAAAATAATTATAGGATTACTGACCCTGAATAAGATAATGAATATAGAGAAGAGGTTATCGTTGATAATACAAATGTCGATGAAGGAATTATGGATCCAGAAGAAATATTTGAAGATTGTACTGAAGAAAATTTAAACGAGAAAAACGACGCTCCAAATGAGCATGTGATAAAAACAAGAAGAGGCAGAAGTGTTAAGCCTCCGAAAAGATTAGAAGATTATGAAACACATGTGGCTTACTGTTTGTGTACGGGTGATCCAAGTTCTTACAAGGATGCAGTTGAAAGAGGCCAAGAGTGGCAAGACGCTATAGAGAAAGAATTAAGTTCCCTTAAATGTTTGGGAACATGGGAAGAATCGACATTGCCTAAAGATAAAAAGGCTATAGATACCAAATGGGTATTCACTACTAAAAAGGATGGTACAAAAAAGGCCAGATTAGTGGCAAAAGGTTTTCAAGAAGAAACACTATTTAATGTTTATGCACCAGTAGCTCGTATGCCCACAATTCGTATGATGCTGTGCCAAGCAGTACAAAATGATATGTATATGAAACAATTAGATGTCCCAACGGCCTTTTTAAATGGTTTCTTAAAAGAAGATGTCTATATAAAACCGCCTTTGGGAGTAAAGGTTGAAAAGGGTGTTGTTTTGAAACTAAAAATATCGCTATATGGGTTGAAACAAGCACCTACATGCTGGAACGAAAGACTTCTTTCCATTTTAACCCAGAAAGGTTTTATACAATCAAAACATGATTTTTGTTTATATGTTTTGGAAGAAGTATTTTTGCTAGTTTATATTGATGATATAATTCTAATGTCAAAAAGTAAAATGAACCTAAATAAGTCACATGATTTCTTAAAAACTGAATTCAATGTCAAAGATCTTGGAGAGGTGAGTGCTTACTTGGGATTGGATATAGTGAGATCGTCAGAATCAATTTCAATTTCTCAAGAATCAGCAATAAATAGGTTGCTTGATAAATTCAACATGACTGATTGCAAAGGAGCGGAGACGCCAATGGAAGTAAATTTCACAACAGATGACAATGAACCCATTACCTACGATATACCATATCGTGTGCTTATAGGTAGTCTTCTATACCTAGCTACTTCAAGTAGACCTTATATTTGTTTCGCAGTATCTTTCTTAAGTAGATTTTTGGATGAGCCTACTTTATCACTGTGGAAAGCAGCTAAGCGAGTTTTGCGGTATCTAAAAGAAACGAAGTCAAAATCTCTCTTATATAAACGGGATAGCACTTGCAGCGTAGTTGCCTATACCGATGCTGACTGGGCTGGCGACAAAAAAGACAGGAAAAGCGTGAGTGCTTCTGTTGTTTTCTTTGGAAACAATTTAGTGGCCTGGTTCTGTAAGAAACAAAACGTTGTCGCCTTATCAACAGCCGAAGCTGAATATGTAGCTGCGGCTCTAGCGTGTACAGAATTAATTTACAAGTTTTAATTTTTAATTTACAAAGGCTTTGTTACAAGATTTTAACAGTCTCTCAAGTTCTATGTTACTTGTAGATAATCAAAGTGCGATTAAGTTAATGGAGTCAAATGAAAATAGTAAGAGGTCAAAGCATATTGATATAAAATACCATTTCATCAAGGATTTAATTAGTAAACGAGATATAATTGTGAAATATGTGAGCACAAATGAAAACGTAGCAGATATTTTGACAAAGGCTTTAGGAAAACTGAAGCACAATTATTTTGTACACAAACTAGGCTTTAATTGAATGGTTTCTTTATATGACTGTTTAGACAATGTTGCGATAATGAGATATAATGATTATTGTCATTCTCAATTTCAACAACTTGTGATTGTGTGATACTTAGTAAACTAAAATGACGTAAAGTTTTTGAAATTGAGGGGGGGGGGGGGGGGGGGTAGAGATTGTTAAATGAAAACTTAATATATTGATAATTTGTTTATGATATTTTCTTTCCTGGTTTGTTAAATGAAAACATAAGTGTTGATATTTTGTTTACTTATTGTGTTCTCTATTGTTTGAAATTAGAATTGAGGGGGGATGATGAAGTTTATACTTTTATGTGATTGTCTTTGGTTTTGTAACCTTGGTTGCGATGTTTTTTTTGGTCTTGTCTTGTCAGTTGAGCGGTTTTGTTTAAAATAATATATGTGGTATACGGACAAGAAAAGTGGTTTTACTTTATCAATTAGGAATATAGAAGCTTTCGCTAGTGAACAGGTTTAAATAGATTGTAACAATCATAACATTGGCACGTGTCTAAGACTAAAGAAAAAACGATGCACCCGACCCGCGCAAAGCGGCAACAGCCAACCACAATCACAACTCTTTGCCATTGAAAATTGGACCGTATTTCAAGTTGAAATTTTCACCTGAAAAAAGTGACTTCGCGCGGTGCGCGCGCGAATATCAAAGAACGCCGCCGCCTGCCGGTGCCGCCACCGACAATCGCTTACTATTGGATTCGGAGTAATAGTGTGCTTTATGAACAAGGTAGACGGTTTAATTTAGCACGCTTTATGCTAAAAGGGAAGCCTTTTATAAGGCTAACCCTTATAAGCGATATGCAAGGTGTTGGTGAGCGGATGATAAGGGTTTCGTAAGGGTATTGGGATACCGATTGCTCAAATAGGTTAGCGTTTATATAAGGGCTTTAAAAGCAAAATGAAAGGGTTTCGTCGGGCAAAGGGTATGGTGAGTTAAGTCTTATGCAAAACCCATACAAAACCCCTAATAAGGGATAGCGGGCCGGTCCCTGCTTGGGGGAGGCCTATGTTCAGCAGTGGACGTCTTTCGGCTGACATGATGATGATTGTGATGAAAAAAAACTTTAGAGGGGTGTTCACTAAGACTTATTCAACCTCTGACTGAAGTCTTGACGGTCCATTAAAATGATCCCTGTACAAGTATGTATTGATGTAGGTGTATAAGTATGTTTATCCGTTGTACCCATAGTATAGGCTTTGCCTAGTTTGGGACGTCATTAGGGTAGTTGACTGTTGTCAAAATAAAATCATTTTACATTTTCACTTATCAAATTTCCGAAAATACTCGTAAAAAACCGATGCCTTACTTATTATTGCAATTAAAACGATTTTTAATTTAACAAAAACTAATGAAAGGAGGCAGTTTGATCACTGAAAATAATAACGTCATAATTCTGTCATCTATACCTATAAAACAGTACCGTGACTGACTGACTGACAGACAACGCACAGCCTAAACCACTGGACCTATAGACTTAAAATTTGGCAAACATAGACTTTGAGTATTCTACAGGTGCACTAAGAAGGGATTTTTCGAAATTTCCACGGGATAGGGAACTAGCCCATTTTGATATACTTCACGGGGGCAAAGCCGCGGGGCATAAGCTAGTTCAATACAAACTTCACACTAACGTATCCGATCAAATCGTTGACATTTAACATTTCAAAAAGTTGCTGATTTGACCAAGAGGCAACATCCCTATTGTCCCATGATATTTCACCTCACCACCAGCCTTTTTACGTCCCACTGCTGGGCACAGGCCTCCTCTCAGAATGAGAAGGCTTGGGCTATAGTTCCCACGCGGGCCCATGATATTTATTTAATTGGATTTGTTTCCAGAGACCTGAACCCCTCCAATATCCTGCTGAGCGACGGCGGGCAGGTGATCCTGACGTACTTCGTGGGGTACTCCGCCGACGTGAGCCTGGCGCGGCGGTCGCGGAGCCTCGCGCGCGGGCCCGCCGACCTGTACGCGGCGCCCGAGCTGTACGGGGACGGGTGTCTCGAGGACGCTGGCGCGGTCTGCGACTACTGGAGCTACGGGGCTGTTATGTATGAGCTCATCTGTGGATTTGTAAGTAGCTTTATAATCTGTTTTTAATACGACGAGGAAGGAGAAGATATTTTCTGTACAATAAAGCGTTTACTTACTTAGTTAGTTACTTTTTAATTGCCACTCTATGCCATGGCGATGTCCCCTGGGTAACTCGTCTAAAATAACATTTTTCTAAAGCATCATTCCATCAAACGTTAGGATTTTCAACAGTTATATGCCAATTCCCTCATGCTTCATCTCCTAAGCTAATCTTGATTTTCAGTTTAGTGGTGCCTTAGAAAATCTTTTTTTAGTTAAGTTACACAGGGGAGATCTCCATGGCAACGAGTGGCAATGAAAAGTGATATATTTTATTTGGCAATAATTTTAAGACAAGTGACTATTCTAGTACATTTGATTTGAATCTTAAATCTTGGTGTTAGGGTTGAAATTGTAACTACACTTATGTGGTTGATAAATCGTACTGTCTGGAAAACAGTTTTTATTTTAATTTCAAAGATCAATATCTCAAAAACGGATGAGCCGATTTTGATCAAACATATCTAAGTTAATTGTTTTTGCAGTCGGGTTTTTCTTTTTTTTTTCCAGCCTTTGTCGCGCTACCATAAGACGGTTTTCAACAGCCACACGGCGCTGGTGCTGCCAGATCAGTTACCCGTAGAGGTGGAGTCTCTGCTCACTCAGGTAGAACACGATAACTGTGGTGTAGTGCTCTAGTAGTGTGGCATGTGGCACGAAATTCGATTCTAGGGGTTTGACTTATGGTCTCTCAAGCAGAGGCTCGTGAGTTCAAACCCCGGTTCGCACCTCATGATTTTTCGGATTTTATTGGCGAAATTACATTTGTAATTTATCACGAGCTTTTCGGTGAAGGATAACATTGTGAGGAAACCTGCACACACTTGCGGAACAATTCAATGATGTGTGTGAAGTTCCCAATCGGCACTGGGCCCGTGTGGGAACTATAGCCCAAGTCCTCTCATTGTGAGAAGAGGCCTGTGCCCAGCAGTGGGACGTAAAGGCTGGTGATGAATAGAATTATTTAGCTTTAGCAGATTAACTGGTAGAGATCCTTTTAAGGGATAAGTTCGCCTGTGTACATTTGCTTTTGTTCTGTTATCTGTTATTTTATGTTTTATTTTGGTCAATCAACTTTTTAATGCCACTCGTTGCCATGGGTATGTCCCCTGGGTGACTCGTCTAAAATAACATTTTCTAAGGCACCACTCCCCTTAAGTCAGGATTTGCATGCTTAGGAGATGAACCATGAAGGAATTGGCATTTAACTGGCGAAACTCCTAGCGTTCGATGGAGTGGTGCCTTAGAAAATCTTATTTAGACGAGTGACCTGGGGGACATCTCCATGGCAACGAGTGGCAAAGAAAAGTTGATTGACCCATGTGCAGCAAAGAGATATACATACGTAGTCACCAGCAATAATACATGATAATGGACAGGGCTGTAAAAATATCTGATCACGTCACGATCAAGAAAGCAAAAGTATATGACGACACTCGACGGCATAAAGATCTAAAATGGGTTGCGGCTGGCATTAATATCGTTCTTGGTTAAGGGCATAAATATCGGACACTGAGTCGCTTAAAAATATCTTATACTCATCAAAATCAAAATTATGTGACTCATCACCAGCATAAATATGTATTCATTTTGGATGCAAACACCTCAGATCACACGGGCGGCATAAATATCTGACATGTTATAAAATCGAAAATATGTCATCAATCAGCAAATATGAACTTAATTCGCTTGTCTTACGAATCTAAAATGAATGCAGCGATCTGACGCTTCTTGAAAACAGTGCATACTTGTCACTACATAATGTCTATCTCACATTTCTCAGCCTTTAAAATAAGAACAGTACTTATGTGCTTGAAGTTTTTTATTAGCGGTTAAACTCCTAAAAATAATTACGTCAACAGGGTATGTCATATTAGAAACGAAGAACTGAATTTGTTGGATTTAGATAAAACAAAATATGAGACAAACATATGCAATGACAAGTACGCAGTGTTTTCGAGAAGCGTCAGATCGCTGCATTCAAATTAGATTCGTAATACTACTGTATTAAGTTCATGTTTGCCGATTGATCACATATTTTTGATGTCGTCAAGTATCAGATATTTTTAAGGGACTCGGTGTCCGATACTTATGCCGTTACCCAAGAACGATATTTATGTCGTCATATGTTTTTGCCTGCTACCATGATCGGATATTTTCGCAGCGCTGTCCTTAATCATATATTACTGCTGGTGCCATACACCTGGTCGGCCCGCAGCTGCTGACGTTTGACCCGGCGGCGCGGCTCGGGCGCGGCGGCGCCGGCGCCGTGAAGCGCCACCCGTACTTCAGGCAGACCGACTGGCCCGCCGTGCCCGGCGCCTGGGCGGCCCCCGGCTGGCCACTGCGCAGTCCGTAATACCGCGTCTGGGGATTAACGAACAACTTGCAGTGTACATCATGGTGGACGTAGACAGTACATAGCACAAACGTCATCAGTCAATTTTTCTGCTGTTCAAAATTATGTCATAATCCAAAGTCACTGAATGTCAAATATCATTAGCAATAGAAGTTTACTTAAAACATTTTTCTTTTGAATCATCATCAATTTCTATAGCGTTCTTTTTGTGTTTTTTTTATTACACATTTTTAGTAGGTGTAAAATCAGAAGAGACTAGAATTCAGGTTTTCACTTTTCAGTTCTGCCAAATTAAGGGTTTGACTACATTTCATATCTATACCTATAACACAGTACCGTGACTGACTGACAGACAACGCACAGCCTAAGCCACTGGACCCAGAGTCATGAAATTTGGCACACATGTACCTTGAGTGTCTTAAAGGTGCACTAAGAAGGGATTTTTCAAAATTCCTACGGGATAGGGAACTAACTTCATTTTGAAATATTTTACGGGGGCATAAGCTAGTTAGACATAACGGAAAATTGAAAACGGAATAATGACTGCGATTACCTTATAGGTCTGATGAGCTCCCGATGATTCGACGCAGTTGTATGCCCCGTTTACATTATGTCTAATGCAATTAACCGCGGATGATTTAAATCTATTACAGTTTTATATCATTTCGTATTTTCAAATAGCCGTGATAGCCTAGTGGTTTGACCTATGGCCTCTCAAGCAGAGGTTCGTGGTAATTAATTGAATCAGGCGTAACCTTGCGGAGGTCCATATTTATGAACTAAAAACAATTACTTTGCTCACCTGAGACATTTTGCGCGGCGTTTTGTCGCGGGTGAGCAAAGTAATTGTTTTTAGTTCATAGAGGTTCGTGGGTTCAAACCCCGGCTCACACCTCTTTGAGTTCTTCGGAATTTATGCGCGGAATTACATTTCTAACTTATGAGCTTTTCGGTATCAAAAAAAAACAGCAGGTCGATTTTTGAATCTCACTTGGTGAGTAAATTCTCACCCATGACATTAATATCACTATTTTCCGAAAGCCTTATTTTTGAATGTCATACCCGTCTACTAACATGCAGCTAAATTGCGTTTCTGTCGTAGACAAGCATGTCAACATAGTAGATTGAGGTTAGCTGTCACTGCCAGTGGTGAAGAAGTCACTCAGTCAGTCAGTCAGTGAGTGAGTGAGTTTAGAACTTACATAAAAGGGTAGTTTGGAATTTATAAAATATTAGTGGGTACGTTGGTTTTGTCATTAACTAAGTTGAGTACATGGTTTACATATGTCAGTAGTGGAAGTGGTGGAATGTTGAGCGGTTGTTGTTGTGCTTCGTAAATGGCCTCGTGGAGAGTGCCGAAACGCGTCAGCGTTTAGTATAGTGGTGGTGGTGATAGTTGGGTCTGTGTGGCATGTGTTGATTCGTGTAGCAGTGGAGGCGGAGGTGTTGCATGGAAACATACATTTGCCGCACAGATATAACTATTTGTCATTAGTGGTCGCGGGTGAGCAAAGTAATTGTTTTTTAGTTCATAAATATGGACCTCCGCAAAGTAACGCCTGATTCAATAAATCACTCAGTGATCTCGTTTACGAGTGGGTGGGGGCATTCGTATTTGATATCATAGGCATGAGAATTTTAGTCACCAGTGAGATTAAAAAATACTTACTTTTTAGAAATCAGTGAATTTAGTAACCGGGTGAGATTCAAAAATCGACACCCGGGATCCTAAAGAAACAGACGGAAGGTTGTATATGAAACTACCCTAAAATTAAGGGATTAGCTTTTCAGGACTTTTTTGTGATTCTAAAATTATGATTCATGTTCGCTCGCGACTCGCGCGAACTGTCGAACATAATATTAAATTGGTTTAAAATACGAGTTTAATATACATAGTAGATTTTCTTAGACATAATGAAAACGGGATATCGACCGCGATCACCTTATAGGTTTGAATGCATGTAACTACGTCCAAATATCGGGAGCTCATCAAACCTATAAGGTGATCGCGGTCGATATCCCGTTTTCATTATGTCTAATGCAATTAACCGCGAATCATTTGAAACTGTTAGATTTTCTTTTCTTATTAAATGGTTATGAAAACTTTTGTAATTTGTACTGTTGCGTTACAATATTTTGATTAGTTTTATGAAGGACGTTAAAACCAAGAGGACTGCCAATGTTTATACAATATCGCGGTCCTTTGCAACAATAAGCCTGCTGTAGCTAGTTCACTATAGAGGGGTCTGTGTACCATTCATTTCGTATGGCACTTAGACCTCTGTTTAACATAATAGCGCCATCTATGTCGGTTTTTTCTTTCAGTTCATAGATTGCGTTATTGTGTTGTGGAGAGGCCCAAGTGTCTTACGAAATTAATGCTGCTGCTAAGCAGCCGTGCTTGCACTGTTGTGTTCAAGACAGCCGAGGAAATCACAGGCACAGTATCCCGTGGGTCGTGTTTTATAAAGCTACAAGTTGTAATTTACAAGCGGAAGTCTCTTTCTAACAGAAGGTGATAGAATGAGACTTCCGCTTGTAAATTGTAACTTGTAACTTTATAAAACATGGTACTGATGTCTGACATTATGTCAGTCTAATGACAGCTAATGAGTGAGATGAGCGCTGCACAGGTGCGTGCCATCTTTAATGTTTTATATATCGTTGTTGGGTGGCGGGTGCGGGTGTCTATGGGCAGTAGTACTCACTTACCTTCAGGTGGCCCACTTGTTCGTTTGCCTTCCTTATAGTATTAAAAACACGGTACATTCTATAGTGAAACTATCTACAGCATGCTTATTGGTGTAAATAGTTTCACTATTGAATTGATGTTTTTTTTTTTCATTTAATAAACTTTAATTTAATTTAATAATTTAACATTGACAGTCCTCTTAGTTTTATCGTCCTTGTTTTTTGTATTTTTCCTTTGATATTTATATTCCTTTTTTTTCGTATGAATCTCGTTGAAGAATCCCAAAGAAGAAAAGGGAGTAGCAATTCTTGCCTTAAAATATGGTCCAAATTTAATGCGACAGAGTATTGTAGAGTGGGGTCTTAGAAATCTTATTTTAGACGAGTTACCCAGGGGACGTCTCCATGGCAACGAGTGCCAATTAAAAGTTGATTGACCCATATGGCAAAGGCTAAAAACACGACGAAAGCCTTGAAACCAAAATCAATTCTTAAAATACTGCAATTTATTAGCTACGTGGGATCTTTTTACGTGTAAAGATCTTGTGAAATAAAATAAGTTAGTGTTACCACTATTAAATATGTAGCCTATTTAGGCAGACTTGCACTGACTTGGGTTAGGTACTAACCCGGGGTGAACGTAATGTCGGACGACACAAACACGTCAAGTTAACGCAACGTCAAACGACACAAACACGTCAAGTTAACGCAACGTCAGACGACACAAACACGTCACGTTAACGTAACATCCGACTACACAAACACGTCAAGTTAACGTAACGTCAGATGACACAAGTAAACACGTCAAGTTAACATAACGTCAGACGACACAAACACGTCACGTTAACGTAACGTCAGACGACACAAACACGTCAAGTTAACGCAACGTCAGACGACACAAACACGTCAAGTTAACACAACGTCAGACGACACAAACACGTCAAGTTAACGCAACGTCAGACGACACAAACACGTCAAGTTAACGCAACGTCAGACGACACTAACACGTTAAGTTAACGCAACGTCAGACGACACAAACACGTCAAGTTAACACAACGTCAGACGACACAAACACGTCAAGTTAACACAACGTCAGACGACACAAACACGTCAAGTTAACGCAACGTCAGACGACACAAACACGTCAAGTTAACGCAACGTCAGACGACACAAACACGTCAAGTTAACGCAACGTCAGACGACACTAACACGTCAAGTTAACGCAACGTCAGACGACACAAACACGTCAAGTTAACACAACGTCAGACGACACAAACACGTCAAGTTAACACAACGTCAGACGACACAAACAGGTCAAGTTAACGCAATGTCAGACGACACAAACACGTCAAGTTAACGCAACGTCAGACGACACAAACACGTCAAGTTAACGTAACCTAAGACGACACAAACACGTCAAGTTAACGCAACGTCAGACGACACAAATACGTCAAGTTAACGCAACGTCAGACGACACAAACACGTCACGTTAACCCAACGTCAGACGACACAAACACGTCAAGTTAACCCTACGTTAGTGGCTATCTCAGGTCGGTACAAGTCGGCCTTATAATGTTAATAATGTAATGACATGAATTTACTAATTTAAGTTAATTTACTTAAATTTTAAAATATTGTATTAATTGTTTACAATTGTAGTATAATCAACTTAGTCAAAATTTTAGTCGGTATGGGTAAATTTGTGTGATCAGACGATTTTTGTTTGTAGCGGAGACAGCGTTTGAGTGAATGTGATATTGTCTCGCATTTGTAGCGTGTGACGTCCATACGAACATATACTATGTATTTTAAGGGCTGTAAGTATAAGCCCCAATGAACGTAAATTGGTAGGTTTTAGACTCAAGATACCTAATCTTGAACTAAAAAACAATTACTTTGCTCACCCGCGACCACTAATGACAAATAGTTATATCTGTGCGGCAAATGTATGTTTCCATGCAACACCTCCACCTCCACTGCTACACGAATCAACACATGCCACACAGACCCAACTATCACCACCACCACTATACTAAACGCTGACGCGTTTCGGCACTCTCCACGAGGCCATTTACGAAGCACAACAACAACCGCTCAACATGCCACCACTTCCACTACTGACATATGTAAACCATGTACTCAACTTAGTTAATGACAAAACCAACGTACCCACTAATATTTTATAAATTCCAAACTACCCTTTTATGTAAGTCCTAAACTACCCTTTTTTAAGAAATGAATTCCAAACTACCCTTTTTATTTTTATTTTTAATCTACGCCAGGTACCCCGTTATTTTTAACCGAGTACGGTAAAAAGAGAAGTCATGTTCTCATTATTACTATGACACATTATTAAAATTAGAACCAAGTCGTAACAAAGGCGAAGAAACCAAATTAACTTGTTCATTAATAATAGACCCCATGTTGTTGTACCTAATTATTTCCAATTGTTCTAAAACCGATAGCCGCAAACCCTTATCACAATAATGTAAAATTTCGTACGTATCTGAGTCTAACAACGAATGATTCGTTTGTAATAAATGTTTGGCAAAGTTTGATTTCTCTGGATGATCGTGCCTATATGACGAGACATGCTCTTTAAATCTAGTATCAAAGCTTCGACCGGTTTGTCCAATGTATACTTGACTACAGTCGCCACAAGTGAGTTTATATACGCCCGACCTGTTCCCTTTATCCACCTTTTCTTTGTTATTACAAAGTCTAGAACGTAAAGAATTAGTAGTCTTAAAGGCAACATTGATGTTATTTGATTTTAAAATATTATAAATCTTGTCAGACAACCGGCCAACATAAGTAATACTAGATCTAAATTTGTTAGTAGGCTGAGATGGCAACGCAGAGTAAAGCATGCTATTCACTATCCGTCCCTGCTTCTTTTGAACCAGACTATTAACCATTGCTGTACTATAACCATTTGTTGTTGCTATCTGATATATAGTATGTAACTCAGAATCATAATGCTCTTTCGACAGAGGTACAGTTAGTAGTCTATGTACATAACAATGGAAAGCAGCCAGTTTATGCTGCCATGGGTGAGTAGAATTTGCAGGTATGACAGTATCTGTGTACGTAGGCTTACGGTAAATTTGAAACTGGTGCCTATTATTTACTCTTGTAATAGTTAAATCCAGAAAATTTAATGAACGATTTTCCTCTAATTCTCGTTTGAACTTTATTTTTGGATGTTTGTTATTGAGAGCACTAATAAACAAATCTAGCTGCCTCATACTCCCCTTCCAACATAAAATGAAATCATCAACATACCTATAATAATATACTAAATTGTTCCCCACTATATATTGTTTTTCAAAGTTATCCATGAAAACGTCAGCCATTAAAGGACTAAGAGGTGACCCCATTGCTAAACCATCACTCTGCAAATAATATTGACCATTAAATCTGAAATAATTTTGTTTCATGCATAAAGTTACTAATTCTATTAACTCACAAACCTCCCCCGGATGTAAACGCTTCCTTTCTAAGTGACATCTAAGAATATTTAAGGTTTCACTATATGGTACGTTGGTAAACAAACTATCCACATCTAAAGAAAGTAATGTTGAGTTTGGCGGTATATTAATGTCTTTAATTTTATTTACTAAATCTGAACTATGCACAGATATAACTATTTGTCATTAGTGGTCGCGGGTGAGCAAAGTAATTGTTTTTTAGTTCATAAATATGGACCTCCGCAAAGTAACGCCTGATTCAATAAATTACCTAATCTTGAGTTTAAAAAATAAAACTTTTTTTTTCATACTAATTAATTCGGCACTCAGTGTATCGGTAACAAAGCTAACAACTAACACCAAGGACGATAAAACCAAGAGGACTGCCAATGGCTATACAATGTCGCGTTCCTGTAAATTAATGAGCCTGCTGTAGCTAGTTCCACTATAGATAGGTCTCTGTACCATTAATTTTTTATGACACTTAGATCTTTGGCTAACACAATAGCGCCATCTAAATTAGTTTTTTCTTTCAGTTCATAGATGGCGCTATTGTCTAGCGAGGTCTAAATGTCATACCAAATGAATGGTACAGAGAGCCCTCCGTAGTAAAACTAGCTACAGCAGGCTTATTATTTCAAAGGAACGCGACATCGTATAGACACTGGCAGTCCTCTTGGTTTTATGGTCCTTGCTAACACTTAATTTATAATTTAACTCCTAGTAACACGTTGTCAAATAAATGTTTGAATTACATTGCTGCACGAGAAAATTTTAAAAATTTATAACTTTCGTCATTGTTATATTTTCTTGATAAAACAGTTCACAGCACTTAAAGCTATCGTTACTCAAAATGTATGTTCATTATGAAAGTCACACGCGTATATCGATTATCCTAATGTAATGTTTGGTCGAATAATCGTTTGTCATAATTGAAGTTCATTTACTTATTCATTGATTAAGTCACACTGAAAACACAAATTTTTCAGCAAAGATATAAAATAAACCTAACCTAACCTATTCCACATATCCATTGACTGACCAACACCATGGACTTCGGGTTGGCGCTTGAAAACGTCCGAACCAAAAGACCACTAATCGAGCGTCAGCCAGTCTTAGTTCGGTCGAACGACAGCGCTGTGGCGTATGGCCTGTCATCGACAAATGCCGTGTTGTACTGGGACACATTTTTCGTGAATTTTGTACTAGACCCAAAGTCCATGGTTTTAGTAAGTCAATGTACATAGTCCATGTAAAAGATTTCCCTAAATATTTTCAGTTTCAGCTGGAGAAAAATTAGGACAAACAATTATTCGACCAAACGTTACATTAGGTCAATTAATTTTATGCGACGCAACGGGCACCGCGAATTAATATTGCAAAATGTGTGTTGTGCCACTACTTTCTACGATCGCCTAATCGACGGCTTGGTAATTTACTTAAAATTAATGATTAATGATTCGTTATCATAGGCATTTAAGCATATCGACAGTACTCTGACTCAACCTCGTATCTAAGTTTTGACGAAATTGGAATAACCACTCTAACCCGCGAGCCTAAGGTGGTTATTCCAATATCGTCAAAGTTTATATAAGAGGTTGAGTCAGAGTACCCTCGATATAAGGTTCTATGTTTTTATTTTTTTGAGCACAACAGTTTTTTTTAAACTAGCAATGCAATGTGAAACTTGAATCGTGATTAGAAAAGTATTATGTGATTCAGTGTCGTCATAGGCACCTTTAATTCATAAAGATAAAACACACTGAATTTTCTGAACATTATTCTAATTTAACTTGTTTTTTTTTTTACGTAATAAAGCCTATACACAAAAAAAATTGTAAAACATACAACTTTATAAGCTACGAATACAGAAAGCGGTAGGGAAGCGAAAGAGTTTCGTGTTCAAGTTTGTATGGAACTGTTCGCACTAAAATCCGTTACTTCTTTCTGTTTGTCGCTGTTATATTGGTGATCTAATGTCAGTGGAAAACACTGAATTCAAAGATTTTGGGAATCCTAAGCGTAACTAAAAAGTATTATCAGAAAATGTATTTACCTAGTAGTTCTTATATAATTTAATAAATTATAATTATAAAATTATTTTAGAAGTTAGCTTGTGTAGGTTTGCTTGGCTTGATCTCAGTTTGCTTGCGGCCCGCTAGATGGCGATAAATATGTGGATATATGAAATAAATAAAAATGGGACACAAAGTGTTTTATTTACTGTTATTATTATTATTTTCTTATTTGAAATAAAAACAGATTGTGATTTTAATAAACTTGCATTTTTAGAATATAAAAGCATAAAGTCGAGTTTCAAAAACAGGGTAGTGGCGCCACGGTCTATGCGAAGTGCTTGTATGGAAAATTAGTTCAGGTTTTACCCACCGTGCGTTTTTCACCTTTTGAAAACGACTACAGCGGGAAGAAATTAGAGGCGAGAGCGCCACTTTCTTCGTAATTGATAATTTTTTTAACACTGCTTGAATACTTATGGTAAAAAAATAAAAAAGTCTTAGTTATTCTTTCATCCGTTCCGTATCAAAAAATACATGGAAAGTCTGTTTTTTATGCTTAGTTTCTACCATCACCATGTCATGTCATGACATTAACATTCAGGCGGCGTCCGAACAACAAAATCCGATCTATTGTGACAGGAAGTCACGAAACATAACACCCAATTAATTTGTTCAGGTACCAATGGCGCCACTGTCTTGACAACTGCAAACTTTTTGTATGGGGAAATGTTAGTTCCAGATTTTGCCACTTGTAAATTTAAGTTGGTAATATTATAGTTTATTTTATGTCAACGGAAGAGGTGGTTTTGGTTGCGTGAGTAAGAAATTACCATGAGGGGGGGGGGGGGGGGGGGTTGACGACACCCCTATGGTGGTGTAGAGGTCAACCTGAGGTCTCTAGCCTTTTCTTTTATGGACGGCAAGTCCCATTTTAAAACTACAAACTTTTGCAAAAACAGAGGGTCGAGCACGACTTGTCGAATCCTGCGTAACGTTACGGTTATCGTATCGAGATCGAGAAACCTCATACTAAATTTTAGTTCCAAATACGCTCACGGGCGGGCGCTGTTCTAAACTCTACAACGTTTACTATTCGATTTTACGTTACGCAGCATTCGTAAAGTCGTGCTCGACCCTCTGGTCCTTCGAGGTGGTGACATCTATTGACAAATCATTAATGATAAGATATCCAAAACAAGAAATATTAGGTAGGTACCTACATGGCACTCGCTTATTTCTACAAGAGTTTTACCACTACCTACATCAACACTCAACATGACAATGTAGCCTATACATACACAGCGAGAAAACTATTACATCATTCAAAAATGGGCAAGTACCTACCTACAACTTATTTAAATTCTGCATTGGTCCCAGCCTCGCATACCACGCGAGGCCAAAGCATTTCTTCTGAGGTGATCAACTTATTTTCACCACTACTATGTACAACAAACCTTGAAATAATATCAAATAAAGCATAAATACGCTCGCACTGCTCCCCCGTTCACTTGCACACATCGCTTACAACACAATTGAACAAAAATATACTCTAAGAAAAATGTCATAAGGTAACTTCGAAGTCAACTTAGAGCCTTCTTATAGTTATTGTTAAAATTCACGCCAATCACTAGTTTATGTTGAAGATAATTAAAGTTAAAAATGGCATGACGGCGATAATGTTTGCTAACTTATTATAAACCGATTGTACGAAAATGCATCAGTATTGTACTTTATTTAAGGATACTCAACGACTTTTTGATTTTACAGCGTTATAGAAGAAAACAAATTTAACTTTCCCGTTTTTTTTATTACATAGCAACTTTATTACAAGCTAGATAAAGAATAATTTTGTCTGAGGTGTAGGTTTCAATTTGATAAATGTTACGTTGGTATTCTCGAACCAATCTTCGGAGAATGCAAGACGCCGATTGGCTCTCAACAGTCTTCCCTTCGTCAACGGAAGGCGCGAACGTTCCGCGCATGCGTCATCGCAGCGCCGTATTGTGTTTTTAATAAAAAAAAAGAGTGTTTTTATGTGAACGATTACAAACTTTGACGTTTAAAGTTTTTAAAAGAACTTCTAAAGAAGCTTTGAAGTGAAGTTTTTATGCCAAGTGTTTTTTGAATTGGAATTCACCACGTAGGTCTGTTGGAAACGGGTTTTCGGCCACTGTGTACGGATTTAGTAACTTGCATAATTTTATGATTATTGTTAACCTGCATTAGGAACTCGAATAGCGGCTTATCAATTTGGTCGTGTCTTATTGGTTTCTACTTGGAAAGGTAAGATATTTATAAGTTTTATGTCATAAAATGTACAAAATATGCCTAAGTACTTAGGTAGGCTCTCCAAAAGTAACGCATCATCATATCATGCCTTTAAGACGGATTAGACGAAGGTACATTAAATGTAGGTACCTAGGTACTTACAAAATATAATGGTCTCAAAAAGACTAGTTTTTTCATGTAATTTACCCGAGTACTTCCTTGCCTTGACACAACTTTGGTAAACAAAAAGCTTAACATGGATTCAGGAAGTAATTTAAAAGTTGTTAAGGACGTTTGCCATAAACTGACTTGCCTTTTAAAAATAAAAACCTATAAAGCATACATCCTCTTTAAATCAGCTAATGCATTGAAAATGCTAAGTAATTCATTTTTTATTTTTAACTTCTGCTCGGAATGCGAATTTAGAATTAATTATTGACGCAATCAGTATTCATGGCCAGTATTTTTTAAACCGGCTCGCTTAATTTATTTTTAAAAGTAAAATTGAACGCAACCCTTCGAGGTAGCAGCGCAGGAAATTAAAAATAAACGTGATATGTCAAACCAAGACTAGAGTGACCATAAAAATGCTAAGAGTGGGACAGTATTTACTTGCAACATTATTAGGTAGGTTAGGTAGGTACTTACTTACTTACTTTTTTTGAAATTATTTTAATAAAATATACCTACATGGTTTCTGCAGCTGTGTATTCTTGGTAGATTAATTTAAACCAAGTAAATAAGTAGGAACCTACCTAGATAAGTATGAAGTTAACTACTTACATGTGGTGATAAAAATAAGTCCTAAATTTATAATGTTAAATGTTAATGTATAAAAGCAAGTTTCTAACTGCCAGTTAGGTTGGTCTTAACTCCATTGGAGCAAAGATGGTAAACCTGCTAGGTACCTAGTCTATAAAACGACATACCTACTTACAAGAACCACAGAAAAGGAAAACTGCCGTCATAAGAGAAAAGGCAGCTAAGTCAATGTAAATTCATTAACTAAGTAAGTATGCTGCGTTCTTTCATAATGACGGTAGAAATCGAGAAATAAAGTGTGTAAATGAAACTAGTAATTTCAATGTTAAAATCACATTCCTTAAACCTCTGGCTTGTTTCCAACTGTAGTTGATTTATTTATCTAAAGAGATCCGTCTCTATTTACTGACATAGTGAAACACAGAGCAACTCCCAAAATTGAATGAAAATGCGAAATGCAAGTCAATGAAATAGGTACTTAGATATCCCCTATCAGTATGACTCAACTCAACGACTTGCATACATAACTAAACTCAAAAACAATTAATAATTAAAAACAACTTATGACTAATACCCGCTTATCAATGAAAACACCTGTTATTTGAGAACAATTCTACATGAATTACCTCAAGGAGATTAAGGTCAAATTGCATCAAGTTTACTTGACAGCAAATGTCAGTGTCATAATACACTGAATGGAGTGCGTATGCGTATGTAAAGATTGTAATTTGCGAGTTAATTGATAAATAATTAAATGGGAAAAGAAACTATTGCGCTGTTCTTTTTCGCACCTGGATTGGGACACCGCCTTGAGAGTTAAACTTCATTTGCTATAATTAGTAAGTAATCGACACAACAATGGGTTATGAGTTTGAAGGTCCAATGTTATTTATTTTTTAATTGCAGCGTTATGTAAGACCACAGTATTAGTAAGACTATGTAAACAAATTTCAATCAAAAATTACATTGTATGTTTTGTGAAATCTTTTTTTATTCACTCCAACAAAAGTTGCTGACAATAAATTTCAATCAAATGCAAGCAACTTTTGTTGGAGTGAATAAAAAAAGATTTCACAAAACATTCAATGTAATTTTTACGTAGTGTTATTATGATGTACAATTTATATTGGAAATGTGTTTATGTATTATTTACGAAAAATATTTATTTTACATATTTACATATTAATAAAAGCGAGTTCTCCTAGTTCCTATCTAGTTCCCACAAACAATAGTGGCTCACGTAGGTTTACGTCTTTCTTCTAATTTCACCGAAAAAAGGGGCGTACGCTTCTAAATCACAGCACAGCCAAGTTTACGCAATAAGAAAAAACCTAACAGAATGCTCACGACAAACAATAAATTTTGCAAACACCGCGCAACTAGGTAGGTACCTTTTCTCGGTCGAACCTCACTTTCCCTTGCGTAACGCATATTAACGCACACACGTTAATCTCGGGGTGTATCTTCTTTCGCCACTCCCAAATTGGCTCCACGATAAAATCTTAATTTATTAAAATTCGTAGAATAATAATTATTAAATTATGCACGCTTAAAATTGTGTAGGTTTTAATTTAATAGACAGATTAATGTCGGAAGCGGCGTTGCCTTCTTTGCGGTTATATTTGTTTGAAAACTTTGAAATGCGTGGTTGTTTTCAAATCATACTTCAATAACATTCTAATTTACTTATGTGATGTTTAGTATATTATATTGTTTCTCGTAGCATTTAAATAGCACTAGACAGTTTCTAAGGGATTTGTGATGCGACATATTTTCGAAGTAACTCTTTATGATTAAATATTATTACCGAAAATGTTATCATATCACAGGTCTTAACAAAGCCAAAAAAGGCTATACGTAATATCAAGTGCTAACTAAATGCTACGAGATCACCGATGTGTTGTGATGTACTTCGATTTCACCTACCTATTAAGCTTTTTTACCATTATAACAACGGGAGCGGGGCGAAGTCTGTGTTTATTTCAGCTCATGTGATTGATCTTTTCTGACGTCTCCACTCCACTCCACTCCACTGTATCAATGGAAACGCACCCTAAGCCTCCACGAACCATTAAGAAGCTGTCACAAAACATCTTAACTAGCGATTGATTGCGGTTTACTAAATACCTGAACAGTGTTTACACGATTGTTAGAGCCTCCCACGACGGCTCCCATGATCACAATAGCTATTCTATCTGTTGCCCAAGTACCAGGAATGTATAACTGACGCGGCGTAATGATCTCGTTTTTTAACCGGCAGGGTCAAAGGACTCCGCCTACTTTGAAAAGAGATTTTGTTTATAATGAAGCCTGGACAGAGTCGTGGGAAACAGGAAGTTGTTTAGTGGTGAGAAAAGTTTACTAGCTAAAAGTCGGCGTAGCACTTTAGGGACCCGGAAAAGCGTTGTTAAGCACTACAATATTTAGTGGTTGCTACATAAGTTGGCGACTTAGAAATTCTTACTAATTTGATCAGGCTTAGTTGAAACACTCAAGGAGTAGAATTCGGACAGGTACAATAGGTCCTTCAAAGCTTGAGTGAATAGGCCGTTACTGAACTAGAGAGTTAAGTACACCTTTGGCCTCATCGGCACTTTCCATGACATGGGATAGGAGCCAATCGTTAATAACTTTAGGTACAATGATACTAGGTATCTTCGCTGGCAGCTGGTGTGACTAGCAATTTCTTAAGTTTACTAGTTTAAATAGACGTTTGCAGCGACAAAGCCAATTTCGACCACTTGTCCGAGTCATACAGACCGAAACGAACGCGAATTACACCAGCCCTTTAGAAAATATTTAATTGAATTCGTGACGGTGCAATAAAGCGGCCATTAGAATGATAACTAGAGAAATTTTAATTATTAACGAGAACGTGTGCTCAAAGCGTAGATTGTAAGACACGATGCAAGAAAACGTCTCATGTCACGTTTCAATCAAAGATACCGATACAACAGCAACAACTGCTTTTTTATTGCGGCTTTTTAAGGTTCCGTAAAAAAGGTTCAAAACGGGACGTATTGCTAAGCCTCCGCTGTCCGTCCGTCCATCCGCCGTTGAGAGGGCTGTATCTTGAGAACCGTAATAAATAGCCAGATATTAAAAATAAAATAAAATTATAGGGGGTCCCCTGACAAGAGAGTCACGAGACGTGTTTCGTCGCTTTAAGTTTTCTCAGACTGTGTATAGTGCATACTATTTTACTACTACCTCTATTACAACAAATAGTACTTACACGTTTCATTAAATAAAAAATTAAACAAGTAAAGTTTTAAAATATCGTATGTAGTGTTAAAATATTTATCGGACTCGCACTTGGCCCGTTTTATACTCAGTCGATGAGTTTGATGCACTTAATTTTTTCAAGTGTTTATAGATTAAGATTCAATCGTAACGTTTTTGCCTTTGTAACTTTCGCTTATTCCCGCTAGTGGTGCACTGGTTGATGCACTTTTGACCTTATGTATTATGTAGTTAAATCTATACACACTCAACTAATTTAATCGCCATAATTATTTGCCTTACATTAGTTAATACATAAACGACCTAGGCATAGGAACAAGTTTAGTATAAAACGTATCGAAAAAAAAACTTAAATTTATAGCATCAGGGACAGGGTGTCATCGTTTACAAATTGTAACCTACCAATCTATAATGGCGTATGTGTTACAAAGCTAAATGGCCTAATACGCCCTTCTAACGTGTTCAACACCGATCGTGAGAGAACGCGTTTCTCGTCTCCGTCATTATGCATGGGAAGATTTCAATTTCCGCATTTTCCATAGATAACTATTGTATGGTAAAGTCACGTTTAGTAATCAGTTTTGTGTTATGCGTTAGCGCGTTTTTACGGCATCGTTTGCGTATCACATTGTTGTGTTACTATTACCAGTGACATTGTGTGTGAATATTATTAGATTCTGTAGTATTGTAGGTGTTAATCTAGCAACTGGTTACTATAGCATCACATCGTGTTGTGAGACGTAAGTTACATTGCTACCCATTTGCACATCTTGATCATGACTGTCAAATTTCATTATTCTTTCAGCATCAACCTAAATTATTAGCCCCTGTTTTTGTCAAAATTGTAGTTGAAGAAGTTAGTGATACAACCTGTGGTATTTACCACATACCTTATCTAAGAGACTATTTTTTATTGCACATAAAACAGATTTCAGTGAGTTTAGTTCACTAAAAAGTATTCATCAGCGATACAAAATGAAAACGGTAATGCGATAAATGGATAGGTAGGTATCCATTACCGATGAATGCAGATGATCTTGCAAGACCGCAGCAACAGCACTTTAAAATAAGGCACGATCTCAAATTTGAATAATCATCATTTGCTCCTAGAATACAACAGGTGGCATGAAAGTGCGAGTGCGAGTCGTACTCGCGCACGAAGGGTTCCGAACCATTATCTATAAAAAACGGCATAAAAATCATGTCTGTTGTATGAGAGCCCCACTTAAATATTTATTTGACTCTGGTTTTAGGTATTTATTGTTTTAGCGGCAACAGAAATACATCATCTGTGAAAATTTCAACTGTCTAACTATCGCGGTTCATGAGATACAGCCTGGTGACAGCGGACAGACAGACAGACAGACAGACGGACGGACAACGGAGTCCTAGTAATAGGGTCCCGTTTTTTACCCTTTGGGTACGGAACCCTAAAAAGATCTACGTCAACATAGAATCAACCTAGATAAGTATAGCTACGGTATAACTTTCTGTTTCGCAGCCGCGCCGCGACCAGCTGCCGCATTTGGCCCGTGCCTGTAACGGTGAACATTCACATATTTGTGGCCGTTGCATTTTTAGCATAGCGGCACATGCCCTAATTAGTTGGCAGAAATAAAATGTAATTTTAAACGAAGTCTATGAAGTAAATAGCCAGATAGTGCACTATTTTACTTGCGTTAAACTCATAAAGCTGACAGACTGGAAGCGCCTTTGCACTACAATTTTTCTACCGCTTTTCGGGGGACGTGGTACAGATGTGAGCGTATTGGGAACTAAAATTTAATATGAAGTTTCTCGATTTCGATACGATAACGTTACATTACGCAGGAGTTGAATATTCGTACTCGGACCTCTAGCACTTCAGCAGTCGGATTTTTTATTAGCTGGGGTAAACTGACAGTTTACCTATCGCTTTTTACCAATAAAAGTCAATCTAATGTCATTGATTACATATTCTATCAATTATTTTAAACGTTCACTGTCCCCATACAAAACGATCTGACAATGTCACAAGTCCTAGTGCATCCAGTAAGGGGATGTGACCTCATTAGGGGCACGGACTCCTGAAAAGAAGCTTCATGATCATGACCCCACACCCCACACTGGGGGCACCCGGACAGGGAACGTGTTAAGAAATAATTTCTGAGTAACGAAATATTTATTACGACAGCTGTCAAATCACTCCAGCTAATTAAGAATCCAACTTTATTACCATTACATGAGTTAGATGACGCCTTTCAAAAGTTGCTTGCGGGCTGGGAGTCCATGCGGATTGCTGCCCTGCCAACGTAAAAGGTCGTATCTCCATAGAAGCTTATGGCAGTTACGCCTTTTTATGTCACAGGGCAGATCGGCCATTTCGTACGTCTTAGATATTCTCGGCTCTGTTGTGTCTTATTGTAACCATCCATCATAACATCTAACCCAACAGACACACAATGAACAGGTCCGATTGTGTAACGAGCGATTGTTCTCAACTCGAAGCCGTAAGTCATAGTAAAATGACTGTACAATGGCATTTACGCTGGCGATTGGAGATAAAGTTTATTAATTAATACTGAAGAGGAAGGAAGAGTACCGAAATATAATTGGCCAGTGGAGATTTCGACTTAGGCGAATTTTTAACCCCCGGCGAAAAAGAGGGGTATTTTAAGTTTGACCTGTGTATCTGTCTGTAGCATCATAGTTCCCATACGGATGGACCGATTTCGATGCAGTTTTTTTTTTTCGAAAGCTAGTTTAATTGACATGGCTCTTAGCTAAGTTTAATTAAAATTGGTTCTCCCATTTTTGAAATACTGAACTTTGAAATTACAATGTCGGGGGTTTTTCAACTTTTCTGAGTTGGTTAGGTTATTTCAGTCCATAAAATTGAGAGGTGTCATAAACTTGGAGCCTTTGTTTTTCTCAAACTTCAAATCAAGGGCTATCTATACATACAAGTGTAAGGCATGCTTGAACAATACGTATGCAACTAATGCCAAGATTATTATTACCAACTTGTAATCCGCCAACACCACTGGCGTGTTTAACTATTGATACCTATTTTGGACAGGATGATGACAGCTTGAATTAATAAGTCATTGTCATGGAACTAGTTTTTTACTACAATCCGCTATCAAACCTTGTTATAAAATTAATGCCTGTTATTCCTATTTTAAAACACCATGAAGAAAGTCAGGCGAGCAATCGGTTGATGAGATCTTTTGAACTACCTTTGAAAATAGACTTGAAATCCAGTTAGGTACATCTATAATAATTTATTATTTACATCCATGTTCACGAATAATGTTCAAATCTATCAAAAAAGGCTGCATCTACGTTTGATTGCAAGTTGATTGTGTATGCGTATACTTATGTAAGTATGTATGCAAAGTGCAAATGGTGGCTGATGATAGTGATGAGATGATTTACTGACCTTGATGCATCTTTTGCAATTCTAATGACCTCAACTGAAGCCGGAACTTGTTACACCTAGCTCGTTTATTTAATGACGTAAGATGATCTTGCTAAGATCTTGTCCACAGCATCTTTTAAATAAAATAGGTTTGTACTAGTACCTGTGCTTATTTTAAGATGAGTTTGATGAAAGTGTTTTTTTCTTTATCGATGAATGACGAAAAAAAAGCAAGCGGTTGAAACAACATGCATCAAATTCTTTTTTTTTTATAAAGCAAAACAGGTGTAGGAAAACAGATTTTGAAATATTCGTAACGGCGCTAAATTTAGCCCTGTCTACAAAATCACCTATACCAACATACATATGAGGGCTACTTTTTTACCGCTTAGTATTAAAATAAAAATAAAATAAATATCATGGGACAATTGACACCAATTGACCTAGTCCCAAACTAGGCAAAGCCTGTACTATGGGTACTAGACAACGGATAAACATACTTATATAGATAAATACATACTTATATACATATTAAACAACCAAGAGAGAACGAACATTCGTATTTATCATACAAACATCTGCCCCAACCGGGGATCGAACCCGGGACCTTAAGCTTCATAGTCAGGGTGGTACCTTCAAAGTGAAAAATATTATTAGGTATTAAATAAATTCCAAATTATTTCGCTGCTAGGTACAGTGATGTGCAAAAAGTTTAATGCGCAAATACCTACCTAGTTAAATTCTCACGACCCGAAATTCTGAAATCGGATCGCGGTTTCTTTTTATAAAAAAAATCGACCGAATTTTTTTATAAAAAGAAGCCACGGTCCATTCATTCCGCTCATTCATGAAGCGCTGCATTAAATAACCATACACTGCCAGTTTAGCAATTACCTAACATAACGACAAATACAACCATTAGAGAATTACAACACACTCGAGGCGGTTTTAGCGCCTTTTTATGGTTCAATAAGAACTTTACCGCTTTAAGAGACCACAGTGCCACTTTTCAGAACTCCTCAAGACAGGCTTTAAGTTTTTGAAATACCATATTCGTTTTATGTGATATGTTTAAAAGATATCATAATTTGGCATATTTCATGTTATATTAACTGTTGCCCGTGATTTCGTCTTCGTCAAACTCGGTTATCGCTATCCCGTCGGAACTACGCTATATACAAAACTAGCTTATGTCCCGCGGCTTTGCCCCCGTGAAATATTTCAAAATGGGCTACTTCCCTATCCCGTGGGAATTTCGAAAAATCCCTTCTTAGTGCACCTCTAGGATACTCAAGGTATGTGTTTGCCAAATTTCAAGTCTCTAGGTCTAGCGGTTTAGGCTGTGCGTTGTCTGTCAGTCAGTCAGTCACGGTACTGTTTTATAGGTATAGATTTTAAGCAGTTTATGAAACATTGAACCGCAAACAAACGTCTTGAATAATCATTACCACTTACTGTTTGTTTTGACACCTTATTTTTCGGCACAGAATGTCCCAATAACACTTACGACCATATTCATCTATAACTTTACTACCCTAACTATTGTCAAGTCTAACCTACACAACAAGGCCGTTTCCATAGACCACGTGTTTGCGCATTCGCTAGAAGCGACAGCGGGAGTGGACTTGCCGACAGACACCGAGCGTATAGGACGTTTTTTGATTTAATGTACCTACTTGATCTGTCTTTTTTATTATGTTTCATTCAAAGCAAGTCGCATTTTATTCTCCAAAGTAATATCTTTAACACCACGGAACCCGCTCTTTGGAGCCACTGGCTGCGTTTTAGACGTGACGCAACGCGCAGGTATGAGACCGGTTTGCGGAATCTAACCCGCGTGGTCACTCTGGCGGATTGCGGCTTTTTTTTTGGAATTCTTGCGGCGATTTATAAATGGCCAGTGTTTAGAAAAAGCTAGTGATGGAAGAAAGAGGTTGTGTTAGAAAAATGTGGAGGGCTTTAGCAAAATATTTTTGATTTTCAACTAATATAGTACCTATACAGATGCGAAGATTTTATTTAATATTTGTTGTGTTTCGTCTACAAATTAATTTGAAGAGTTTTTAACAATTCTGTAGACAATGCTGTGCCTTTAATATAATAACTAGAACTACACACCTACGACTAAGACGGAAGCCAATTCTGAAGTTTTCATTGCATTTATTTTACGAATATGAATTAAATTAAATTAGGCAGGTGCCTTGAAATCATAAATTGGAATTTCCTAGCTATATGTATATGATCAATGTGTTTGATCAATAATCAATATTGATAACTTTTTTTAGAAATATTACACAATCGACCCACATAACTTAAATTTCATATGAAACTGTATCAAATGATTAAAATTACCCAACATATAATTTCAGTACTCTATCAAGCACTAATATTAGGTTCTTAGCAACATTCCAAACACTTGCCACATATCATTAAAACCGACAGACTGCAACTGCAACTCTAATCAATGGGAATAAAGTTTCTATTCGATTGATAGATTTTTTCTAAACTATGTGGAAACAGTGAACGCCAAGAATTGTGCCACTATTTTTATATACTTACAGCTTTATATCTGCGGGTGGGCAAATGTGGAACTAAAACTATCCAATGCTAAGTTCAAGCTAGTTTGTTTGACAGCGCCGCTGTTAAGCGCATGAGATAAGTTTGTGATTTTTTTGTTGACAATTTACTGTGTACCGCGTCTGGTATTGATTTTTGCAGTCGATTAATGATTTCATTAGCTTAATGATTGATTTCTGTGGGGTGAAGCCGGATCTGGTTGGTGGTAAACGTCTTTAATTAACGGTTCGTGGTTAAATGACAAAATTAACTAACAAATATGGTACCGTTAACCGTTTTAATATACTAGAGAGCGCCCGCGGCTCCGCCCGCGTGGAATATTAGGAATCTCTGTAGCAATAGTCCTTTGGTTAAAAAAGTAATATTTCTAATTAGTCCGTCAGACAGATTATCGGAAAAAAATATTGGACACGTATTTTTTGCTTTATGTTATCAATAAAATTTACATAGATAAAAAAAAATTATTTCCGTAGACTGCAATGCATGATACCGAATGGCTTTCTTTATCCCTGAACGGCAACACTGCCATAGACAACAGATCACTCGCTTTTGGCTCGAAATTCGAACTTGCGATTTTATTTTGCTTAATATATAAAACTTACACACCCAATATCATATTTTCTCAAGTTTTTTGCGATTCCCAAGATCAAAGAAACGAATTGCTTTAAAAACCCGGAGAATTAATGCGTTGTTTGGGAGAAACGTGTCAAAATGGTGTTGTAGAGCGCCATCTCGCTCTGTCTCCTTTCTTTTATCCCGTTCTGGTTTTTCGACTTTATATATTAGATTCTAGGAAGGTCTTAAGCGTTTAAGTTGGGGTTAAAATAGCGTACCGACAGACTGAGAGAAACATTCGTCGTCATCATCATCATTACCAGCCTTTTTTTTGCCCCACTGCAGGACACAGTTCTTCAAAACGAAAAACCCCTAAAAATATACTAAACATACAATGACAATGCAAAGAAAAATTCGTTAAGCAGCTGGACTTGAACCAGCAACCTCGGTAATCCGTACCATTACCATTACCATTGGTACGGATTACCGAGGTTGCTGGTTCAAGTCCAGCTGCTTAACGAATTTTTCTTTGCATTGTCATTGTATGTTGAATTTCATTCTATGAATGTTTCATAAAAATAAAACAAAAATAATCAATAAATCGATTATTTTCATTGAAATATACTTCCCACATGGGCCCAGTGCGGATTGGGAATTTCACGCACACCATTGAATTGCTTTGCTGGACTATGCAGGCTTCCTCACGAAAAACTCAGAGGTGCGAGCCGGGACTCGAACCCACGACCCTCTGCTTGCGAGTCCATAGGTCAAACCACTAGGTTATGCTAGGTTAGGTATAGTTGAGCACCACAAAAAGTACTTAACTAAAAGATTCATGCTGATGCTGAATAAAAAAAGTATTCACACTGATCTCCCATTTAAGCCTCCAAATAGTATAAATAAATAAAACATAATTCGGAATTAACCAATTGGAGTATCTCATAACTTTTAAATACCCATAACTATAACCATAACACGATAGCAAACTAATAAAATATAACGCAATCCGCGTAAACTAGATCCAATAAGTATTCGCAATCGCAATAAAAATACCTATCTTCAAATAAAAATACCGAGTTTGTATTAATTAAATATTACAACTTGATGTCTTAAATTTATAACCGCCGAAAAGCCGCAAGTAACCAAAAAAAAAACTAAAATTGAGATGTAACAGCTAAGCGATAAGATTCAAATTGGATTGGATTGGTATTGACTTAATGTTTTTTATGACTGGTGGTAAAGCGCCTTAAGTGATACATAGTTCATTAAAATACTGGATTGAGGACATATACTACATTAGATGAAACCTTCTATTGCTATGTTGGGTACTTGACATATAAATACTTAATCAAAATATGCAGCTCCCAATGACATAGCCATTTAAAAAATGTTGGATCTGACCTGTTATTTAATTACTTACATTACAACTCGAGCAGTTTTTGGATGGAAGGATCCGCGGTGGATGCGGAAAGCACAAGACCGGTCTGCGTGGAGAGCCGCGGGGGAGGCCACCGGCCAGCAGTGGACGTCTTGAGACTGACATGAAGCAGTTTTAAACCCCCGACGAAAAAAAAAGAGGGGTGTTATAAGTTTGACATGTGTATCTGTGTATCTGTGTATCTGTCTGTGGCATCGTAGCTCGCAAGCACAGATTTACCGATTTCGATGCGGTTTTTTATTCGAAAGCAAGTTTAATCGCGATGGTTCTTAACTAAGTTTCATTAAAATCGGTTCACCCGTTTTTGAAATATTCAACTTTGAAATGACAATGTCGGGGGTATTTCAACTTTTTTAAGTTGGTTAGGTTATTGGATGGAAGGATCCGCGGTGGATGCGGAAAGCACAAGACCGGTCTGGGTGGACAGCCGCGGGAGAGGCCGCCGGCCAGCAGTGGGTCGAGCACGACTTTATGAATGCTGCGTAACGTTACGGTTATCGTATCGAGATCGAGAAACCTCATACTAAATTTTAGTTTCAAATACGCTCACGGGCGGGCGCTGTTCCAAACGTCATACACACTCGACAACGTTTCCTATTCGATTTTACGTTACGCAGTCGTAAAGTCGTGCTCCCCTCTGTGGACGTCTTGAGGTGGACATGAAGCAGTTCTTTTATTTAAGTAGTAAGGGACATTTTTTGAGCTTTGTCTTATGTTTTGTTTATTTAAATACATACATAATTACAGACGATACAGTAAGCGGCTATGGTAATCAACATGGTCACCCTATCTGGAGTCCCGGTTTCCAAGCAACAAAGTCGTGAGCTCACATAACAGACAGCCCACAGAAGGTCGTTTAGTAATTACGAGCACAGGTACTTGCTAATAACCCTCAGCAATACCATTACACACCTGGCCCTATGTCACAAGTGACCTTGTGCTCGCGGAGATGCTTCTAAGTCTAAGGGTCATACGGTCATACGGATCATACATTATGACTGACATTTAAAACTCCCTAAATATTTGTAATGTTTTTTTTTATTTTTTATATGTACTTTTGTTTTGTATTGTGTATTGTTTATATTAAAATTTTATAGCGCATTGGCTTTGTTGTGATGCTGTAAAATTGTTTTGATAATAAATAAATAAATAAATAATCTGTAAGTATAGATTATACCTATAAAACAGTACCGTGACTGACTGACTGACAGACAACGCACAGCCTGAACCACTGGATCGAGAGACTTGAAATTTGGCAAACATGTACCTTGAGTATTGTAGAGCTGGGCTAAGAAGGAATTTTTCTAAATTCCCACGGGATATGGAACTTAGCCCATTTTGAAATATTTTACGAGGGCAAAGCCGCGGGGCATGAGCCTAATAATATGTGATAAGATAAGTATTATAAAATTTGTAAAGAGCTATTGTAACTTGTTTTTAACCCCCGACGCAGAAAGAGGGGTGTTATAAGTTTGACCGCTATGCGTGTGTCTGTGGCACCGTAGCTCTTAAACGGTTGAAGCGATTTGAATGCGGTTTTTTCGTTTGAAAGCAGGATTTCCAGCGATGGTTCTTAGACGTGTTTCATTAAAATCGGTTCAGCCGTGTTTGGGATATTACATTTTGAAATGAAAATGTTGGGGGGGATTTGTCAAGTTCAAATCAAAAGCGTGAGAGCCCGTTCAGTTCATGTCTTCAGTATGACTAAGTTCGGGAATCAGATTCCGGGAGTCCGTTGAATCTTGGAAAGTGAATTAAGTATATGTACTTACTTAATAAGTGAAAAAAAATATTAAAAACCACTGACATTTAAAAAAAACCTCTAATAAGTAAAAAAAAATATTAAAAACCACTGACATTTAAAAAAAACCTCTAATAAGTAAAAAAAAATATTAAAAACCACTGACATTTAAAAAAAACCTCTAATAAGTAAAAAAAAATATTAAAAACCACTGACATTTAAAAAAAACCTCTAATAAGTAAAAAAAAATATTAAAAACCACTGACATTTAAAAAAAACCTCTAATAAGTAAAAAAAAATATTAAAAACCACTGACATTTAAAAAAAACCTCTAATAAGTAAAAAAAAATATTAAAAACCACTGACATTTAAAAAAAACCTCTAATAAGTAAAAAAAAATATTAAAAACCACTGACATTTAAAAAAAACCTCTAATAAGTAAAAAAAAATATTAAAAACCACTGACATTTAAAAAAAACCTCTAATAAGTAAAAAAAAATATTAAAAACCACTGACATTTAAAAAAAACCTCTAATAAGTAAAAAAAAATATTAAAAACCACTGACATTTAAAAAAAACCTCTAATAAGTAAAAAAAAATATTAAAAACCACTGACATTTAAAAAAAACCTCTAATAAGTAAAAAAAAATATTTCTGGCCTTGGTCCTTTAGGAACCGCCAAATAGAATTAAATGTCATAATTACTTGGGAACACCGCTAACGAGATTTGATTCCACAATTTCATCTAGGGTGGGGGGTTCTGCTCACAGAATATGTAATACTTAACATATTCTACGCGCCAACGTTTAAAAGTATTTACACATGTCATTCAGGGTAATGTGGTTGCGACACGTAATGGTTTGCAAGCATGGTGTTAAACGACTTAACGTCGTTTAAGACATCTTTCATAACAAAGGTTGTATAAGTAATGAAAATGTCACGTTTACAATACAATACAAAAACAGAAAAAAAGTCACGAAGAAAATACAAGGTAGCACCTTACCTGGTTTCAGAGGGTTTGTTTCTAAAATACGGTATTCTTTTTTTTCTCTTAATTTTTTTTTTATGATAGAGTGAGGTTTCTTTGTGTAATTTATCTGTGGTTACGTATTGTAAGAGCTAATGTACTTAACTTGTTTTTAGAAAAAATGACTTTGTGCCAAGTTTCTTGCCGCGCATTCTTCTTGGCAATCATGGTCTTTCCGAAAGCGCTGGTAGACTCGAAAGAATGACGTGTAAAAGAGCATTCAACTGCCTATTTGCTGAATAAAATTTTGAATTTGAATATAAGTGTCAAGGGATATATGAGGCCAGAAGGCACAATAAGGCAATTTTCAATAACGTTATTGGTGGCAAAAAAAAACGTAATAAATAAGTTAGATTAACTTCCCCGAAAAGTGTAATCAGAGTCGCAGTGAAAAAAAAACGGAATAAGACTAGAATAAGTCTAGAGTCGTTTTGCTTAGAAGCATATTTGTTTGATCGTTTTCTTAGTCATATTATTTTGCAACTGAAGCCGAAGTATTTCAGATTGTATTATACATTGGCTATGTGTAGAATAAGTTAGATTAACTTTCCGAAAAGTGTAATTCAGTGTAATTTCAATTATGTAATAACAAACAATCATTTTGACCAAACATTACAATAAATATAGACTCTAGAATAGATTATTTTAAAAAGTTGAAAAATACCCGTTTCGCTTTTTGATCCTTTCTGAAGCTCTGACTTCAGAACGTATATTCTTCGACTACACAACACTTTTCGAAGGCCATACCATATCGCCGGGATACCCATTAAGTATAATTTATATCTGTAAGCTAACATAAGTAGCATAGTATAAGTTGAAGATGATCACATCACATCGTCTCAACCTTGGGCATGCGATGGGCAAAAACTGTGGGATATTTATCAAACTTTTTGCTAAGTTTCCGATAAAGGAGTCGTGGGAGATTAATTTGGGTTTGGGTAACTAAACGGTGTCCGTATTATAATTAATGTGTATCGATGTAGCGCTAGCAGGGGGACTACGAAATTCAAAAATCGAAGTTCGTGTCGTATATTCCCGCTCGCTCTCGTATTAAATAATATTAGCGTGAGCTGGACGGCACGATACGAAGTTCGAATTTTTGCACTTCGTAGTAGGGGAGTAGGGGGGCAGTTTAGCCTATTGTTGTCAAAAAAAAATGTAAAAGATATAATTGTTTAAGACAACCTTTTATTGACGTGCTCTAAAAAAGAACAAAATAACGCTTAAATTGAATCAATACAATTTATAATGCTATCGCAACATTTACCTGTAAAAATAAATAAGAATGCAATATGTAACTTTATCTTGACATAAATAGCCAAATCTTGCTACAATTTTCAATAAATCGACGGGTTTGATTTAATTTAACTTTACATGTAGCCCCTTATTCATTTGCTCAAGAAGGACGTAAATCATTACGTTATGCGTCTTTTTTCCACACTTAGGCATATCCTGTGACTTTTAGCTGTAATTTTTTTCCGGAAACAAAACATACACTTTAGTTGTAGCTTTCGCTTTAGTGACAGCTTAGATGCTGTAGCTTACAATGTGGCAAATTTTTTTTACAAACTTAGTTTTCGAAACCACTTCATGTAACGTAACGACCGACTCGACTGCAGTCCACAAGTGAAAACTTCGCAAACTTGTGCCCTAAATTTTATGACGTTCGAATTGGAAGAAAAAGTGTAATTTGTCTTCACTCTAATGATGCCGGGTACCATGTCATTAAATCATTAGAGCATGTGTATGTGGGTGCCAAAAGAATGGTATAATTGGCTTGTATTTTGGGTTCCGCACTCCGCTAATAATCACCGTAAGACAACTAAAGTGTACTTTTAAAACCCAAAGACCATAATGGCAGCTAATCGTACTCGTAGTAACATCCGTGGAAGAAGGATGTGACTTATTTTGACTTACGTCTTTCTTCCACGTAAGGTGCGACTTCTAGTTGTCATCCTTGTCTTTGAGTTTAAAAAAAAAACTCTTTATCGCTGTGTTGAATAGAAAAAACTTCAAGTTTCAGGACGTTCGGTGTGTATACATACATACAAACATTTATGTCGGAGCTTGAGCGAATCCATAATGTTGAACACAGTCTCCCACTTGTCCGTTTTTAAAATAAAAGGCGTGCAATTTGCATAGATTAGCCGTGATTCATTGATTTCATGCTTTCGTGGGAGAAAACGCGCAAACGCAGGCGAACTAATATTTGGTAATGTTTGGCCACTGTCACTTTTAGCGGGCACTTGATATGTGTGACTGGAGTGAAGTCATCCTTGGTTGTAGAACAGTAATTCTTGTTATAATTTACAACTACTAAGTAGCTAACTAAAAATAAACGTTCTGCCGTTACACGAATAAATAAAAGACTTACCATACGACGGCAGCGTTATGTGTAGAGGCACATTTATTAATATGTATAATTTCGTGACAAATAAAATAAAGTAAAACTGAAATGTGGATTATTTTTTCATTTTGAAGACAGATCGATTTTTTTCAGATATCAAACAAAAAAAGTATACCTGCAACACTAACTTAGGTACACAAAAACCATTTATTGATTTTGACATATGGATTTTCGTATAATTTTATCCCTATGACATGAGCAATGCACGTTTGTACTACAAGAGTCAATTTAAGTTTTTGTCTGTCTATCTAGGTAAGTAAAGTACCTACCTACGTATTTTTTTCTTAATTCTAAATCCACATATCCGTTGAAACCTAGAATTCAAGTCACGTCGAATAAAAAAAATTGCCTAGCCTTATATTTTTCCTAAGAAATAGATTAAAAGTATGCGCATGCGCACCGATTCACACTATATTTAGCTCTGCCCTAAGCGGGTGGCTCGGGTACGGTAATTTCGCCTTAATTTAGCCTGTATAAGGACTGTGTGAGATTTTTAATTCGTGTTCAAAATACCTTGTGTTCAAGTTTCTTGGTATTATTATTTATTTAATTACACTACTTATACCTTGCATGTTATAGTATAATATTATTATGTCTCTGTGAGCCGAGCACGAAGTTTTCGAATCCTGCGTAACGTTACGTTATCGTATCGAAATCGTACCTCGTACAAAATTTTAGTTCCATATACGCGCACGGGCGGGTGCTGTTCCAAACGTCATGCAAAGTTCTCGATAACGTTACGACTCGATTAAAACGTCACGCAGGATTCGGAAACTCGTGCTCGACCCTCTATCCTGGCCTTTGATCGTCTTACTCGTTAACAAACTTGCAAGTTTGTAAAAAAAATAAACTTAAATTGTAACTGCAAATCCTTCTAAAATAAAATCACATGCCACGTGCAATTAGGTAAATCCTAATCCTAACTTAATATTACATATAAATGTGAAAGTAACTCTGTCTCTCTGTCTGTCTGTTTGTTACCTCTTCACGGGAAAACCGCTGCATCAATCTAGATGAAATTTGGTAAGAAGATAGTTTGAATATTGAGGAATAACATAGGCTACTTTTTATTCGGGAAAATTATGTAGTTCCCGCGGGATCGCGATAACCGAAATCTACGCGGACGAAGTCGCGGGCAACAGCTAGTATTTAAATAAAAATAATTAAGATAAATATCATGGGACAATTGACATCAATGGACCTAGTTCCAAACTAGACAAAGCCTGTACTATTGGTGTTCGCAAACAAATAAACATACTTTGTACCTAGATAAAGACATAGGTCGTACTTTATATACATATTAAACATCCAAGAGAGAACAAATATCTGCCCCGACCGGGGTTCGAACCTTGTCAGGGTCTCTCACCACTAGGCTATCAGGGTATACAATGTTGTCAATACTTAATTTGTAGTTTTGCGTTTTTTTTTATACGACGAGGAAGGCAAGTGTAAGTATTATATGAGATAAAAATTACTTATAGTTTAGAGAGAAACAAAGAAGCATTTATTAACAACATCATCATTAAGTCGTTACTCAAAGCACATCTGTGACCTAAATTTTTTTTATAAAATAATGTACTAGGTTTAGTTTTATTTGTGTACTAACATAGAAATAGCATTGTTTGTATGTATGTCACTTCCCACCGACGATAAGTGCGCGGTAATTAAGTGAAAGTCGTTACGCGTATGTTTGTTCGTCTCTTCTGCCGTAACTAAGAAACTGTTGGCATGCTGGGTGCGGAGGATAGCATGCCTCGAGTATTTATATTATTTAACTTGTGGTTTCTGAGCTTTACATTTATTTTAATTGTAGACACGTATGGGCAAAAACCTTTACCTTTTGGTAACTCAAAAATAAAACTGCAATAAATCGAGAACTTTTTAAAAGTTTACAAAAAAGTTTGTGATACTTGATGCCCAATAGTGCTGACCTATTCTGCTGAATGATTCACCAGCCTCGGTAGCGCAGTAGGCAGCGCGTAAGTCTCATAATCTTAAGGTCGTGAGTTCGATCCTCACCCGGGGCATAGCTTTTTGCATTTTTTTCTTTTTTCCTTCAACCTAACATAGCTAAAAAAACAAGTTTTGCTACTAATTTAGTGTCGCAAGCTATTTATACGCACGAGGCGTTTCTTACGAAATCGCACGCAATATGTTAATCTTCCTCTAAACAATGAGGACCTGCTATTCCAGTCAGCCCACAATCAAGCTTAGCGCTATGCGTAATTATTTACGTTCTCCAATAGTAATGAGAACCAAATGAGAACATAGTGAAAGGTGTTTCCCTTTGATTGATTACAGCGCCACCTCTCGACGGGTAGATGTACTTGTACTAATTACTACTTCTTGTTCCAGGTTTTGACGAGTGACGTTCAGAACGATGTAAGTAACTTTAGGAAAAAAAATTGTCTGCAATTATTAATTAATTTAAAATTAAATTTAATTCCGTAATCATTATTTTTCTTTTAAACATAAAGCTATCATTCCCTTATCGATAGGCCATCTTCAACGAAATTTAAAAACGGATGGTGTACTTACAAGTTCGGTAATAATTATTTGTAGACACAACTTAATAGTTCAAATTCACACCCCTATACCTTATTTACCGCACTGTACAGTCCTAAATCGCTTGTATTCAAGTTTAGCATCAGCAAATCCATTGGCAAACTTTTTAATTCGGTTTTACCGCTCCTTTTTGTATCCCATGATCTTATTGCAAACTCACAGGGGTCAGATTCGTTTATTTTGCTGTTCAACAGGTGTAAACAGCGGCCAAACAATGACTGCATTACGTAAACGGCTTAAGGTCACCGTGAGGCCGCGCAGATTGTGCTTCGGATATTTGATTTGTTTTTTAGAGATCCGCGGCAAAGGAAAACTTTCTTTGTAATTTGCGATCGGTATCGTAATTATTGATTAATATCTTAGATAAATTTTGTGGAAACAGTAATTGCTGATTTTATTAAATAGAAGAAAAACTTACTTAGAACTTATGGTACTTACTTTTATGTATTATGTAATGCAAATATCTTACACTTTTAGTAATGACTCTTATCATGAACGTTTACATTTAAAAAATAATCATATTGTTCTACGCCATTTGCATTAACCGTTTTTCTTTACTACGTCTTTTACTTAAATTGAGAAAGTTATTTAAAAACCGAGCCTACAGTGCTCAAGTCCGTATACATACATCCGTATTTGTTTTCGAAAGTGAATTAACTAATTAAATAACATTAAAATTCACAATTAAACATGATTATAACGAGAAAGTACCGCAATTGTTATGTGACGTATTTAAATGGAAAAAGTATTAAAATAATAATTCACTTCTTTTATATTGTGTAACTTTAATTGTTGCTGGGTTATTTATGTTTAAATATAATTGCATAAGATTTTAAGAACGTGCATATTTTATTCCGAAGAAAGTTTTTGCACTTTGTTTGTTACCTAGTTATAATATGGTTAATTCTTCTTAAATAAATCCTTTTAAAAATGTTTTATGTTAAAAGTTTTAAAATCGGATTTTTCTTAGACGTATATAAAACGGAATATTGCTTAGGTTTGATTTAAAACTGTTACGGATTTCTCTGATGACAAAATCTTGTTGCTTTATGAATTATGATGCAATATGATAAAAACCCGATACGCGCAGAAAAGTTGATTTAAAATGTAATACTTGGACGTGTGAAAACTCTCACGCTAAATTACATGAGACTTGGAACTAAAATGCACATTGATGCACACTGAAGTCCGAGGTATATTTATTTATTTATGGAAATACCCCGTTATCAGTGTTGCGGCTACATTGAAAACTCTAGGGATGGCACTGCACATTTTCTTGACATGTACCTACATAATATAATTCGATGCACCTGGTTTATTTGATGTGAACTTCACAATTCACTTTTTTATTTATATGTTTCAAGTGTACGGACTTAAGAGGTTTGATGCTGTTTCGCAACTCCATAATAGGTGATTGTGTCATTTATTTGTCAATAATGATTAATGTCGTATATCATCATAATTTGTTTACTTTTAATTCAGTTAAAATCATGAATGTTACTAGTTTAAAACAGAGCTGATGGCAAAATTGGAAAACTCAAAGAACTCTTAATAATTTATTCAGAAAACGAAGGAAATTATATAAATCAGTTTTTTTACCTGTAGAAATATTATTGTAACAAAAACGTTTTGTATACCAATACGTCACATTGACAACGAAATAAATATCGAGCGACAACCCTATGACTTAGTTTCAATGAATCTGCAACAATGATAACGATGTGTGTTTATAGATATAGATAAAGTTACAATACAAACAGAGTTCCCTCTAATATAAGAATCTAGTCTAGGATAAAAGGGCTTTGGGAATTGATTGCACTATTAAGCAACAGCTCTACCTTCAACGACCTTCTGTTGTAGTGGATTCGTCATTACTGCAACAAATAACACTGGCAAGTCTAAAACCTAACAAAGTAGACAAACACGTTGGCAGTGTTTGACACATTTAACGACAAGTCATGTGCACGACATTGACCAGAGCGTGACTGAATGCAGAGCCAATGCGACTGATCTGTTTTAGCCTTATTTGCACAATGCGAGAAATATCATGCTACTTTCGATACATTGCGGGGCTACAAATGTGCTGATTCACAAATCGCCAATCAACCCCAGCAATGTAATGTGCCGTGTCACTAAAGTTTAAACTACTTCGTCATTGTTCGCCGTGAGCTAATCGCTTTGAGGTCTTAGGAGCCTTGCTTTTTCAAATTTAAGTATAAAATTGTTACAACTTAACAGACTTGTATATAAAGATCGCAAGAAAAATAAAATGATGTCTCTAAACAGCCCAGTATTTAACCCCCGAAAGGGGTGTTATAAGTTTGACCTGTGTATCTGTGTGTCTGTGTATCTGTGTATCTGTCTGTGGCATCTTAGCTCCCGAACGGATGGACCGATTTCGATACGGTTTTCTTTAATTGAAAGCTAGTTTAATCGAGATGGTTCTTAGTTTCCTTAAAATCGGTTTACCCGTTTTTGAAATATTGAACTTTGAAATGACATTGTCATGGGTTTTTCAACTTTTCTAAGTTGGTTATTAAGAAATCATCATAGTAAAATAAATACGTATGTTATTTTTCTTCTATAAGATCAGAGACGGCGCTGTTCGCCTGTCCGTTTATCCTGAAGGGATTGAACGTAAAAAAGAACAAATATTATGAGAAAGCTCTGAACTCTCGGTGCGTGAGACCGACCCGCTCTTGGCCGGTTTTTCCAATTATACTGCACCAACGACATCTTGAATCTTGACCACCGACCGTACTTTCGATTACTCAGAAAAAGCAGCATACAGCCAACGGTACATGGCCACCCGTGGTTTTGGCGAAACCAACTTTTCACTGTAAAGTCGTCAAGTAGGTTGCAATTATAATTTCTTTATGCGTTCTCGGCGAGTACATCATCTCTTTTTATGGCGCTGGTGGCATTATATTTTGTAAGGCTGGGAAGGTGGCTGAGCTGAAATATGTGCCACCTTGCCACAAGTGCATACTTTAAATGTAGGCTATTTGAGATCTGGGCGAGGTAAGCTGGAATGCTGCTCTCAAAACCAACTAACAGCTGTAATATCGAGACATTTGCCAAATAATGACAGTCAATTTCTAGTTTATAGCTCTAAAAATGAAATTCTTTGTGAGAATTTTCTAAAATAACTATTATAAGTAATAAATCTTGGCATTGGCACAGATTTAAGTGTGTACTTACTGTAATTGTAATATTGACTTCATAGCAAACAATAACATAAAAGAACTCCAGGAAACATTTCCGAACCACTTAAGGAATCTTTAGGTATATTTAGGTGGCAGGTTCTATGAATATGATAGGAAAGTATCAATTCTATAAAATGCTCGTGACTCTCACATTCAATATTTCCTTTTTATTACTAGGCAGTCACAAAATACCATTGCTACCGAAAACATGCTCCAATTATTTTTGCCCTCTCTCGTCAGTGTTTCGAGTCACTTTTATTGTGCAATCAAACTCAAAGGGTTTTTACTGGGATAATGAGTATTACAACCGATTTCATGGTTTGTCTAAAATTCGACGAACTAGGTAACAACCTGATATGGCTCAATGAGCCATTAAGATTATTGGCGTGGAAAGATTTGAAAAACAACATAGACAAATATGAAATGGAAAGCTAACGCCAGCTTTTTTATTGAACTGATCTATTATCTATTTTTATGCTGTACCTACAACTGTACAACATAACTTGTTGCATGATGATTATTTTGCTGCTACCATCATCATAATCATCACCATATAAGCCGGAAAACTTGCCATAAGCCTTCCCCAAGAATCTTCACGACGATCAGTCTTGTGATACCTGCATCTAATGGCTCCCCGCGATTTTTACCAACGGCCTCAACGGCCATCAGTTCTACGAGCAATGTGTCCTTTGATGCTATGAGTGTCTTTTATTTATCTGCATTAGTGTAGAAACTACTGACCTGTCCGAGGTATCCCATGTTGGTACATTCCCTAAACCGCAAATATTCATGCAAAAGCTTAACTCCGGTTATTACCCAAGTGAAACCTACTTGGTACTTGTTTGTCGTATCCAAGCAACACGTGTCACAAATAACATTACCAAACAAGCCTAATGTTGTCTAAATATTGGTCGGTTAACGCGTATTTAACTACTTAGACAAGTGTTGCGTCATGGCTTCGCCTGCATTTGCGCAACGACCTTGGCAAGTTAGCGTAGGTCGCATCTCATTGTTGATAATTAAACACCTACTTAAGATCACACACGGATCATGGCTGGTAGATACTTAAATTGATTAGTGTCAAGAACTTGGAGAGAACAGAAACTCTCGGAAAAGCAAATTTAATGTTGACTCACCTTAGTTTTTTCAGCTGATTTTTATGGAAGAGAGAAAGAGACAACAGACCCATACAACAGTTTTTTAGTGCGTAGCTTGATGTAAAGGTTAGCCAAGGCAAGGAATGTCAAGGTATCAGGTTCGATTCCTGGGCTACGCTATACTTTTTTGGCTCTCTATGTATTATTGTTTCAATAAGTTTTTAGAAGTTTATTGGCAACACTACATTTCAAAACAGCCTGCAGGCAAGCTTGTGGCGCAGTAGTACTAGCACGACCGGCCGCGACTTTGTTTGTCGCGAGAGATTATATTACCCGTCCTGTTGCATTCTGAGTGACAGAAAAGGACGGGCAGTTGTTCTCGAAAGTCGCACTGTGAGTTGTGCTAGACCTACTGTAGTCATTCTCAATTTCATCAACAGACTCGGTAGAGGCTATAACCATTAGAAATGACCTCTTTAACGTATCAAAACATTCAAAACCAAGAGCCAACACGTACAAACTCATGGCAATTGTGTGTACGTTACATACCAATCACGGACGCAGAGCCGATACCAATTCTTATTGTGATTCTCGTCCCGCTCAAGGCGTGGCACCTGCACTTTCATTCATTACCCAATCGTTGTCGTTGAACTAAAATGGATCGTAATCTTTAAGTATAGGACTAGTTTTGACTTCGTGAGGTGAGGTTTTTGTGCTGATGTATGAGGTAAGGTCGAGAGGAAAGAGTATAAGAGGATAGTATCAGAAACAAAGTAAATGTCAAATTGATGACATATTTTTTTGTTGCCTTAATATACAGATACCACAGTCTTCCATCTGACCAAACAGAAATAAATAAATATCTTGGGACAAATCATCCCTAACTAGGCCAACCCTATGGGTGCTAGACAGCAAATAAAAATATTTATACAGATAAATACATGCTTAGAGTCAGTGTATTTTTTGATGTCGAATAAAGTTATGTCTATGTATTTACCCTTCCAAGACTTGAGAACAAGCATTCGCATTCACCATACCGAATATCTATCTGCCCCGACCAGGGATTGAACACAGGACCTCAAGGTTCGTAGTCAGGTTATCTAACCCTTAGATGTGACTATCCTGTCCTCGTATAGATTTCATATATATCTTACTTCATATACGTGCACGATGCAATTGTCTCTTTTAGTGACGTATGTACAAAATTCACAATATTTTAGTATGAAACAATTTAAACCGACCAAAATCAAAATTTAACCAATCCATTTATTTAGCACAGAATCATTTCGTATGTCTCATATTGAATTGTATCTCACTATTGCGTCGACGGTGGCACAATTGACAAATCTATTCTAACTTCTCACACACTACATTTTTTTACCAAGTCGCTAGTGGCAATACACATAATAGACTTGTCATATATATGTCAATAACACAGATCACAAATCAAAGTGTCAACTGCAAGACAGTGGCAGGCCACCGCCAATGTTTCGGTCTCTATTGATAAATTATTGTTTATGACAACCAGATTTATGCAGTAGGCCTATGAATACATTTTCTTGGATTTTGCTTTGCATCACAAGTTTAAACCGTGACATACTTTCTCCTCAGGGCTGGTTGTTAGTTTGATTAATTATTTTCATTTCTTTAGTTGCGTGTAGATAAGAACAATAGATGATCTGTCAATGTAGATATGGATTAGAATTCATGTGAAAATTAGATTGTTATCAACTTATATATTAGACAATAATTTTTCTATTATTTGTTAATAAGGTTCAACTTGTAGTACTTCATAGTTGTTGACTGTCAATAAAGCTTAAACCAAATAATTTGAATCGATTTAGTCTTGTCAACTAAAAATTATAAAGTAGGTACTGAGGTAATTTGGCTTTCTGCTTATTAAGTCGGGACACGAACGTTGGTAGATGATTCTGTTTTCTGTATTAAGATAAATGAGTACGATGCTATAGTAACATTATATTATATATCAAGTCAGTCACCAGTCGCTGAGTAAACTTGATTCGATGCCAATTTTAAAATTACATATTTATTCCCCACGCTTACAAATTACCTGTATTGTGCAGGTTTAAAGCAAGAAACGAAGCATTCCATATATTGACCTTTGCACCTGACAGTAAGTAAGTACGTTTTCTTCAATGCAGATAACTAGTTACATGTAATTTGTAAATAATTACGCGTATGTATTTGTAAAAGTCTCTTTACCTCATCTTCACTTCCTTTTGTAAACCACCAAGATTCTAAAATATTAGTTTAGTTTAAATAAATAAATAAATAATAAATATCACGGGACAATTTGACACCAATTGACCTAGTCTCAAACTAGGCAAAGCCTGTACCATGGGAACCAGACAACGGATAAACATACTTATATAGATAAATACATACTTATATACATATTACACATCCAGGACCCGAGAACAAACATTCATATTCATCATACAAACATCTGCCCCGACCGGGATTTGAACCCGGGACCTCAAGCTTCATAGTCAGGGTCTCTAACCACTAGGCTACTCGGTCGTCCAGTTTAGAACTTTCCTTCCTTGGTCGCTATAACAAATTATCAGCATCAGAAACTGTGGACTTTTTTTCTTATTTTAGATAATTGAAACCCATAATTAAAAGTCTTAAGGTCTATGTCACATAAAGATTTCGAAATTAGTGTAATTTTGTAAACATTGTAAGTAAGCATCTTAATGTAAGTATTTATTGAGTAAGGCTTGTTAAAGTAATCAAATAATTTACTTGCCACAAGCGCTTTAAGTGGTAAAAGCAAATTTCTAATAGGAAACTTGTAAAACTAAATTAACTCCGAGCAATGATTATCATGTTAAATGAAAGTCTCGTTAAACAGTTTAGATTCTTGGTGCTTGGTTTTTGGTTCAATCAAGCGGTTAAAAATTCAAGGTTGTGGAGTTTTATGTAACAAGAATAAATTTGACATGTCCAGTAGAGACTTCCTGGTACCAACACTACTAACAAGCTAAAATTATAATTTTAGTTGAATAAATGGATCACTTACGCACATGAGTCGAGCTTAGCCAGTGTAAAGTTAACGATTCATTTAATGATTTGGCGTCCCATAAAATAGATAGATTTAACTCTACTTATACGGCATTTTAATATAACCTAAGCTATGCCTACTTTTAACATGAAACTACCGTGAGACTCGTCATAGTGAAATAAAACGGATCACCCGAGTATATAAGTCAAGTTTAGCCAGACATGTTTCGGATTAATTCGTAGTCCTTCCTCTGGGAACGTACTACCCAGCGCCAGCGAGGCGCGCACTACGCGTCGCGGCTCTGCTGTGGATGTTGGGCTAATCTCGACTTATACGTATACGTGAGTGATCCGTTATATTTCACTATAAGCTATGCCTAACTGAATAACTGGACTAGACTGGTTTGGTTATAATAATATCGTTAAGATGCTCTTTAGTAGTCAACTTGGTTAGCGTTTGAATAGAAATCTTCAAACGCTTTAAACAAGAAAAACGTCATCGAAGTTCCTTGCAAAATCCGATCTTGCCCAAGAGAACTTGTTAATTGATTGTTTTGGTACTAGCACCGTTATTTCAAAAGATGAAGTTTAAGTTTAAATTGTACTATTATCCAACAGATAAATGCATATAACGCGCCAAGGCTCTATTCGCGCAAAACTGCAAATCGATTTCGGGCTAAGTTTAACTTCTATGTATTTATATATGATATATAATGGTTTATTCGTAATTATGTTCATGATTTGTAATCGTTAGATTTTGCTACTCCAAAACTGACAGAATATGTTATTGAAATATATTGTAACATCTGTATGTACCATATTCTAAGAAATAAACCATTTATTTATTTGCATTTTTTTATAAAAAACTTATTGCTAATGCCAAGTTACCCTTGACCCTTTGTCAATTGACAACTCTCCAAGCACCGGTATCCTAAGTTAGCTGAGCGCGATCTTATCCGTTCAACTTACATTTATCTTGTTATTATTGTTAGAAAACAAGAGAAGTACCCCATTTACACTTGGTCCATATCCTGCCATTCCATTACCAACAAACAATGCCACATTTAATTGCAAGAGACGATCGTATCGACCACTATTGTTTCGCCAATCTTGGATCTGTAGAAAGCATACTGATTATGTTTTATGGTTTTACTTGGAATCGATCTGCTCCATGCCTAAGTGGTTGGGAATCTTTCACTTTTATCTTAGATTTGCGACGGTGATTTTGTGATGTGACCGTCAATTTTAGGATATTCACTTTAATTGACCGAGAAGACGTACCTAGCTGTGTATTCGTGTGAGCGAATTCAATGTAATGTTTTAGCTTTCAACTCGAAGCATATCTTATCTATACATATAAAACAAAAAAAGTCATGTTAGTTACACCATTTATAAGTCACGAACGGCTGTACCGATTTTTATGACATGACTCCTTTCCAAATAGCAAAATAACTATTAAAAGAGGGGAAATATTCACGATTTTTTTTAAAAAGATAATTTATTTTCTCATTAGTTATCTATGGAACGGCCTATGGTGATATGAAGTTCGCTGAGTCGGCTAGTTATCTATATATGAAAGGATATACATTTTTACACCCACAAAAGAAAGAGCATACCAGTGACATGAAAATTTCGCCCCAGGCTGTTGCCAAAACCGCCGTTGTTTCCATGTCAAGCGTTTTACATAACACACAGAATCTGACACGCCTCGGACGCGTAATGTCGCATTAGCATGATACGCCTACTGACATGTGTCACTTTCCTTTCCGAGTTTCGTCCCTGAGGGCTGTAGGTGTCGCTAGCGTGCACGCAATATTAAAAACTTTAGCCTTCCTTAGCTACGCCGCAGTCATGTAAGAATACAAAAGGACAATGCAAAGATTTAGATTTTTTGTATCCTTTTTTGCGTATTTAATTGAATGAAAGAATGCCACATACCGTAATAAATTGGTAAAATGGAAAACATTCACAGCAAACGAATGCACAGGCAAAAGCTAGTAAGCGTTGTTTTATTTACAATTCATAAACTTTTGACAACTTTTATCGCATTGTAAAGTTACAAACAGGTTACTCATCTGTTCATAACTTATTCTTGTTTTTTTTTAAAAGTATTTTACTTTATTATATTTGTATTCTCTGTTCATTTTTGTGTACCAAATGTACCTAATTGCACTGTTTTATACATGTTTGTGTTTCCTGTGTTGTGAAAAATAAAGACTTTATCTATCTATCTATCTATCCATCTATTACGTAATGAAATACTCATCTCTTTCTTTTTCACTTGTTTGTATAACCCTGCAGGACTATTTAAAAGATAAAAATAGTAAATAGATTACTCTGTCTGTATGTACATTCGTTACATCATGACAATCGTGCTTTCTTTATCATCAAAGTACAAACCCTGTCAACCTTGAGAAATCAGTTTTCACCTTTCTTGCCACCAAATTGTGTTACGATAATAGATAAAACTTTCGATACAATTCGCAAACAAAAAGCGAAGCACTTTCGTTGGATTTTGTGAGATCTCCCCGCGGGCGAAACGCACGTACGTCCCACTTCGGCTGGGGCGCTTTCCAATCGATGCGAATTTTGCGGGGAATTGATTTCAGCGCCATCTATTGTTGAGTAGTGTGACACTAATTTTCAATATTATACGCATCAACTGTTTTTGTTGACGTAGAATTTAATTCAGACTTAATTTGACGTAGAATTTAATTCAGACTTAATTTAGAAAGATACGTCATGCACTTTTTTCACCGCCGCCTTTAATCAATTTGTACGTCTGTAAAAATGCTTGGGTAATGTCCCATGACGCTGCCCCAACGTTTGATACCCTTAATATTAATTAAAACCTGTAAAGATGACAACCAGGGCGCAACGTTCATCTTACCAACACTTAAACTGAGATATCCGAGGCCCAAGCACGTATATTCGAATCCTGCGTAACGTAATCGTTATCGTGTCGCCATCGAGAAACTTCATATTGAATTTTAGTACCAAATACGCTCACGGGCGGCGCTGTTCCAAACGTCACTCAAATGTTCTCGATAACGCTTCACTGGATTACGTCACGTAGCATTCCAATTCTCGTGCTTGATCCTGTGAACATTTACACTGACCTTTACCAATATAATAATACAAGCTTGACGTTTATTAATATTACGTTTAAATTTGTCTTATTAATATGAAATTAGTACCCCAAAAACCCACCAGAGCGAGCAGGCGCGAAAATCTCACGAACAAGAATGCAATGACATCTGTCGAAGAAGCGAGGCGGGGATTGCTGTGATCGCTGAGCGGGAGTTGCGCAACTCGCGACCTATGGGGAATAGGGTTGTTGAAGTTATATTAAAGGTATTTGATACCGTTTTTATTATCCGGTAACGTGTATTGTCCAGATAGTTTCTAAGACTAAAATATGAATTGTACTAATAATTTGGACTGGATTTTTAACATGAAACTACCGTGAGACTCAATCACAGTGAAATAAAACGGATCACAGACGTACCTACATAAGTCGAGTTTAGCCGGACATGTTTGGGATTAATTCGTAGTACCTCTCCTTTATCTGTTTGTCTGTCTGTGGCACCGTAGTTCCTAAACGGATAGACCAATTTGGACGCGGGTTTAATCGATATGGATAAGATAGTTCGATCCATATGGTTCTTAGCTAACTTTATTTCAGCCGTTTTAATTAGACCTTGAAATGAAAAAGTCAGGGGTTTTCAACTTTTCTAAGTTGTACCTAGTTACAATTATATCCAAGTTTCCTTTTCAACCTGTGGCAGCCCTAGACGTTGCGTGTAGGCGCTATTTTAACATACCTCGAGAGTTCATCTGTTTTAAATCACTGTTAATTTTTGCAGTACAATGATGTGACCTTTCGGCCCCATTTTTAATAAACACAAGGACCCCGTTACCCACGACTGTCTTTATTAGTTTGTTTTTATTTAGTATACCTCCTACTAAATACCTAATCAAAATGTTGCTGTCGAGTTTGAAACCTTGGGTACATGGGGTCCCGGCGCTTACAAGCTTATTTCAGAGTTGAAAAAGCGCTTAGTCGATGCAACTTGTGACCAAAGGGCTGGCAGTTTTCTCTCTCAAAGAATCAGCATCGCTATTCAGCGAGGCAACGCTGCCAGCCTTTTGGGCACCATGCCACGGGGGCCTTATTTAGATTTAATTTAGTTTTAAGTATTAGTTTATTTCGATTTAGCTTAGATTTAATGTCATTGTAAATTGGTTTTATTATGTAAATAAATTATAAAATCAAAATGTTTGTTGACGAAAGATAATTATAGGCATTCCGTCTGTCAATAAGCTTTCTACACCATCACCATCATCATCATATCAGCCGGAAGACGTCCACTGCTGGAGATAAGCCTTCCCCAAAGATCTCCACGACGCCCGGTCTTGTGCTACCCGCAGCCAATGGCTTCCTACGATCTTTACCAGAGTCTCCAGTGTAATCAACGGCGAAAAAAAAACCTTTCGATCGGTACGGGCATATTAGCAGCGCCACTAGTGGCACGTATCGACAACAAACAATTCTTATACTATTTGACACTTTAACGCAAACGCGATCGAGACGTATTTTGTGCTTTTTGATTACACTAAGGGCACATGCACAGATCGTCCGTCCGCCTTGCGAGAGGCCTACCAATAGGGCTAGCACGACTGGCCGCGACTTTGTTTGTCGCGCGAGATTATGTTACCCGTCCCGTTGCATTCTGAGTGACAGAAAAGGACGGGCAGTTGTTCTCGCGCGAGATAGAAGTCGCACTGTGAGTTGTGCTAAACCTACAACGATTTCTGATTCGATCTTGCAGGGATACTCAAGTAACACGAATTTAGTCAAAGAACTTGAATCTTTGGGAATATTTCCTCTAATAATACACCTGAAGTTAACGCAAAAGAGATAATTAATCATTAAGATAGGCATACTTATTCTGATTTAACTCAAAATTTTCCTACGGAACGCCCTAAACCCTGCCCATATAACATGCATTATATGTATAGATTCCTATAGCGTTTTCTATACTTTGTCATTGTTGTAAGCTATTATTTTGCCAAATCTACAAACAACGAACGTTACAACAACAATGGAATGGTAAGGTTTATAAAACAAACACACAAATGCATAACCCCGTAAGTTATTCCGCTAACACAAAAATAAAAACCTCTATTATAAACCAATTATTTAATTATCACGAACAAGCCAAACTGCCACAATTTATACTATTAACCTTCAAACAAACATTATTTAACTTATCGCCACAATCGGAATTCGAAACATAAGAACTCGTAAAAATATAATCGTTGTGAAGGCAATTCTTAAAAGTACGAAAGCTGTAAAAACTGACGATTTTCTTCGACTTATTAACGCAGTATATCGATGGAACTCTGACTCAACCTCGTAAATAAACTGACTAAATTGGAATAACCACCTTAGGTTCGCGGTCTAGAATGGTTATTCCAATTCCGTCAAAGTTTATACACGAGGTTGAGTCAGAGTACCATCGATATGTACAGTACAGTCAAGAGCAAAAGTAGGTAAGCAACCGAAGCGGTCACAATGATCTTTTATACGGCTCTATTGTTAAGACATAAGAGCTTGTGCAGGGCCGTATTTCACCATCTTTACATTTGGCAGTTTTACATGACAATTCGAATTATATTTCTTTGACAATATGAAGCGCACAATCATTGAAAACTGTCAATTGTAAAGTTGGTGAAATTGGGGCCTGGTTATTGGGCCTGCTCCGGTTGCTTACCTACTTTTGGTGCTGACTATACCTATACTCAACTTCATATCTTTAGTACCTTGATCTCGTCATGATCGAATGATTTTCATCGGTTTAGTTTTTTCTGTTTTGTATTATTAAATGGCTCTAAGGGAAAATTTCAAATCAACATTAGTCGTGAAAGCCTAGTGGTTTGATCTACAGCCTCTCAGGCAGAGGTTTTTTGGAATTTATGTGCGAAATTACATTTATAATCTATCACGAGTTGTTTCGAAAACATTGTGAGGAAACCTGCATGCTCCCGTGAAGCATTTCAATGGTGTGTGTGAAGCTCTCAATCTACACTGCGCCCGCGTGGGACCAGCCCAAGTCCTCTCATCCTAAAAGGAAGCCTGTGCTCAGCAGTGGGACGTAAAAAATCTAATAATGATGATTGTGATTTCATGATTCCTTGTAAAACTTCCAGTACTGAGGTGTGCGCCATTTGAAAAGAGGCAGAAAGAGAATTTGTAATACCTATTGTTTACCGTAGAAAAGATATACAAAAAAATAAAAGCACTGGACGCAAGCATCACAGTAAATGTGTGAGATGATTTAATCAGTTTGTCAATAAATGTCTTAATTTTAAATTAAGTTAAGTGCTGATGAAATACCGGATTCTTCGTTTCTTCACATCAATGTCTCACAACGATCAAGTTAATAATCCCAAGTAAACTCGTGGCCGGAGCGTTCACTTGTTCGCATCGCGTGACGCCGGTGGATGACCACTTTTACTTTTGATTCGATTTTGTGCTTAATTAATGAAGAATTCATTAAGTTCTTTTGATATACGGTTTCATTATCAGCCTTTTTTTAAAGCCACGTTTCTAGTTTCTTTAGATAAGACAAAAAGTTGTATCAACTTGTGCTCTTCCACTCTGAACGCATGGTTTTTTTTTCTATTTCTTATTCATCGGCTGAGTCCGTGTGATATGCCTCCTGTACACTATGACTTTTTGTGTACTTTGGTGGAAAGGGTCTGCATGAAAACATAATTATATTGCGGATATAAGTAGCTTTAGTTTTATGATTTAAGGACTACATTATATTACGCTGTAGTTATTCCTAAAAATATTTTCTGGTTAGATTCATAAAAGATTGTGCTAAATTTCGCTACTGAAAAAAGCTTCTAAAGGTGGAATCTGAATGTGGAAATTCTGAATCCATGTTAAGAAACACAGTCTCCCGCGCCTCTGATTAATCAATTTCATATATCAATTTCATAAAAACCGTTATGAAACCGCATTAGCTCACTTTGCTCGGAATAAATTACCGTGAAATCGTTATTAAACCGATTATTACCGATTCGGTGTTGACCAACTCTAGGAGTATTACGTGGTGTTAATATCAGGTAACACATGCAACCGTGTTTAATTGAGAAGTTAAGATTGCTATTAGTTACGAGTAGATTAAGTTAGGTGACCGTCTGCTAAAATCTCAAAAGGAAAAAAACGGAACGGAGTGATCCTATAAGGGTTCCGTCTGTCCGTCTGTCAAGACCCTTTTTCTTTGGAACGCGTGGAGGTAGCATGCTGATATTAATATCAAATACCCAAACCTTCTAAGTCAACGCAATCAAAAAAATTATATTTCCATACAAATTGACGAAATCAGAAAACTTTGTTGTCCTAGAAACTTGAAATTTGGTATGAAGGTAGAGCTCTTAGAGCACAACCACTCAGAAAATTCACAAAATCTTAAATTTTTATGTCTGTCTGTAGATTTCGCAGAACAACATAAGTTGACCCCACACTGCGTACATTTTGTTTAGAAGCAGGGCTCTGCTTACACTTCACTTCTCAAAACACTGGGGAAAAGCGTTAAAATCTTTCTACGGAACCTTTGTGCGCGAGTCCGACTCGCACTTGGTCGGTTTTTTTTTCTACTTAATAGGTAGTATCTAAAGGTTGTATGTCAGGATCGTAGCAAGTGGAAATCCGTGGTCTGTGCCTACCCCTCCGGGAAACGGGCGTGACTGTTTGTATGTATGTATGTAGGTAGTAGGTATCGTATTATTGATAGCAATGCTCCTGACAGTTTGGTCAATTGGTTGCGAAGTCATCCTCCATTTTAGTCTGTCTCTGCACTTGCTTGTTCTCTTAACTAGGGGCCATCTTTTTAAGTAAGGTAAATGCTTAGATGCATGGTCTGTGCAACAATTCCTTTCTCGTTAAAGTACGAGAAGTAATGATCTCAGTAGGAAAAAAATCGGCCTTTCTTCTATGTCCAATCGTGGTGTAGGGGAAAAGCACACGACCCGGAGTGTCGAGGATCCGGGTTCGATTCCCGGGGTTGGCATTTTTCTGGTTTTTTTCTGTGTATTCATGTTTCAGTGAGTTTATAAAAAATATACTAGAAATAAATACCCTCTACAAACCCTAAGTGGTCAAATATCTCTTTGTAGAGAATTCGGTTAGATAATAGTGTTACGAAGATTATTGGGTTACGATTCTATATCCTTCATCAAGCACACTGGGGTGTTACTTTGTATATAATTTTGCAAGGCATATTCCAATATGAAATCAGATTCTTTGATAAGCAAGCAACAATTGTTTAATGAGAATAATCTCTTGTGTTATGGGAATCTGGAACTGACACTGCACCTCTCAAAGATTGTCACTCTATATGATTTTGATTTGTGTATAAACTAAACGCAAGAACTCTTTTCATCATTATTTCTTTAGTCTTTACCAATTCTTGGCCAATCGATTACGTGTATGCAAATTGAAAATCGATAGATTCGGCAATCGTAACGAATGGCCGCTGTCATAAGAGATGTTCCCATTTCTGTATCGTTTCCGTGGAGGAAATGCGTGACTGTTGTCTGGTTATTAAAAAAAAACTGCATTTGAAGTACTTTAAACGAGTTATCAATTTCTATAGTAACGTTCCTTAAAAGCAGATTGGTAGTTTTCTTTTAGTTTGGTTCATCATCATCATCATCAGCCCACAGCAGTCCACTGCTGAACATAGGCCTCTTCCATTGTGCGCCACAACACTCTGTCTTCGGCCCCTCGCATCCATCCGCCGCCAGCAATCTTTTGGTTGTGGCTTGGTAACAGAACTTGACTCATTTGACTATTTCTGGACAGGTGGGTCTAAACTATTCAGTAAAATAGCTTTTCTGAGTTCGTTGAACTTATGGATTCTGTTCTCTTCTCTTCTTCAACCACTACCAGACCATGCTGAGTGAAGGTCTCTTCTAATCGCCATTTTTTCACTTAAGATTTGCAGATTGTAAGTTTTCTGTCTTTCATAAGACATGTGCCTTAGTGCAACTTAAGATCCTGAGTCAGCAAAAGTTCATTTCTAACCTAATCACATCTTTACACCAACCAGCTCATCAATGTAAACTAAAGCAAAACATTGCAAAAACGCGCAAATTGATAAAAATCATACACAATTACAAACGGAGAGTATGATTCTACAAACAGCGGTTATGTAATTCCATTGTTTAAGAAGGGCCATGGACGAACAAATGGAACAGTTATCGCAAGAGGTCGATAGACGAGGTTTTTATGGACCCTCTGTGGTGTTCAGTCGACTGCCCGTTATAGTTACCACCTGTGGTTAGATTAGAGTAACTTAGGTTTACGTGCAAAAAATGTGTTTTGTCGGAGTTTCTTTTTTATGTGTAAGTATAGCTATAGCCTGACATGTTTCGGTGGAGATCGTAGTCCCTCTTCTGCCTCTGAGAAGTCTGGGAGCACACATTGGCGGTAGCTCAAGATGACGAGTTAGAGAGTTGGCGCGCAGTTTTCGTTTATTTCATGATGCTACTTCTTTATGATGAACCCACGACCCTCTGCGTGAGTGGCCATAGGTGAAACCACTAGTTTATCAGGGCAACTCACGACAAAGAATATTAAAGTGTAGCAGTAAATATGTCTAACCGTTTAACACTACCAACATCGGAGTTTTTTCAAAACCACATGTTTCTCACGTCACCTTGCTATCGCCGATAGCATCTATTTCCTACCAATTAAATTCCACAAACCATAAGACAATGACGGAAGTATTAACTTCCTACTTCACAAAACCGCAAATGTGACTACCAGCTTTATCTGCATAAAAATAAGACCAAATCAACTGCAAGTGTTAACTTATTGTGGCAGGACCACAAGTTGAATGGGAAAATTTGGCGTTGAAACTTAGCCCTTAAGTGAAAGGAGTTAGGTCGACGAGGATGGTAATGTTATGGTGGTATTAGTAACAGCCGTGAAGTCGACAAGACGAATCGGTTTGTTACGATGTTACGGTCGATTTTATGCAATTTTTCAATCCGTTCTGAAAGCGCCATCTGTGTATTGTTTGTTAAGGTTGAGAATGTTACAATTTGGTGCCGTGACCACGATGAAAAACAAAAGTCATATTGTTTTGACGAATACAGTACATTCGCATTAAAAATGAAATTGGGATTGTTACCAAAAAAACACCTGTAGCTAAATTTGAACCGTCAATCAGTCGAAGTTCAAGTTGACGAGATTCCTATAAAGGATAAGTTTGCCTTGTTTACCTGTTACTTTTCGGTAATTAAATTTTATTAGTGGAGTGTCGGTCGGTATATAAAAAAATATTTTATCAAACAAAAAAATGCTAGATCATTAACCTCTTTTACGCGACGCAGTTAAAAAACAATCACAATTCCTTTCCAGTGACTCAAAATAGAATAATTCCGATATCTAGAACAATTTGCATAATAAAATTACTAAAGCATTCCTGCACACAATGACACTAGTTAAAATTACAACAGAAATGTTACAAATAGAACAATAATGCTTGCAACTTGCGAATTCCCAAGCGTTGCAGATAAAAACTGATTTGTTCGATAAGAAGCAATTAAGTGCCGCTACTCGACAACAGATGGCTCTTACGCAATGTTTGCGTGACGGTAATTGATTTTGAGATCTGTGTTGTTTGATATTAAGTTGACGTTGCAGTGACGATGAAGACGGTAATGCACTTGCGGTCAATTATACCACAATCGTATCTTACTACCTTTGTGGCAGAATCACGTAACTGACGTAATAATTACAAATATTTAATATTTTTTTCATTTTCTCGCTAATATTATAAAACTTAGATTAAGTGCCAATATAATTATTTATTATTTATACTTATTTTTTACCTTATTAAGGCTAAACTGGATGTTTGAAATTATTTACTGGCGCCGTTCTAATAAACCAAGGAAATAAACTAAACATTGAGCGGATTCGGTTGACGAGTCTCAGTAATGAGGGGGTTAGTTCGAAAATAAATCCGCTAGGTGGAGTACCTAGTTAGTGGTTATTCAGCTATTATAGTGCGCAGTGAGCGTAGTTCGATTGAATAATGTTTAATAAGAGAGCAAAGTTCTTGGAATCAAGCGGTTATGTCAATTACAGTAGCGGAAAAAGCGCTGTTGCAAAGAAAAAAATGCAAAAAGATATTCCGATACCGGGAATCGAACCCGAGCCTCCTGGGTGAGAGCCAGGTATCCTAGCCACTAGACCATATCGGATTGTGTGGAGACTGCCGAAATAGTTTATCTTAACATGAGATAATTTGGAATTCCCCCCTTTACCCTTTTTGTTTAATAAAAAAAAAAGTAACAAATTTTTTAAATGTTTTCATATTATTGTAGTTGTTATACACACCCGGACAAAATGCCTCCGGGAGATTTTATCGTTTTATTTGCGTAGGTTACGTGATTTTAATGAGATGCAAAAAATGAATTTAAAAAATTGAGCGATTTAAAAACTTTCCTTTTTCTCAAAACAAAAATACTGTTTGAACAAACGATATTTTTGTTTTCCATTTTCAATTCGTCATCTCCTTTACTAAAACACTTAGAACTAATAGTACATTCCGCGACGTTCCAGATCATTAAATAACGACTTTCTATGAAATGCCAAACAATTTGCTACCCAGTTGTTGTAACGAGTTGTAAGATTGTTCTAATTTTCCTCGACGTCCAAATGACAGCTTGTTAGACAAACCTGTCAATCGCGAATCACTGTTAATTTGTGGTTCGCTGAATAGAAATAAAAGAGACGGATTAAAAAAAAAACTTAAATTTAGGTTCTGGTATAATGCTAGTTACATTTTAAGTACCAAAATAGTTTAAGGGGTTTTATCATGTCATAAATCTTTTGTAAATTAACTTTTTAAAAATTAGCCCTCACATTTAGGATGATAGGAATAAATACCTGTATAAAACTGTATAAGAAAAATTAAATATAAATGCATTTTCAGTTTTAGAAAGTTATTAACAAAGTTTTTAGATCTTGTCGGATATTCGTAATTCAGTAAAAGCTCTGACCAACTAAGTAACTTCCCATGCATAAAGAATTTTGTAAATATTAGGTGTAAGAACTTCACACTTAATTCTGTCTCTGAAAATTATTATTAAAATTAAGTACACGCAAATGAAACTAATAGTATGCTTTTCAGTATCATAATTAAATTACTGTTCTTTATTCATGACACAATTGACACAGCGGTATAGACAAAATATATTAAAAAAACCTTTCCCACGGGCCAGGCAAAAAACAATCTTATGACGATGTCATAAACATTTGGACAGGGGAAAGCTTTTTTCACTTTAACTATACCCGGAAATCTGCAAAAATGTGTCGCAGCATATTGAAAAAAAAAAAAGTTTTTTTTTATTCTAACTAAATTCAAGAGTTCCGTTCAGTTAATTTACACTAGTTTGCTGTTTAACTCCAACAGTAACTATTAAAGTGGCATATTAAACATCGAACACTTCACAAGCCGCAGGGTGTAATGTGGTAATACAATATAATGGTGTACTATCACCATAATGGGCCTGATTATCTGTCCGTCCGTCATATAACTTTCATTACTTTCACTTGACAATGGTTGTTTAGTTATATATTATGTGTTGTCTCATTGTTTTCGCTGGTTAAGCTTTTATTGAGTTGTTAATGGAATTTGTGGTTATTTTGTGAAAATTAAGTTATTTGTTGTTCTTTGTAATAAAAGGATATTAACTAAAAATAGATGTACTTACTTACTGAGACTTATTTGTGTTTGTTTTGCATTTAAATAACATTTGGAAATAAGTTATTTTGATATTGCATGAGCACTTTTCGAGATTTTGTAATAATTTTACTATGACATTTAAGTTTTACTTTATCTGTATCTTGTGTTTTCCATTTTCTTTTATTTTTATTTTACGTTGACGATCTTTTTGAGATTATCGTACTTTATTGACACCGTAAAGTGCAATGTAGTTTTTAAAAAGTATGAAAAACTGTGACCACACAATAACTAACTAGCGTACAGAAGGCTCACTCTCGAACAAGTCAATACTTACAAATATTGCTATATCCTTGATTATCTGTTTACTTTCATTGCACTTGTATGTATTGCTGTGAATACAAAACACCTACCTAACATGCTAACATAGTTTTCATATAAAAAAAACCGCTATCTCCATGAAAAGAAAAAAAAAATTCTTATGATTGTGAGGTAATTTCGCAACCCAGTCATCTTAAGCCATTGCCGTGTCGCGTGTACACAATGCTTAAATCTTGACCGTCTTTATGGCTTAAATTATACGGTTGGCTTTAGAATAACAGACACATGAACAGGTGGACACTTTCGCCGCATTCCGCAGCGCGTGCGCTGGACACGTGTTTGGTTTAGTGACGACTGGCTTTTCCCGCGGCTTTGCTTACTTTTCAAGTCAACTTAAGATATCTTGGAAAGAAATAAGTTTTGACACCAGTAAATCCAGTAATGGACAAGGACTCAGTAATGGAAAATAAGTATTATTTAATAGAAAATAAGGGATAGTCAATTTACAACAGTCTATTTCCAAGAGTATGATCTTTCAATAATCAGAGGGGTGTTATAAGTTAGACCTGTTTATCTGTCTGTGGCATCGTAGCTCCAAAACCGATTTGGTCGTGGCTTTTTTCATAAAAATTTGAACTTTGAAATGAAGTCTGAGGTTTTTCAACTTTTCTAAGGTTAGGTTAGGTTTAGGTTATGTTGATATCGTTTTGTCATTCTCAACGTGTTTAACTAACATGCAACCGGTTAAAAGTCTTATAGCTATTTTATAAGACGCCAGGAAGGATTTAGCATTATCGTGTTAAAAGTTAAACGTCTATAATTAATTACGAATTGCAGCGTTTACGCATAAACAACACGAATATATACCTGTTGCAACTGTTCGAGACTATTTTATGATCAATTCTATGGACGATTATTATTCCAAGGAAAACGGTTATTCAATTATTATTCATAATTATAGTTAACTCGTGTTTGGGGTAAAGAGTTAGCAATATTTCAATGATTAACAGGCATTATGTCATACTCATACATACATGACGTTTGAATTTTACTGCGCAATTAATTCGAATATACCCATGTAGTTTTTTTTATTTGGTTTCTGGCTGTCTTACTTACTACTCGTTCTTCATTACTATTTATTAATTGTATGTATTCGCTCTAATCTTATTAGGCGTATTTTTAACCGACGTAAAAAAGGAGGAGGTTCTCCATACGACTGTATGTTTTTTTTTCACGATTCTAAAGTACCTGTCTGTCATGTAATTTGTAATAGATTCTGTACAGTTTTCTCTAGTATGCTGGGCAAAGATCTTCCCATAATTTTTTATAAGTTATACTTAGAGCAGGAAAGGAATGGAGATGTTAACGCGCGATTTCCTCTCTACCAAAACTTCAACATTAAGTCTGACCAAAATTATCAGGGTCTGTTGATTGTGTGCGTGTTTTTGGCATTTGTGTGACAGTTTTGTTTTAGTGTGCGTTTGTAGGAACGTAACAAATTTTGTCATGAGCGCAGACGTGTGATGTAGGTGTGTGTTCCCCGTCCCCTCGAAAAGTGGCAGAAAAAGAGGATGTAGTGCATAGATAAGCCAAAGGCGCCTCCCGTCTGTCTGCTTTATCATCATCATCATGTCAGCCGATTGACGTCCACTGCTGGACATAGGTCTCCCCCAGGGCTCTCCACTCAGACCGGTCCTGTGTCTTCCGCATCCACCGCGGTCCCGCGATCTTTACCAGGTCGTCGCCCCATCTTGTTGGAGGCCTACCGACAGCTCGTCTCCCGGTCCGTGGACGCCAATTGGTTTGCTTTATATCAAATTCAAAATAATTCATATCTATCTCTTTGTTTCAGATCAACCCGGCGACGAAGACTTAGTACCAAACAAAACCAAAACAAAACCAAAATGACGTAACCAAAATTGACACCAAAAAGTGCAACCGAAAAATGTGCGAAAGCCAAACCTGACGGAAAATTCAAGATGGCGTCGTTAAAACTAACATTGTTGTGTGTGCTGTGTTGTGCTGTGAGTGTGTTGGGTCATGTGGCGCTCACGTATCCTCCTGCTAGGAGGTTCGATTTGGACTTTCTGGATAATTCGCGAACGAAGCCGCCTTGTGGGATGCCTAAAGGTAATAAGTTGGTAATTTTATTTCTTGATCAGATAGAGCCCGTAAGACAGTAAAGTCTTTGTTTGATCATACATCGACAACAGTATATTGCCGATACGGAGGCGCTGCCTAAGCCCCATAGTTTTTCATTATCATAAAAAAAACCGTTCCCCCATCTTTTTGCCGAAGTTTGCACAGAGTGAAAGTAACATAGTTTTTTTCAGAAATCATCAAAAATTGCATTAGTTCCATCCACTATAGTACAAGTTCAATGACCCGTCTATTTTACAATGAAAGGACTTTGAGTGACGTAAAGTACCAAAAATATTATTAGTTTATGGCGCGGAACCCTCGGTGCGCGAGTCCGATTCGGTCTTGGACCGGTTTTGTCAAAAACTTGCACTCGAAACCGAAGAAAGAAAAACCTAAGGCTAGCTCCGCTATGATAAATAAGATTTTTGTCTCTTAATTAATTTCAGCTCTTGTTATGCATATAATTATTCGAAACAAGTACTTAAGGGTGCTTTGCTTTGTTACAGTCACGTAAAAATAGTACATTGTAGTCTTTGTGTAACAGTAAACAAACCGCGACTAAGCCACCAGCAAACACGAGGTATCTAGAGATAATTACGTGTGGATAAAGAACACAGGCCTGTATCAAGGGTCTATTTTTGTCCCATACAATTAAAATTCATAATTTAATGTTCGTCATAATGAACTAAAAAACAATTACTTTGCTCACCCGCGACCACTAATGACAAATAGTTATATCTGTGCGGCAAATGTATGTTTCCATGCAACACCTCCACCTCCACTGCTACACGAATCAACACATGCCACACAGACCCAACTATCACCACCACCACTATACTAAACGCTGACGCGTTTCGGCACTCTCCACGAGGCCATTTACGAAGCACAACAACAACCGCTCAACATGCCACCACTTCCACTACTGACATATGTAAACCATGTACTCAACTTAGTTAATGACAAAACCAACGTACCCACTAATATTTTATAAATTCCAAACTACCCTTTTATGTAAGTCCTAAACTACCCTTTTTTAAGAAATGAATTCCAAACTACCCTTTTTATTTTTATTTTTAATCTACGCCAGGTACCCCGTTATTTTTAACCGAGTACGGTAAAAAGAGAAGTCATGTTCTCATTATTACTATGACACATTATTAAAATTAGAACCAAGTCGTAACAAAGGCGAAGAAACCAAATTAACTTGTTCATTAATAATAGACCCCATGTTGTTGTACCTAATAATTTCCAATTGTTCTAAAACCGATAGCCGCAAACCCTTATCACAATAATGTAAAATTTCGTACGTATCTGAGTCTAACAACGAATGATTCGTTTCTAATAAATGCTTGGCAAAGTTTGATTTCTCTGGATGATCATGCCTATATGACGAGACATGCTCTTTAAATCTAGTATCAAAGCTTCGACCGGTTTGTCCAATGTATACTTGACTACAGTCGCCACAAGTGAGTTTATATTCGTCATAATCTTTCATTAGTCATAACCATTTTTTCTTCGAGAGATAAGTCGTATCGTGCTCAAAGCCCTACTGGCTGGCAAATATTTGTGTCGCTTCTCTTTTGTTTTTCACCTGTAGGACAGAGATGGAATGACAAACATTTGGCAAATAAATGCAGATCCAACATGAGGGTAATGATATATTTACCTGCATCTGTAAAGTCCGTTTTAGTCGCTGGACCTTCGTGGATTCGTTAGGGATTTTGACAAAAAGCTGTTTGGATTTACTTAAAAAAATACCAGTGGCCATGAAGTTCCCACTCCGGCTCTGGGCCCTTGGGAACTATAACCCAAGCCCTCTCGTTGTGAGAGGTCTGTGCCCAGCAGTGGGACGTAAATAGGCTGATGATGATGACTATGGTGACCATGCTAGCCATAGCTATTCAGCCGATAATTAATCAGTCAAAAGTAAATAAGTCAGCAAAATGTCATAGGTGTTCAAAACGCAAGGCCGTCATGTTCATAACTAATACAGATACCTGCATTCATTTCGTTATCTCAGGTATAGTTATAAGGTAAGACGACACTCTGATTAAAATAGTACAGCTATCAGCTATCCCAACCTAGACTTACCCTGTTATTCATAAGCCTATATTAACTAAAATGCCGTTAAAGTTCTTTTGTCCCTTTTTGTCACATTGACATTTCCGCTAGTAAGAAGAAGACAAAACCTATTTTAGCTAATGCCTCTATTAGCTAAAATAGGTTTTGTCTTCTTGAGTGACGTTTATGAATAATGGCATAATAATGGCAATAATCTTTACAATACAATAACTCTTTATTGAACACCACATAACAGGCAAAACAAAAATTAAGGCACAAAGAAAATACAAGGTAACAGTGGGGCTTATCGCTACAGAGCGATCTCTACCAGGCAACCATAATAAAGTAAAATAAAATGGTGGCGTTGCTACTACTATTAGTACATGGGTTAGCTTATGTTGACTGCTCAGGCCTGTCTCCCTGTGCCGTGTTACGTTACCGTAAGATTGCAGTGAGTCAGGGGGCAGTGACCTCGGGGATGCTGCGGTGACGAGCTAGGGAATGCACTTTAGTAGGTACACCAGGTGTACTTTGTTGTTAAACCGACTGCGTTGAATTTGGGAGGAGAATGGTCGTAGGATTTAACGGTTTTGATTTTTTGACTAAAATGCAAAGTCGAATTCATAATTGTTTTGAGGGAAAAATGCACCTGACTAATAATAATTAAAAATAATTTTCCTAGTATGTAATATTTAACAGATTTATAATAGCATGATACCGAAATAGATAATTATTGCGCATTGATTAAATATATATGAGAAATTACAATATAACTTGTCAAGTCAACGTGTCGATGGCGCGACTGACAACGGAAATAAACCATTTCTATTTCTTCTATTTCAAAATTATTAAATTAATTTATGTAAATTACTACTACGAAAAACTACTGAAATTTTCTCTGAATAAGGTGTCACGTAGCAGTTATGTTGTAATCAATTAATTAAAACAATAGTACTACAACTAAAATACTAGTAAATAGTAGTATAGTCAGCGTCATATATATGGTGACATCCAAAGTGATCAAATAGTTCGGTACACCATACAAAATTCTCTGAATTAAAATTGACGCGTTTTCTACAGTTTTTTTGCAAAATGCAACGGCCTCTTAAGTAAATCAAATAAATGGCGTGTGGCTCGCGACCTCAATTTTCGCACAGCTCTATCAAGCAGTCGTGGCCGAGTGGTTAAGGCGTCTGACTCGAAATCAGATTCCCTCTGGGAGCGTAGGTTCGAATCCTACCGGCTGCGAAACGTTTTGCCTTTTTTTTATTTTGACCGTTTTTTTCAGGTTACTCCGTTATCTGTCCGTCTGTTTTAGTGTTTATTTTGTGTACCTTGATGTAACAATTACAGACGAAAATTAGCATATAACAAGATATACATACATGATTAGTGATTAGGTAGGATACGTTTCATGATTCATTTTATCTCATCATTGGTAGAAATAAACCACTGAGTCACTAACCGCAGAATACACGAAAACTCAACCGCAGATTTGGCAATTTCATCGTTTGACTAATTTAAGTAATGAACCGCATTTTGTCTTGTTCAAGGTTTTTAAAATATCCTCAATATTTTTACAGAATTTCAGTCAAAAAGACGATAAAGTATGAATGTTGTGGTTTTTGTAGTGAGAGAGCCATACTATAGCTATTTTTGCTGCTCTATTAATGGGCTGGCTCGTCCGGGGAAGTACCACCCTCTCGCAAAAAATCGGCGTGAAGCAACAGCACCCCTGTTGCGTTTCGTTCGGTCAGTGAGAGTGCCGGAGTCCCGATCCCCCCCCCCCCCCCTTTCCTGTATCCATTTCCCTCCTTACAGGTCGGCAACGGACTAGTGACTCTCTTGGGGTTGCTGGTTCTCGTGGGTGGCGGTGATCACTTACCATTGCGTGAAATTAAAACATGTTGTGGTAGTGCCGTGGCAGTTTAAAGATGTAAAAAAAATTGCAAAGCAATAAATAGATACCTAGCCTACACCTAGGTTCATTGACTTACCATGGACTTCGGGTTATCGCTTGAAAACGTCCAAACTAAAACACCATCTAATTTGCAAAAAATACCACTAATCGAGCGTCAGTCAGTCTTAGTTTGGTCGCACGACAGCGCTGTGACGTATGGCTGTCATCGGAAAATGCCGTGTTGTACTGGGACACATTTTTCGTGAATTTTGTACTAGACCCAAGTCCATGGTGTTAGTAAGTCAATGTTTATGTCTATTGACCAATAGACTGATTTACATAACCACCGGCTCCGCCACACCACTACGCCATGGGTTATGGGATTTTTAAATTTAAATGTAACCAAATTTTTTGCTAAGGTTTTCCAAATCAGAATTTGATAATTATGTTAATAGAGATATTGCTGGAAAAAACTAATAAGACTTCAAGTTAAAACTTAGAAAATTACAATAAATGTGCTGTTGATTTTATTTACTGTGTGATTGTGGAAGTTTTTTTTTTATATTGTCACATTAACTTTTAACGCTATTTTATTTTTAATACGTATTTGTTGTTTGAGCGCCCATAGTACTTAACAATAATAACACATGCTGTGAAATTTTCTAGCATCTAGTTCCGGTTCTTATGATAGGTACTGTTGCCCTGTTACTGGTGGACAGACGGACGGACAGACAGAAAAAAAATACTGTACTCCACAACTGTTTTGGTTTTGAAAAGACAAGAATGCTATTGAAAAAAATAACAAAATATTATGTATAAAATCAAACCCTCCACTTCATTCTCCACTTGCAGTCACGTAATAAGACATTATTGATTCAAGAAAATGCGCGCGCAATAGCTCTGCAGCAAGTGATGAACTCTAGAGGACCTCACGTCATGAGACCGTGTGGCCTAATGGATAAGGCGTCGGACTTCGGATCCGAAGATTGCAGGTTCGAGTCCTGTCACGGTCGAAGGATTCTTTTTGCATTTTTTTTGATCCACCATCAATAACTCGCTAGCGAGTTAAGTAGTGTAGTAATGGACATAAATTTTATTTAGAAAACACCGTTTTCACTAGAAAATATTCTTTGCAATGATTTAAGATATTTAGTACGGAATTACTCAATTTTCATATACATTCAGAAAACTAACGCACAAGATAGAATTTCAGTTTTTTTATCAGTATCAATGACAATGATGTAGACATAGTCTTAGCTATAGAATTCTGCGTAATTAAGAGTAAGGTGCCTCTTACACTTAAGGCTGCCCATTTCAACCCCCATAAATCAGTAATGCTTAAACTGGAGTTCGCGAGCCTATCCTGGAGACCGATTTTGCAAACACCTCATCTGTAAAAACACCACTCGAAATTGGTGCCTATGGCCTATTGCTACCATAGAGCAGACAGACGGGAGGCGCCTTTGTCTTATCTATGCATTACAATTTTTCTGCCTTTGAGGGGGACGAGGACGAGGAACACACACGTACAGGGGGACGACTACAAAATTCGAAAATCGAAGTTCGTATCGTATCGTCCCGCTCGCTCTCGTATTAAATCATATTAGCGTGAGCGGGACGGCACGACACGAAGTTCGAATTTTGCACTTCATAGTTTAGGGCCAGGACGCGTCTACGCTCATGTCAAAATTTGTTACGTTCCTACAAACAAAACTGTCATAGAAATGGCAAAAATACGCATACAACTGATAGACCCTGTGCATTTTGCACAGACTTAATGTAAAACTTTTGGCAGAGAGGAAATTCCGCGTTAACAACTTAACATCTCCTTCCTTTGTAACCTCCAATCCAAAAAGAGGTGTGTATCAGTGTGTCACGTCATCAGTGTCATAAGTTTGACATGTGTATCTGTGTAGGTATCTGTTTGTGGCATCATAGCTCCCAAACTGATAGACCGATTGATTTCGATGCGGTTCTTTTTGATCGAAAGCTAGTTTAATCGAGATGGTTCTTAGCTAAGTATTATTAAAATCGGTTGACCCGTTTTTGAAATATTTTGACCTTTGAAATGACAATGTCGGGGGTTTTACAACTTTTCTAAGTTGGTATGTTGGTGAGGTTATCTACTCTAAGATTGCTACAGAAATACCGGGTGGATTATTTTTAACCGACTTCAAAAAAGGTGGAGGTTCTCAATTCGTCGGAATATCTGTTTTTTTATACGTCTGAGCGCCTGTGTAATTATCGACCGTTTGCGTTAAAAGTGTCAATACTATGACACTAGTTTGTTGCCAATACGTACCGCTAGAGGGCTGCCGATTTGCCCATAGTAGGGAATTAAGACGTTATTGCGAACGCGATCGAAACGTTTTCTTGTGTCGAAAATAACAAGAAGTTCTGTATGTCGGAAAAACGCCAAGAGAATGATGCAAATTACAAAGTAAAGTGGTACAATACTATATTCCAATACCATTGATATTCAAAAATAGACAGATACGCCCCCGCTTCGCCGCGTGCGGACAAGCAATTAAGTACCTATAGCATTGATGTACCAAATAGTGACGGATGCGCCACCCCTTCACAGCGCGCGGACAAGCAATATAGGTGATTAGGTTACCCGGTGACTTAGTCGCCAACGGCCGCCGCGCGGGTGACATCTCGTGACTTGTCCAATTACAACAGTTTCATCGGCTTAAAATGACGTGCACATTTTTGAACTGTACAAATAACACACAAAAGAAAAACAAAGCACAAGGAATCACATTCCACGCGTAAGTAAATAATATACCTACTCGTTTCATTATCCAGGTGGTATGTTCCCTTGAAGTTTGACATGTCAGTGTAATGACAGCTAATGAGTGAAGGCCGCATTTTGTCAGCGCTAAAGAGGTGCGTGGCGCGTCTTAATGTTTAAAGTCGATGACCTATAGGTGATCACGGTGACTAGTATCCCTTGATGTTTGACATTATGTACGGCGTGAGACACAATCATGCTTACAAATAAATAATTTGTAACAGATGAAACACCGCGACGTGTATTGTATTGTCAGTTTCCAACTAGGTGTTTACTGTACTTTTTGATGTGCCCCGTACTTGTATAATATTCAATTAAGGAAACTATAGGTCTGTTTACTCGTGTATTGAACTGGCGCGTGGCCTATCTTTAATGTTTTATATCAATGACCAATGCTAAAAAGACTCGCGAATCGAAAATAATCAGAAACTTATTTTAAAAATACGTTTAGGTTAATTAAGTTAATGCCTTATTGCGGGTTTCATTAACGTAAAACTTTCCGGTCTTTCTTCAAGAGGAACAGCACTTCAAAAAGCAATTTACAAAATGCCGTTGACCCAAAAACGACCGTAGATTATATCACTGTTATTCAACAAGGAAATTTGGTCACTAACCTAATTATTTACCCGATTTAATTTGCCATGGGAAAATTACATGATGTAAGAAATTGTTTGGTCGGCAAATAAATATGCAAGTTCTCACGTTTCATGCTGTGACGCATTGCGCCATCTATACGCGAGTTGCCAAAGTATGTCGCCACGTTGATGCTGTGTTTACTACTCGGTGATAGATGGCGCTGATATCAAAAGTAGGTCCACGTTAATCTGTGAATAAACAGTTTCTCATTTGTTTCAGGCTCGTTGAAAACGTCATTTTTGGCAGGATCAACGTTCACAGTACATTGGCACTTGGCATACGCACATAGAGTAAGTGTTTGATAATTTCGGTTGGTTTGATATCTGCCCGGCTAGCTCAGTCGGTAGAGCATGAGACTCTTAATCTCAGGGTCGTGGGTTCGAGCCCCACGTTGGGCGAAATGTTTTTGCATTTCTTTTTTTTTTTCAGGGAGGATTCAGTCTAAGAATTTTGGATTATTTGGAGAGGCCAGTTTTGGACCTGACGCCAAGAGCCGGTGGGTCGGAATTCGTTCGAGATGATGTTACGTAAGTTTTTTTTTTACCTATTAAACTAGTAGCTAGTAGAGCTTCGCAGTCATTTTTGAACATTTTTCGTTTTTTTATTCTCCAAAAACTGAATCGATAAAAAATCCATAATAATTATCGAACTTTCTACTTAACAAAATGTTGGGTACTACAGTCGGTTGAGAAATGCGACCTGTATGGGAGAACAGCCGGACAGACGGACACACGAAATCATTTTTTGCCCAATCTGAAAGGGAGACGCTTCACTCGCTCGCACTTAGCGCTTGCTCGGCCAAAAAAGTAGGAAATTGATCAAAATTTATTGATTACACACAGACAGAAAATAAAACTAAAAGCTTGTAATATAAAGCGCTGCGCTCCTTTCCTCTATCTTTTTTTTATAATCACAAAAAACAAGCTTTCTGTTAAAAAAATACAATGCAAGCTATAAAAGCAAAACTCTGTCTATTCATGATCTCAATTGGAGCATCTTTTTGTATTTTTTCCCATTTTAATTTTAATTTTAACGGTTTTATGCTAATCTTCGTGTAAGAGTATGGCACGCGACACGGAATGTCAAAGATCCAGGTTCGATTCCCGGAGCAATTTCCGTTTTTTTCCTGTGTATTCATGTTTCAGTGTTTTAAAAGTATAATAAAAAATCTGTAAGTATCAAAAATGTATCATGATTTTCTTGTAATTTCTTCCAGCGCCCAAAAGTACGAAGTCCGCCTTCCCAGCGACTTTACCTGCGAAAATTGCACTCTGCAGCTTCAACGAGAGGCGGGGGAGTGGGGCGCCAACTACAGATTCTGGTCATGCGCAGACATAGACATACTGCAACGTGAGTTAGTCAAAATTTTGCGGGTCCGTCCGGATCGCTACCACCATCTTGCTTGCCTCCTGCCTCCAAACAGCAGAGGCCCGAGCACGAATGTTCGAATCCTGCGTTACGTAACGTTATCGTATCGAAATCGAGAAACCTCGTACTGCCCATAGACACCCGCAACCTCAGGAGGTTTTCAAATGCGTTGCTAACCTAGAGCGCTAAGATGAAATGCTTCTTGAGCCCGTAATTATACCGGCTGTCTTACTCTCCACACCCAAGTGCAAGCATTGCTGCTTAGCGGCAGGATTAGCAAGTAAGATGGTGTAGCGATCCGGTCGGACCTCGCACAAGGTACCACCCGAATAGGTAGGACGAATATTTTGAATGTTTCAACATGTTAATATTTTTACACCAGAAATAACTTGCAAAATTCTAAGTTAGGTATTTGCATTATAATTAGCTCAATAAAAATGAAGGCCACTAAGAGATTTGAGCTCACGCGCGCGCGGGTTGCGTATTTGCCAAACAAGAATGTTGCCAGTACATAATTAAACGCAAACATTTTGACAGCTGAATCTGGTGGCTATGGCAACTTTGCATAAACTTAAAATGCCTTCTGGGCCGTTTTACAAAGCTACAAGCTAAACTAGCTAGCTTTATAAAACACGGCCCTGGCCGCCGTTAACAAAAATATAATAGAATAAACTAAAAAAATAAACCGGCCAAGTGCGAGTCGGACTCGCGCACGAAGGGTTCCGTACCATTATCTATAAAAACAGCAAAAAAAATCACGTCTGTTGTATGGGAGCCCACTTAAATATTAATTTGACTCTGTTTTTAGTATTTATTGTTTTAGCGGCAACAGAAATACATCATGTGTGAAAATTTCAACTGTCTAACTATCGCGGTTTATGAGATACAGACAGACAGACGGACGGACGGACAGCGGAGTCTTAGTAATGGGTCCCGTTTTTTACCCTTCGGGTACGGAACTCTAATAAGGAGATAAAGAGATGTTTTTGAATGTACTTAAGTGATTAGAGGTAGGGTCAAGCATTTGTTTTGACGATTAAGTAAGTAATGCGATGATAATAATATTAAATTATGTACGTATTTGGCCTTGCAATGAAACAATGTGTTGAGAAATCGTAGGCTATACAGGGTGGCCTCGTTGGGCTGCAAGTGTACTTAAGGCTTTTCATTGAAAATCACCAGACGAGATGTGGATTTCAACAGGGATTAGTCAATTTGGCACGTCTCCACTTCTCTTCAAAAGAAACTAACCCTAGTGAAATAAAACGGATCACTCACGTATATAAATCGAGTTTAGCCGTAGTCCTTCCTCTGGGAGCGCACGACCCAGCGGCAGCGAGACGTGAGCGATTCGATTTGTTTCACTATGATTAAGTCTCACGGTAGTTAAGTAAAAAAGAAACCCACCCTAACTAAAAATTACCATTACGAAATAAAAAAAATCCGCTAGGATCGTTAGTGTCGACTTTGAGTAAGGTCTATCTTAATTAAATAATACGGACCACTCACGTATATAACTCGAATTTGACCTGACATGTTTCGGACTAGTTCGTATTTTTATTATAAGAACCTTTGAACAAATAAATTGATTTGATCGATTGATTCACTCGACAGTGGCGCCAACTGGCGACCACAACCGACAGCCCTTACTGCAACAAGCGCCATCTATCCCTCCAGGCAAGGACTACCACGAGACGTGCTCAGGCCACGGCTTCCACATCCTCGGCCGGTGCAAGTGCACCAAGATGTACTCTGGCTCCCGCTGCCAGTTCAGCGACGAGTGTTCCGAGGACAACGACTGCGGGCTGCGGGGCAAGTGCGTGGACATACAGGCCACGGAGGCGCCGAGCAAGATGTGCTACTGCCCGCACGGGTTTTACGGGAAGGGGTGTAATAAGAGTGAGTATACATCTAATACATCATCATCATGTCAGCCACTGCTGGCCGGCGGCCTTCCCCGCAGCTCTCCACTCAGACCGCTCTTGTGCTGTCCGCATCCACCGCGGCCCGCGACCTTCACCAGGTCGTCGCTCCACTTGTTGGAGGCCTGCCGACAGCTCGTCTCCCGGTCCGCGGACGCCGTTCGAGAACCTAATCCCATCGGCCTTGTGCAATGTGCCCCGCCCACTGCCACTTAATTTTCGCAGTTCTACTAGGATTCCCGTTGTTAATATGTATGTCAAATGTAATTAACCGCGAATAATAAATTTAAAACTGTTTTCTCAGAATCGCTGAAGAGTTTCCTCTGATCTTGTTGTCTTATTTGTCTATTATGTATCTTTTCTTTTAGTATACTTAATTTGATATGTAATAGGTATCGTATTTATGATATTGCTATAAATTAGAGTGTATTATCTGTGTTTATGTGCATGTGTATTTTAAATGCTTGAACTTTTTCTGATGACACGGCATGTCAATTCATGTTTGAGTGGTTATTCAAAAAGTGCAGTAATACTAGTTTAAATATATTTTTTTATGTAGACGATATAAGAAAGTGGACGAAGCCTTAAGTCAGTTACTTACATTAATCCTCTTGCCCCCAGAGTCACCTTGGAAGGATCGCTCCCTGTCCCTGGAGAAGTACAGTCGCCGCGAGTTGTCCCCACTCTTCAATCTGTACTGGCGCGTCGTCCCACAAGAACACGAACTGGAAGTCATCATGGTCGTCAACGGGACTTCCTACGCCGGTCAGTACACCCCTTAGTAGATACACTAAACCCCTTTAGTAGTTTCACTACACCCCTTCTTAGTTTCACTACGCCCTTAGTAGTTACATTGTACCCCTTAGCGGTGACACTGCACCCCTTAGTGTTTACACTACGCCCCTTAGTAGATACACTAAACCCCTTAATATGTACACTACACTCCTTATTAGTTACACTGCCCCTCTTAGTAGTTACACCATTCCCCTTAGTAGTTACACTACACCCCTTAGTATTTACACTATTTCCCTTAGTTATTTTGTCCACGTTATAATACAGAGTATACATTTTACACTAGTAGGGCTGTCCCTGGGCATGCGATGTGATGCATTGGAGCGCCAAGACGCTATCAGTATTTCCGAATCCTCGTATATTCTGATCGCATACGTTGATGCAAGTTTGGTTTCAAAAAAAAATTTTTTTTTCAGGTGTCGGGTGGAGGCCTAGTGGCTTAACGAAAGAGTGTAAAAACTTCCCAGTTCTTGGATCCCCTCTAGCTGATAAAAGTAAGTATAAAATAATAAAAAATATGTACACGATTTGTACAAATTGTTTTACACGGTCAAATCAAATACTAAACCCAATTTATTTTATTATTAGCGAGCACGCCGAAGCCCGAACCATTGCCAGAACCAGAACCTAAATCCGAACCGAACGCGGCTCCTGAACCGAGTCCCGAACCGAAGTCAGAACCGGAACCAACCGCAGAACCAAAGGCAGAACCAGAACCAACCGCAGAACCGAAAGCAGAACCAGAGCCCACAGCTGAACCAAAGGCCGAACCTGAACCAAGCGCAGAACCAAAAGCGGAACCAGAACCGACAGCAGAACCAAAAGCTGAACCGGAGCCATCAGCAGAACCGAAACCAGAACCGACTTCTGAACCGGAAACAACAACTAAATTGGCTGAATCTGACAACAGGAACAAGAGAGTCGCTATGCATTCGCTGGATGGCATCGACTTTAAGAATCTCGGCGATGACGTCACAGTGAAGACTAGCGTGTCTTACAAAGTGTCTAGCTCCAAAGGTAACTTTTTTTTTTCAAATTTAATGCATGAAATAAATACAGAACACCTGGATGAAGCACCAGAAAAATTGCGTGTGATGTTTTTTTAAAGGCGCTGTGAAAGTACCGACTTAGAAACTTATTCTTTTATGCATGGTCAGCTTCAAATGTTGCTTGCCACTTTTGTGCCTTATCGCTTTGAGCCAGATACAGATTTACATACATGATTGACAAATGTGTAATTAGGATAATGTACAAAGGTGACTTCTAGTTTTGGTGCTGGTGGTGGTTGAACGAAATTTGATGAAACCTTTTTTTTTCTTAAAGGTCGCCGCAAACGAGATACCGAAGAACGTAAGTAGAGACTAACTAAAATCATTACACGGTATTAGATAATTTTGAACACGTTTCTGTTCTTTATAACTTAAACGTCAAAAATTATCTTTAACTTTACACTGGACTGAATGAATTGGATTTAAATGTAATTGCACTTTACTCACACAGTGCAAGCCTGCAGCACACCACGACTAAATAATAAAAAACTAATGTAAATATATTGTATGAAACAGAACAGCATAAATGTAACTCGTGCACTTACTGACTTTTGGGAATTTTACTCGTTAAAAATAATCTTAGCTCAAAAGTGGATAGAGACACTTAAATTGTGACCAGTGTACAAGGACGATAAAACCAGGGCGACTGCCAATGGCTATACAATGTCGCGTTCCTGTAAAATAATGAGCCTGCAGTAGCTAGTTTCACTATAGAGAGGTCTCTGTACCATTGATTTTGTATGACACTTAGACCTCTGACTAACACAATAGCGCCATCTATGAACTGAAAGAAAAAACGAATTTAGATGGCGCTATTGTGTTAGCCAGAGGTCTAAATGTCATACTAAATGAATGGTACAGACACCCCTCCGTAGTAAAACTAGCTACAGCAGGCTTATTATTTCAAAGGAACGCGACATCGTATAGACACTGGCAGTCCTCTTGGTTTTATGATCCTTGGCAGTGTATAATGAACACATTAAGTCATAAATAACAATCCTTACCGTTTACCTGGAATGCTTTTTAATAACTAGTAGTAGGCCTCGAATCAAAAACTCGAAGTGTAGTCAAAAATGTCCAGGGATCAAACGCGTATGGGAGTCCGCACATTATTGAGCTCTAGACATTTTTGAGCAGTGTATATGTAGAACAGGGTTGGCCAGTATTTTTTCACAGTCATAGTTCTGCATAAACATGTATTTTTCTGCCTTGCCACGATCGACCGGTTGGTCACCCCCTGACACACACACGAGTCGATTCTCACCACTGAACAATAAGGACTTCAATTCTTTCGTAACAAAAAATTACATAAAATTCCTGAAAGCCTGTAAAATATTTATATATGTCAATTGCCTTGCACGATATCGCATGGTCACCTTTACTTTACAGATGTGGAAACCTCGACCCATGTACATGACCATAAGCTAGACAATCCCGTACCTTCCTTAGAACCTAAGCCTTTGCCTAAAAGGTCTAAATTTGTGCCCAAGTCTAAGAGAATCACTTCTACTACTCCCACTACCCCTGCACCAACGCCTGAACCCACTTCTGGTCCAACTGCTGAACCGAAACCAGAACCAACAGCAGAACCCGACCCTTCTTCTGATCCTAAGTCCGTTAGTGATCCGACCTTGGAACCTAAATCTCAGCCAGAACCCACAGCCGAACCAAAGGCAGAACCCGAACCTACAGCCGAACCAAAAGCTGAACCCGAACCAAAGGCTGAACCCGAACCTACCCCTGAACTAAAGGCTGAACCCGAACCTACAGCCGAATCAAAAGCTGAACCAGAACCTACAGCCGAACCAAAAGCTGAACCTGAACCGACAGCCGAACCAAAGGCTGAACCCGAACCTACAGCCGAACCAAAGGCTGAACCCGAACCTACAGCTGAGCCTAAGCCTGAACCTGAACCTAAATCGGAGCCTGAACCGACTTCAGAACCCAAAGCGGAACCAGAACCTACCTCAGAACCAAAACCCGTTCCTAGTCCCAAAATAAAGGCAGAACTTAACGCTCTACCAGAACCTACTCCTGAACCAAAATCAAAGCCTGAACCTTCTCCAGAACCAAAATCGGAACCAGAACCAAAATCAGGACCCGAGCCTTCCCCAGAACCAAAATCAGAACCAGAACCCAAATCAGAGCCTAAACCTTCCCCCGAATCCAAATCAGAACCTGAGCCTTCTCCTGAGCCAAAATCAGAACCTGAGCCTTCCCCCGAACCCAAAGCTGAACCGGATCGCGAGACTTTGCTAGTGAAAGGACTTAAAGAAGAAGCAGGTAACGCACTGGCTTTGCACAGTTGGAACATTCTTTAGCAAACATTTGCACGTAGTTTTCTAATGCTACTTCTCACCTTATTGTTTCTGTACATTTGTGTGGTCTTGTATGATTTAAAATATAGATGGGACCAGAATACGTTGTAATTTTATTTCAAATATCAAGATTATTAGCCGCAATTTATTTTTGTGCCTAGTAATTTTCGCCACTGGCGCGAAATAATTTGTACCAATGTATAATACTGTCGAAATGTTTGCTCTTGAGTGTTTTTAAGTTTTGTACAGCAATTTCTCACTTGTGGTTTGTGGTCACTAATGTAATGCATGAATTTTGTCTGTTGTAACTAGCACCTCTGTAACTTAACTTTATGTGTATTTGAGTTTGAGTACCCCGAGTTTGCACTCGTAAGATAACTTCTGTAAGTTGCATTACATTGCGGGCCGTCAAGAGAACGAGATAAAAGTGGTTGATCGAGTGACGCAATGTAATGCAAATTACACGGGTTTGATTACTTGTCTAAATTCGGGGTTCAAAAATCAATGTTTCTGTGCAAGTAAGTATACTTTTTGAATCTTGTCAGGGACACGAGATGCTAAATACCTACATTTTATAGTAGTGTAGGCTTCTAGTAGGTTTTAAATGCTTTGCTTCGCCAGGCTTGGCCTACGCTTTTCCCTCTTTCCTCTTGTTTCCTTTCCTTACCTCATTTTATTGTGAATTTATGTCTTGTCTATTTACTTAATCCGGTGCGTTTTCATTTATTTTGGTTTTTCTTCTTTCATATTTAGGATTATGGTCTTTGTTTATCGTTTTTGGCTGTCTAATAATTGATTTTGTACATAGGTTGTTTTCGGTTCCTAATTAATAAAACGCTCTGTTAATACCGATCCTTACTCTTCTCTTACTATTGTCCCTTGGTTTCGATTATTGAAAAATTCATAATCAAAAATCGCATTTTACTTAATAACGAAACATTATAACCTTCTTCAATAATATTTTTTCTTAATTTGTATGTACATTACGAACTCTGTCTCAAGAAGATTTGAAAGAGGAAGCTGAAAATTTAGAAGCTGCTATTTCGTTACTTAAAAAAAAAGCTGAATTTCAATCATCAAATTCCTCTTATGGAAGTCGTGTCTGAATTAGAGTAAAAAACGCGACTCAAAGATACCTTTTTTTTAAAGTTAGGTTTCTGTTAGACATAACTTTGCAGGGCATTGTATTGTTAATACTATTGTCATTTTCAGGATACTTCCCTGCTCACGAATACGTCCCTAAGTTTGACTTTAACCCAATGGACTGTACGGATTTGGTTATCGGCACTGCTCGAGGCAACTATCATAGAGTACTGGACTATTATACTAGAGACAGGTAAATACGCTTTTTTTATGTGATTTTCTGTGACATTCATTGGTGTGCATCCTCAGAAATCCACAATACCAAAAGAATAAGGACTTCGTACACTCACACTGATAGATACCGCCGTACTCGGACTCAGCGTGCCCATCAATATTTTATTGTGTAATAGTGATCGATGATTCTCAATACAAAAAGACCAAATATTGCAGTTGTTAGCTCATCGAGTTTATTTTGTCCCTTTCATAATCTTTCTCGTTGCTGCCTTGGATCCTGGTCACGGCACTAATTGTAACGCGTTCTCCAGGTCGACGCCCCGCGTGGACACCTTCTGGGGCGGCCACGACGACATCACAGCGTCTTCCGGCTTTGAAGAGAATGGCGTCACCACCATCATGTTCCGAAAGAAATTACAGGTCAGTTTGACTGGAAATTAGGTTGAAATTAGGTAAATAACTGAACACAATCCGAACAAAAATTATATTAAACTCGTTGGCCATTTACTGTTATTTTCAATGAGGGCTATCGGGACTCAAAAATCCGCTAAAGGATCGCTAGTGACGAGTGAGGTCTATCTGTCATTCTCCACCAATGAGAAAGAAACAATTTATTGAATCAGGCGTTACTTTGCGGAGGTCCATATTTATGAACTAAAAAACAATTACTTTGCTCACCCGCGACCACTCTTGAGTGGTCGCGGGTGAGCAAAGTAATTGTTTTTTAGTTCATTTGAGAAAGAAACAAGCTACTGGCCTATGATTGGTGGAAATTGACATATAGACCTACATATATTGACACTAGCTGTCCTAGTGGATTTTTGACACGCGATAGCCCTTGTTGGACAACTTTCAACTGTGTTGCAAACTGACATTCCGTCATGAATCATAAATCTGTCGCGAGAATATTGTTATTTGACTTAAACATTTTTATTTTCCAGGCCAAAGAACCCACAGACCACTCGATCATCGACGACCTCATGCATGTCATCTGGGCCCGAGGGCAGGAGCCGGGCCAGTACAAGCACGCGCCGCCTTCAGGGTTGGAGCAAGGCAATGCTGCTGTGAAGGACTTCTATAGACAAGACGAGCTGAAGTACCACGGACACGGGGGGCAAAGAGGCGTGACTAAGATTAACTTCTTTGGTGAGTTGTGTTGCGAATTATTGTACTATTTTTTTCATACTACGTCGGTGGTAAACGATCATCGCTAGCAACGCTTGTAACATCAGAAGTATCACTCGCGCGTCATAAACCTTAGCATGACGATGTTCGGTCGTTCAGGGTACAATGCCCGAGATATAAGCCCGGAGTAAACCCAGTAGAGAGGTATAATCGAACAATTGCATTTGCAATAGGCATAATACTGGTGATTATGGCAGCATTTATGTAGTAGCTTGAGCGCCATCTGGTATCAAACTGATGAATTGCTACGATATATGATTATGTAGATGACATAACTAGCGCATGATCAGATCACACGGTTTTGTTTTAGTTATTTCTGTGTCTTAGATACCTCTCATTTGAAATTATGAAATATATTGCGAGCCCCTATTCTGAAGTCCGAAATTCAAAGTTCGTATTCAACCGTCCCTTTCGCTTTCGTGTCAACCTATGTTGGCGTGAGCGGGACGGTTCGATACGAACTTCAAATTTCGGGCTTCGATGTAGGTAGTCCCTCTGATGATAAAAAAATACTATAATAATAGTAATAAACCCATACGATTAATAAATTAAGCACTTTAGTAAATCATAGACTGCAAATTTTTGTACTCAGTACCTCGATAAGTGAAAATAGTAATACTCAATAAATAAAAGAAACCTAAAGTTGATTTTCGAATACCTATTCAATGACACCCCACTTGATATAGTTTGTCGGCTTTTTATTTTTTATTTTTCACAATATGGCGTCTGATGGTCGCCATATTGGATTTAAATGACTGTCATGTCTTTAGTGACACTCGCAAGATTAATACAAATCTATTGACGTAAGAATCATTAAAATCGGCATCTGCGTTCGTTCTCTAGAGTGCCACAAAGGAACAAACATACATACATACATAGGCTGATAAACACATTTCCCCCCCTTTGCGTTTCGCAGTCGGGTAAAAAAAATTACACGTACCAAACAATAATAAACTCGTGATACGTAGGGCCAGTTTTAACAGCTTTTGTAGTCTTTTGCCCAGCATTGTGACACCCTAATATGCTAAAAAAAACTACTACTGAACTATTACCTTCCTTACAGAAGAAACAAAATCCCCCTCTCTGGGCGGCATCCTCCCCCTCCCGAACAAGTGTGGGGGTTACTTCAAACTGCCCGCCAATTGCGAGCTGAGCAACAACTCTTGCGAGTACCACGCCAGTTGGGAGTACTTGGGCCAGAAGAGAGGGAAGGACTCCATCAGATTCACTATCGTCACGAAAGAGACAAAAACCTGGACCGGGATCGGGTTCAGCGACGACAAGCGGATGGTGAGTATCTAAAGCATAGATTCCCAAACTTTTCCGAATGCCACCCTCCTCCCACGTATATTTAATAAAATTACCACGCCCCCAAGCCTCTGCTACAGTAAAACTACGAGACGTCAACGTGAGTCGCTATTGAACTTGGGTGGTGTCTAGGGTTGCCAGATCGAATGACCCTATTATTAGGAGAAAAATTTATTTTCGAGATTCTGGGACTCTGTTGGGAGCGGGAGAAACGAAAATAAAATCAAATAAAGTAAATGTATTACTAAAAGCAACATTTAACATCATTGTTACAGTGTCGGAGCGGCAACGATTCGCTTGACGAAAATTCGGAACTTAGAATTACTGCGTTTTATAAATGAAGTTGTTTTTCGGGAGATTTTTTACTTTGAAGGGAGTCGGGAGGGCATACAAAAATTCAGGGGAATCCCGCCAAATCCCGACAATCTGGCAACCCCGTGGTGTCGTATAATTAGTAATGGTGAACGGTTTAACTTTTTACCCCCTCTTGGGCAGTGTACGCCCTTGGTTTGGGGACCGCTGATCTAAAGGGACCATTAAATGTTGTATAAGCTAGGACGTTAGGATAGGAATCTTCAGTAATCCCATGAGGCTCTGACGACTCGAGGGCAAGGGACCAGCTTTTGTCTCAGGAGGGCAAACTAACCAGCTGTGGCCCAGTTCAAATTAAAAATTTCTTAAGCCGCTATAGTAGATCTTCACGTTCAAATTTTAATTACTTTTTCCACGGTTATGTGCTTTTACGCTAAGATTTCGAATGATAAAGAAAGCCTTTCCGAGCTGGTGAGGTGATAAATATTAATTCATGTTGAGATTCAGGGGTCGGCTGCCCCCCCGTTTATTCCTGGTGACCTGGCAACGTCGCATTTACATCTGGCCAGACCACATTTTAACGTAGTGTAGGACGCCCTCCGGCCAGGTGGGATGACGGTCTGCGAAAGACTGCAGGCAGATGCTGGATGCGGCAAGCTGAAGACAGGGCGCTATGGCGCTCATTAGGGGAGGCCTACGTCCAGCAGTGGACTAGAATAGGCTGATGATGATGATTTATTTGTTCCAGTCCCAAACGGACGCGATCATTGGCTGGGTGGACCCTCGCTCGTCGCGACCCTTCATCATGGATACTTGGGTGTCTGGGTACGCTGCCCCGAGGGTGGACGGTCAGCAGGACATCAGCAAAGAGTCGGGCAGCCTCATAGACGGGGTCACGACCTTGAGCTTTGTGAGGAAGCGAGACACTAAGGATTCGAAGGTGAGGTTCACTCTTCAGCAATTTTTTAATACAGTTGCACAAAAAGTGGTACTTTTTGAGGCTGTTTATCATGCGGAAAGTTGATTTTTCGCACTAGTGCTTTTTACTTTTCCAAGGCGCCGGTGGAGGAATTCACCTTCCACCTCCTCCACGACAGGGAAACTCCTACCTGCTCACCGCCTAATGAACCGCGTAATTTTCTCGCAAATGTATTAAAAAATGTCGTTTGGTACACGTGCGGAAGTGTCATTTTCACTCGTTCCGAGTCAAGTCAAGTCACCTCGGGACTCGTGCACAATGACCAGTGATCGGATGTTTCAATACCACACCGCGAGATGTCAAGTAGAATTGGTAGTATGGATTACTATGGATACGCCGATTATTATTTACTTCTAATGTAACGTGCCGGAAGAAAGAAAATTAAATTACAGATGTCCTGTTGTAAATAGTTTTTCACCATTCTGAACTATTTAAATTATCAATAGATTGATCGTTTTTTATTATTCATTTATTTTCAAACGTATCAATCACATTGACACATTATCACATTATCTAATAAAATAATATGACAAAAAAATATCCTTTTAGGCATCCCGCGGCATATCCATACTAGCATAATGATTGCGGTTTTTGACTCCGAGTGACATAGAAATATCCGATCACTGATAATGACATACTTTCCGCACTTATGTCAAAAAGTACTATTCCCTTCCAGGACATGGCCTTTACAGACAGCCAGTGCCTGTACATGATGTTCGTCCCTTACGGCGGCGGTTTCGACCCCGTCAACAAACGCACCAGCAAGCACGCGCAGACACCCATCGTGTCCGAGCATCGCGTCTGCATCAAGCCTTGTGGCCCTGGTGAGTTTCAATCAATCAATCAATCAATCAATGTATTTGTTAAAAGTAGGTAGTACAACTTCGAGAAAGAGGTCACTCGTCGAATCCGACTCGGCTGGGCAGCGTACGGGAAGCTTCGCAGTGTTTTTTCGTCCAAATTACCGCAGTGCTTGAAGTCAAAAGTCTTTGACCAGTGTGTGTTGCCAGTGATGACTTACGGATCTGAGACGTGGGCGCTAACGATGGGCCTCATAAGGAAACTCAAAGTCACTCAGAGGGCGATGGAGAGGGCTATGCTCGGGGTTTCTCTGCGGGACAGAATCAGAAATGATGATATCCGCAGTAGAACTAAGGTTACCGACATAGCCCGAAGAGTTGCGAAACTTAAGTGGCAGTGGGCGGGGCACATTGCTCGCAGAACTGATGGCCGGTGGGGCCAGAAGGTTCTCGTATGGCGTCCACGAACCGGGGACGAGCTGTCGGTAGGCCTCCAACAAGGTGGAGCGACGACCTGGTGAAGATCGCGGGACCGCGGTGGATGCGGAAAGCACAAGACTGGTCTGAGTGGAGAGCTTTGGGGGAGGCCTATGTCCAGTGGTGGACGTCTTTCGGCTGACATGATGATGATGATGATGATGATGATGAATCTATGTATTTGATAAAAGTAGGTAGTACAAATAGGTGACACCGCAAAGAACCGGCCAAGTGCGAATCGGACTCGAGCACGAGGGTACCGTGCAAAGATTTTCCCGCTTTTTCCGTGTTTTAAGTTGTCCTATTAGCAGAGCACGCAGTGTGGCGTCATTTTATATTAGTCTGTGACAGATGCAGACAGACCTAAAAGTTTAACATTTTGAGATTTTTCTGAGTGGTTGTGCTAGAAGAGCTACCTTCATACCAAATTTCAAGTTTCTAGGACAACTGGAAGTGCTCTTTAGGTTTTCACAGTACGGCGATTTGTATGGAGACAACATTTTTAATGACTGTCACATAAATTCCGAAAAACTCAAAACATTTTATACGGACCGTCACAAAACTGACAAATAAAATTTCTATGGAAAATTTACGACTTTTTTGGCAAAAAGGGTACATACTTTTCTGAAAATGCCCAAAAAGACTGGTGATGATGATAAAAAAAACTTAGAGGTGCGAGTCGGGGTTTGAACCCACGACCCTCTGCTTGAGAGGCCAAAGGTCAAACCACTAGGCTATCACGGCTACTTACTCCAAGTGAGGCTGAGATTCATATTCCTTAACTGCTGACTTCTGCTGCAAAAAAGGTTCGCATCCTCAGTCCTCACCTCAACGCTTAAAGCAGGAAAGGAATGGAGATGTTAACGCGCGATTTCCCGTCTGCCAAAACTTGAACATTAAGTCTGACCAAAATGATTAGGGTCTGTTGATGGTGTGCGTGTCTTTGGCATTTGCGTGACAGTTTTGTCTTAGTGTGAGTTTGTAGGAACGTAATAAATTTTTCTCAAACATGCTCGGAAATTCTCGCTTTCCATTTGAAAATAGGACCCGGGAAGCACCTAATTTTTTCATTCAAAATTTTAAACGAAGAAGCCCTCGAAGAAGGTGAATGAAAATGGATTTCGATACATTTATTTTTCTCGTATTCCATTGGATATTGGATATTTGGATTCGTTGGAATTCCATTTTTTCCCGCTTAATTAACTTTTTAAAAGTTGTAACATGTAAAAATAAAGGGACCAAAGAATAATTGCATACAGCCAAGCCAGCCCGATTTACCGCAGTGCGTGTGTAAGTTTTATTTCAATCATCAATTGCGAATGACAATTCGTATTTTATGTAATTTGTAATTTTGCTACGGTGAGCTCGAATTTGACATTATTTTTTGAATCCACGAAGGCGGATGACAGTTTGACATTTTTTTTAACTGAAAACGGCCATGGGTGTCGATTTCGTGTAATTTGGCTGCGGTGAGCTAAAATTTGACATTATTTTTTGAATCCAAGATGGCGGATGACAGTTTGACATTTTTTTCACTAAAAATGGTCATGGGTATCGATTTCGAGTAATTTATCTGCGGTGAGCTTGAATTGGACATTACTTTTTGAATCCAAGATAGCGGATGACAGTTTGACATTTTTTTCACTAAAAATGGTCATGGGTGTCGATTTCGTGTAATTTTACATCGGTAAGCTCGAATTTGAAATTATTTTTTGGATCCAAGATGGCGGATGACAGTTTGACATTTTTGTCACTAAAAATGGTCATGGGATGATTTCGTGTCATTTTGCTCGAATTTGGCAATATTTTTAATCACATTTAACATTAAGTAATTGAACACTTATTGAGAAATACCTTATTTACATAATAAAAGCAATTTACAATGACATTAAATCAGAGCTTAAACTAAATAAAGTAACACTTATTTAGTTCTTGATAACGTACTTCGTAATTAATTTTTAAAATTAGGTACTTGTTTTTTTTTCCAAATGAGGTTTTTTAGTTTCCTCACATTAGTTGAGAAAAGCACTATATATTCCTCGACGGAAACGTGAATTGCCGGACCTCCGCAATAATGTACTAGTGTCATGAGCGCAGACGTGTGCTGAACGTATGTTTATGTCCCCCTCAAAAACTGTCAGAAAAATTGTAGTACTTAGATAAGCCAAAGGCGCCTCCCGTCTGTCTGATTTATGCCTCAACGTTATTTATTTATTTATGTTAACAATTTTACAGCATTACAGCAAATCCAAAGCGCTTTAGAATTTAAATACAAAAAACGCACAATATAAAAAAATACACATAAAAATGAAAAAAAAAACATTACAACTGTTTAGGGAGTTTTAAATGTCAGTTTCGCTTCCCTAAAGCGTCGGAACACCACACCCTCCGGCCAGAAGTCGGAGCGCAGGAACATCTGCTGGTGCTCGATTGGCACAAAGGAGCTAAAATTATCTAATTAAATTTCCCCTCGTCCATTTCAGAACCAGCGGAAGAGGAATCGAGCACAGAAGCCGTCTTCCCCGGGCAGACGGCGTACAGCATGCTGATCCGCATCACGGGGCTGGCGGACAGCTTCAAGCCGCCGGCGCCGGGCTCGCAGGAGCACGCGGAGCTGCGGCGCCAGCTGCTGGCCGGCCTCGGCCGCGCGCTGGCCGGCGCCCAGGGCTACCGAGGGCTGCTGCTCAACGGGTTCATGCAGTGAGTGCAGGGTGCCAGGAGATGAAAGATTTTTCAGAGATTTACATCAACGTCATCACCAGCGTTTGGCTTGAGAGGCCATAGGTCCACTTTAGGCTCTCACGACTTTTTTTAGATCCGAGATTTTATAGCTGTAGAGGTATTCTAGGACACTGTGAGGTTGCAAAAATTAAAGTAATCAATGAACATTTACGTTAGGAAAAGTAAGATGAGACCAAAGTTGGATGCATGACTTGCTGCTTCGATTACAGCTGTTTGTCTAGTCTAGTCTCTTCGATTGCTCTAGTCTTGAAGAGGCTGGCATTTTATGTGTCTCCGAAAATAAGACGATGGTAGCGAACTCCATTCCTTAGGAACGCCAGAATAAAAATAACGAAAACTCTTATTATTTCCAGAAACGAGACCAAAGCCATAATAGCCGACCTTACGCTCAAGAGCTTTGAAACGAACACCATTGAAGGGTCTAGCGCGCGCTCGCTCGCACCCACGGAACGCAGCGAGAGCGAGCGAGACAACAAAGAGCGGTGGGAGAGAGTTGTGAGGGACACTCTTGCGCAGGGAAAAGTTGGGAACTTGAATGTGGACCCTGAGTTTTTGGTGTTTGAGCCGCAGAGTCGTAAGTATTTCTATGTAATTCTATATTAATTTTAGGCCTTAAAACACTCGTATGATCTTATTATGAAACTCTACTTGGCCTCGTTTCATAAAACCACATTTAGGACATTACGTAACAGTTGTTTGGATTAGTATTTTTGTGTCAGTCCTGTCCACCCGCGCCGCCCCCGAGGAGCCGGGTAACGCGCGCAGCTTCTTCGGGCTGGCGGAGACCAAGCTGTACGTCGTGCTGGGCTGCGTCTGCGCGCTGCTGCTGCTGGCGGCTCTGCAGGCCGCGTGCACGCTCTACACGAGCCGCGCCGGGCGGCGGCAGGTCGGTCACATCAAAACTGCTGATGGTACAATATCATTATCAAAAGGCGGCCGATGGATGCAATATGGTGATGAAAGCATAACATGGACAAGACTTCTATTAAATTTCGAGTAAATTTTCGTAATATGTACTTGTTTTGTACAGTCAGCGTCAAAAGTAGCTCATCACTTTTGTACCTTGTCGCAATAACACACTTGTCAATCACATATGACGCGCTGTATCTGGCTGTAGAGCGAAAAGGTACAAAAGTGACAAGCAACTTTTGACGCTGACCCTACATCTAAGAAAGTATTGGCCACTTGTAAATTGTCTTATCTTTTTTTTAATTGTAGTCGTATCCATATTACGTATATCGTTCGACATTATTTTGACGTAATTTGCACCCGTCTGATCATTATCATCGATCAATAATTACCTAGATAACCGGTCACGAACGGGAGTACAGCCCAAGCCCTCTCATTCTGAAAGGAGGCTTGTACTCAACAGTTTTTCCAGCATACTCACAGACGGGTCTTATTTCCAGGAGCAACTAATCCCTAACGCAGCCTGGAAAGACTACTCCACGGCGAACACGAACTACGCTTTCGAGCCTTTCGAGAACGACGACAAATACAATAGTACAACGTCCACCGCTCCGCTCCACGAGCGCCCCGCCTCCGCCGCGCTCCGCCCCGCCTCCGCCGCGCTCCGCCCCGCCTCCGCCCCGCTCCGCCCCGCCGACCCGCCGCCGCCGCGCCCGCCCGGCAACAAGATGGCGGCCAAGACCAACGGCCACAAGATGGCGGCGAACGGGAACGGCAAGATGGCGCCCAAGTACCCGAACAGTGCAGCGCAGTATTACCACGAGACGCGGAGCTTGCAGAGGCCGCGCGGGCCGCAGGGGCCAGGCCAGGGGCAGTATGGGTGAGTTGGGTTTGATTTTCCTTTCAGGGCCGCGTTTTATAAAGCTAAGTTACAATTTACAAGCGGAAGTCTCATTCTATCACCTATTGTTAGAAAGAGACTTATTCCGCTTGTAAATTGTAGCTTTATAAAACACGGCTCAGCTTGGCAATTATGCTTTCGTATGTCCGACTGTTCTCCTCTACAAGTTGCATTTCTCAACCGGTTCTGGTAAAATTTTGTGAGCAGAAATATTCGGAAAAAAATTAAAGCCGGTTAAGATAGATAGAACGTTTATTTGGCACTGGCACTGCAATTAAAACTCGCGCACTGAGGGTTCCGTAACTAGGTACTTAACGTTTTTCTGTTTGTTTTTGGGATTCAAAAAGAGACATATTAGGTAATATATATATATAATATATAACATACGTCAATTACTTAAATTAAAAATAAAAATAACCCGCCTCACAAAAATAAATCTAACAAAAAGTGTAAGTAATTGACGTATGTTTGCAGTAACTGTCTGCGTAGACAGTACCGAAACTGTGATGGCATCGCCAAATAAAATAGAATATTTCTGAGAACGGCAAAGCCTTCTCAACTCGGACACAAGGGGTGAATCAATAAGGGATGATGCCTAGCGAACTGGTCGGGAATTTCGAGCGTTTCCCCATGCGACCGTGTGGCCTAATGGATAAGGCGTCGGACTTCGGATCCGAAGATTGCAGGTTCGAGTCCTGTCACGGTCGAGAAATATCGTTTTGTTTCTGTTTTTTCTTTTTGATTTGATATAGTGGTAAATTTTTTTTACCTGTTTATTTTATTTATTTGGGTTTTAGGTGTTATAATTTTTTAAGATATGTGCTGAAAAGAAATTTTATATGTATACTGTACGGGTGGAAATGCATATGAAATAGAATTGTTAAGAAATCTACTTACCACTTTTTGCTAGATGGTTCAAAAATTATAGAAAACAGTTTCAAGTATTCAGGAAGTCAATTAGACGCCATTTATGGTGTAGGGACGATAAATGGCGTCGAATTGAGTTCAAAATAAAATAAAATAAATATTTGGGACCTGATTCACCACTCTGTCTAATAAAGTTCCCGATACTTATGCCATTATTCATAAATGTCACTAAAGCCTCCATTAGTTAAAATAGGTTTTGTCTTCTTACTAACGGAAATGTTAATGTACGTGACACAAAAAGGACAAATTAACTTTAACGGCATTTTAGTTAAAATAGGTTTATGAATAATAGGGTTAGTTATGGCAGTTTTTATTGTGCCAAATCTGTGGCATGCTGCGTAACAACATTTTTTTTTGTAAATAATTATAAACATCTGGCTGGCCTTTCACTTTTCACCTTTCACCAACTATACAATTGTCAGTTTTCAATGACAATTCGGTGTCAATTGCTATTGCAATTTTTGTTTTAGCGCGCTTCATACTGGCAAAGAAATGTAGTTCGAATTGTCATTATAAACTGACAAAGTGAAGTTGGTGAAATGGGGGCCAGGAAGTTTATCAGCAAGTTTAGTGATATTGATATGTGATAGGATACCTTTCCGTTCCAGCTACTCGCTCCGGCCCGAGCGGGCGAGCTACTCGCTGCCGCGCGGACGCGACGGCGCGCAGCCAGACTTCTACTTCATGCCGTCGCAGCGCAAGTACGAAGGTGAAGTGGTCAGGGTCTACGTCGACTACCGGGACAGGGACTAGTAGGGGGGAGGGGGCATAGCGCGGGGGGCAGGGGGGCGTAGCGCGGGGGGCAGGGGGGCGCACCGCCCCGGCGGCACGGCTCAAGGACTGCCGGAGGGCTATCGTTTTTGACTGTGGAGTGAGATCCTGTATGGCTGTCAAAGTTTGTTATTACTGGCGTGAAAACAAAGTTTACATTTAAATCAAATTTAATACCGTAGAACCGTAGGTACCGTAAAAATATTGGGCATGCCAGTGTTGCGCACTCCCGTTTTGTTCGGAAAAAAGGAGGATAATAATTTTCCGAAAGATACAATTGTTTCAAAGTAGCAACATTCACTGACTCGTAACTCATGTTTGCTATAGCTAATTTCTACTCTCTATCGCTCTAAGGTTAACTGATAAATATTCCTTATCGGGATAAGTCCGCTTTTGTAGTTGTATCTCAATTGTTTGCAACTTGTTTTTATTTCTGTATTTTCTGTACAGTAAAACGTTTCCTTACTTACTTATCTTTAGTAACTATTGCAAAATATTATTGGTAAAAACCGCGAAAAAACACCGGCCATGTACAACTTTTAGTACTATTTGACGTTTCTTTAGACCTCACTCTACACTAGCGCCCCTAGCGGCGAATTCATACGCGATAGCCCTCATTTACAAGACTAGGGGCGTAGCTACGCCACTAGAGGAGGGAGAGGGGGGTGGCGGGATAAATACTTGCTTCGTTATTACATTAATAAATTAATTTTATGTAATGGGGGTTCATAAGTAGCGACGGTGATGGGGTTACTTGAGGCGGGGATCGTGACTAGTGACAAACGTGTTACTTTAACTACCGACGACTTATGAAAAAAAGATGGGAAGTCGGGTTGGAAGTTAAAACAAAAACGGTTGTGTTTATGACAGTTGCTATTGTGCTAGAGTAGGTAGATACTATGTTGTATGGGTATGTTAAGAATGTATGTTGACTGGTTAAAAGCTTTAAAGTGGTTAGTTGGTTATTTGTAGTTAAAATGTGCCAGTAAATTGTATTGGGATAATGTAAATAAGTATTGTAGATTTTTAAACTAAATTAGTCGCTTTATGAAATATATTTGAATATCCTGTTTTTGCAACTGCTCTTCTTATAAATTAAAAGTTTAAAATAAATAGATATATTATAAAGAAGGGAATGATGCGAAAGGGATGTTTAAACTTTTATTTGTATATATTTTTTGATAGCAGACATCTTTTTGATGTGTATAATACGAAATTTTTATAAGTACCTACTTAATAACTATGAAAAAACTGTAACTAACTTTTTGGTAATATTCGCTCATTGATATTTATGATATGCATTGTAATATGTAATTATTTGCTTATAAAAATACTTACTTAAATATTTTAATGCTTACAATAAATAATAATTCCAAATAACGCTTTTAACAATTTGTATTGTAGTTGGATTTTTTTATTAATAAGTAACGTTAGTAAAATGAACCTGAATGTACCATTGAATGAATTTGAATGTGCATTAAATGTTTGTATGAAATGAGTAGTGGCTTATAAAATTGCACTTATTTTTTTATTTGCACCTAAGTAGATTTTAATGCGTATCTTTTGTAAATATTTTGCATGCTGTTAATATTTTATAATGTTCTTGCGAATGTTACTATTAAAAGGTTCGTTTTAAACATATCTTCTTATTTTAACAGTTTTAATATCACCTACTAACTTACCGCTTTTATTTTCATAAAATTTAATTATTCCGAAATGGTAAAACAAACAGTATTTTAGTAACTTGGCAGAGTATTTTATTTTTTATTATTATTAACAAAAATAACTTTCTGTAAATAATTTTCTTGATATTTATTTTAATTTATTATTTTTTGCAGATTTTTGACGGAGTTGAGGGGAGGCGATAATTTTTAGTTACCAATAATTATTTTCTCTTGCACCGAACAATTTTATTTACACTATGTAAGACACTCCCACTTTATTATTACTCCCAAACCAGATCTAGTCTCGATTCACAGTTTTAAAATAAGTTATTATTTCACCTCTTATTATTATTTAAGACAAATGTTGTAAATAGCTGCTGTATATTGCGAAACATATATATTTACGAGGCAATAGCGTGGCGGGTTTCAAAAACATATTTTTAAATCATGTACCTTTGAAATATAAGAATAATTTTAATATAGATTACAAACCAAGAGAATCGATATAAATATTTGTAATTTTTTAAAATTCTGAAATTTGCAGAAGAGTAAATACAAAAGTTATTTTTTTATTTTATACTATAAGCAGAAAATGAGTTTATTTATGGTAAACGTTTTAAGGGGTTATTTTGTAATAATAAATAAGACATTCAAAGAGATAAACATTATTTTCGAATATCTTGTTAAATTATAAAGGCACTTAACAGTTTCGTTTAAGTTAGAATTTATTTTACTTACAAATTGTTTTAAAATAATTTCGGCTTCATAAAAAAAGATGACAACGATATATTTGTTACACAGAGTTGAAAAGAAAAATAGTAAAAAGGATCAACAATTATTCAAGGGTATAGTTAGAATTATTTGTTAGTTTTTTTAATATAACCAAATCAGTCAGTGTTAACAAAAACTTAACTGCGTTTCGATTCAAATATAAATTAGAAAAAATATTACATTCCGGATGCAAACAATATCATTCTAACTTTATTTTTAAAAAGTTTTGCACATAATTATATTTTAAGACATTTTATAAATAAGTTCATATTTTAGGTTTATGCTAGAAAATATTACAAAGAGATTCTTAGAGTAGTGTCGTATCACAAATAATTTAAAACTGCTCACATTAAAATCTATGTAAAATAGGAAAAGTATTAATATTTTCAATATTGTATGTATACTTAATGCTGCTAAGCATTGTGTATAGGAAGGTTTTCTCTATATTGACCAAGGACGATAAAACCGAGAGGACTGCCAATGGCTATACAATGTCGCGTTCCTGTAAAATATAGAGCCTGCTGTAGCTAGTTTCACTATAGAGAGGTCTCTATACCATTCATTTTGTATGACACTTAGACCTCTGGCTAACACAATAGCGCCATCTATGAACTGACAGAAAAAACTAATTTAGATGGCGCTATTGTGTTAGCCAGATGTCTAAATGTCATGAATGGTACAGAGAGCCCTCCGTAGTAAAACTAGCTACAGCAGGCTTATTATTTCAAAGGAACGCGATATCGTATAGACACTGGCAGTCCTCTTGATTTATGGTCCTTGATATTGACCAAAAGCCTTTTAATATTAATGTAAAATGAATACGTGTTATATATTTTTATATTTAAATATCACGTGTAGGTACAATTTAACCGTTTGATTCCCGACCCTGCGTAGAACGCTCTCACAGTAAGTGTCATAATGATTTTCCTTGTCAGGCGATGCGATGTCAACATGACATTTCCTACGAAAAGGTTCCACAGTGGGTCACGATTCATTTGGTTCGATAGTACAATAAAATGTGTAAAGAAAATTTCTGCAAAGCCGGACCAGTATTTTATGAGGACTGTCATGAGGCGCGCCATTTTTGTCATTGATTTAGTAACACACATACATACACTTTGTGTTTTGTGTGTAGTACGTTAACTTTGACGTAGGCCCCGATTCTGGGCCGTATTGTATAAAGTTAAAAAATACTATTTACAACCGGAAGTTTCATTCTATCACCTTTTGTTAGAAAAAGACTTCCGCTTGTAAATTGTAACTTGTAGCTTTGTAAAGCACGGCCCAGGGGCCTGTTTCATAACGACTTGTAACTTGTACTTAATACAAGCGGAAGCCTCTTTTCTACTCCTTAAATTAGGAAGAGACTTCCGCTTGTATTATAAGTTACAAGTCGTTATGAAACAGGCTCCTGGAGGTTAGGCTTGAGTCGGTCAGGAACTAAGAACTGTTAGGAATGAATTCCCGTCGCGGACCGAAAGGAACTAAATCCTTTCGCACGATTTGAATCGGTCTTCGCTCCTTTAGTTCAGTAGGTAGAGGAGTGGAGTGGATGAATCGCTTGAGCGGAACGGAGCGAGTGAGAGTGACCGAAACCGAGGAGCGAGATAAATAGCGCTCGTTCAAAGTGTCTCTAGAGCAAGTGGGAGCGAGATGAACAAGTATCATTCCGTTCCGTGTCCTTCACAGATCAAAACAGTTCCAACTCGTTCACTGAACTACTGAACTAAAGGAACTAAAAGTCCGAACTAGTTCCTTTCACCGATTGAACGAGATCGGAGCGCTCCCTTTAAAGACCGAGTAGGCACAACTCTACAGGTGGTTATCGAAGACTAGCCCGATTTTTATTTTGACATACAGTCCTACCAAAAGTCAAGAAATTGGCGCCACTTTCTTCGTAACTGTCACATTGCTTAAAATTGTATGAGAAATTTTAGTTCCACTTTTCTCCGTTTTCGTGACTTTTGGTCGGTCTATACATTGCATTCGATTTAACGTACAATCTCACATTAAATATTGATATCGATTACTACGACAGTCAACGCCTCGTCACTAGTTGTCAGATCTAATTTGTTATAATTTAACAAAATACGATTTTTAAATGTGTTATTTCGGCAAAATACTTCTAGACATTATCAAAAAGAATGTATGTTGAATTTCATTCTATGAATGTTTCATAAAAATAAAAAACAAAAATAATCAATAAATCGATTATTTTCATTGATTCAGAAAATAGCTCCATCTCTTGCCACTAATGCGTAACTGTAGAAGTTCCGTAGTGGGTGAGCAGCTTGATTAAGCTACTCATAGATGGCGCTGAGGAGAGATCTTCCAAATAAAATATGACACAAGGCATTGAAAAATTCGTTAGGTACACCAACGTTAAGTATAGCTTAATTGGTGGAGCGTGGTACGGATTACCGAGGTTGCTGGTTCAAGTCCAGCTGCTTAACGAATTTTTCTTTGCATTGTCATTGTATGTTGATTATCAAAAAGGTTTGGTTTTTGGCACAGACAAGTAATTATAAAGATTGCCAATCTCCATACTAACTTGCGTAACTCCGAAATATAAGGTTCACTAGATGGCGTTGTTTAGCCGGGGTATTACTCTCATGCATGCTAAACAACGCCATCTAGTGAACCTTTATATTTCGGAGCTACGCAAGTTAGTATGGAGATTGGCAGTCTTTGGATTACGAGGGGCGGCTGAAAAGTAATCTACCTAACAATGAAACAAAACACTGTCTTGGCTAATTTTTTTTTATTTTTCTATATAGTCCCCTGCTAGTAAAATGCACTTATTACATTTTTCAAATATTGAATTTAAACCATTAAAAAAAATCTTTCGGTTTGTCGTCAAAAAAGTCAGTAACCGCAGCCTTCATTTCGTCATCGGTCATAAACCTTCGTCCCCTGAGGTCTTTCTTGAGAAGTCTAAACAGAAAATAGTCACAGGGGCCTAAATCTGGACTATAAGGGGGGTGGTCAATGGTTTCGAAGCCATTGTCTTTAATTGCTAGCTTCGTTGTGCGGGCGGTATGCACTGGTGCGTTATCGTGCAAAATCAGAATTCCTTTGCTTAGTTTACCTCGCCGTTTTTCTTTTATTGTCTCTCTTAGTTGATATAGTAAGTTTGAGTAATAATCAGCATTCATTGTAGTTTTCTTCGGTAAATAATCTATGAGCAAAATCCCTTCTGTGTCCCAAAAGATTGTAGCCATAAGTTTACCTGCCGATGGATAGACCTTGAATTTCCGAGGCGGCTTCTCATCCTTAAATTTCCACTGTAACGACTCTTGCTTACTTTCCGGGTCCCATTGTCGAATCCAAGTCTCATCACATGTTACAATTCTAGAAATTATTTCTTCCTCTTTCCCTCGACTCGTGTCCAAAAACTCTTTGCAACATTTGACACGCCTCTCCATATCAAATGCAGTCAACATTCTGGGGACCCAACGTGCACTAACCTTGGACATGTTCAAATGCTCATGAATTATTTCATTGACTCGCTCTTTACTGACGCCCACATCTCTAGCTTTTTTCACCCTGGCTACATTTTCATCGGTGGCGGCCGAAACTGGTCTTCCGCTACGAGGATCATCTTCCAGGCTTTCACGACCTAACTTAAACTGCTTTGACCAAAACTTTATAACAAATTCGGAAGAACACGAACTGCCAAACACACGTAACATACGCTGTCTGATCTCCGAAGGCGTATTCCCTTCTTTAGTCAAAAACTTAATCACCGCACGCTGCTCGATTTTATATGCTCGATTATCCATTTTCACTTTTTCTACCGACATGTTTGAAACAATTGTAGGAGACAAATAAACGTGATGCAATAAACAAATGAATGTAATACATTTTGAAAATAGAATAACAAACGAATATAAATCCATACCAGCCAGCATTATTTTTGTATATATTTTTGACCAAGGAGATTACTTATCAGCCGCCCCTCGTACTTGTCTCTGGCCCTATACTACGAAGTGCAAAATTCGAAGTTCGTGTCGTGCCGTCCCGCTCACGCTGATATTATTTAATACGAGAGTGAGCGGGACGATACTTCGATTTTCGTAGTAGTCCACCTGGTTGGTTAGGGTATTTCGGATATATATATTTTTAATGGCTTTCACCCTTGCTCTTTTGGCGAGGAGTATTTTGTCAATGTCAGCGTTGGATAAATTAATTATCATTTCCTTTTATGTTTGACAATTCCAAGAACTAGTGCGATGACATCTGTCACTGTCAACCGCGCAAGTGATACCAGTTTAATAAATTAGTTAGTATTCCATAGAAATTCCGCAACATGGTCACTCCACACAAATAAAAGGTAAGGCTTTGATCCATTTTAGAATATTCTACTGGACCTAAGACTATAATTTTGTAATAAAACAATTTGTCAATAGAAATGTCTTTTATTTCATTTTGACGTTAATTAAATACTTTGCAATTCATGTACATGTTTTGAATATGGACGAATATGGAGTTATAGCCTTTTTGTACGTTTTTATAGCACTTATAAATTTCTGAACCAACGCGAAACCTTTTCACAATAAACATCAGTGTCATTGCATTGCTAGACAAAGCAAATAGATGATGAGATGACGTTTATTGTGAAAACGTTCTATGGTCGGTCAGGCGTTAATTTGTTGGACCGGTTCTTAATAATTGTTTAACTTGTTATAGCAAGATCTAATATCTTAAAAACGGCTGAACCAATTTTAATGAAACTTAGCTAACCATCTCGAACTAGTTTTCTATCTAAAATAACCGGGTCCAGGCCAAATCGGTCTACCTGTTTAGTAGCTTCGATGACAGACAGATACACACGTTACATTTATAGTACCAATCTTTTTGCGTCGAGGGTCAAAGACTAGTCAGGAAAGAAGGAAAATAAAAACAATTTATTAATAACAGTATTTATAATAAACTTCAACAATAGTACATTACACTACCACCCCAAAACTTTCAAATAAAACCCTTTACCCACCGATCCCCGATCCATTACCTTACACAATTAGTTCGCTAATTGACAAAATTGTAGCCTAAAATTTAATTTTAATGTTTTAATTTCATTTTTTAATAGTAAAAAAACGGATCACGCACGTATAAATAAAATAATATAAAATAACTTTATTTCGGAACATTCAGAATTCCATAAAACATTGTTAGTACAGCCCTTTCCTTACAGCTACGTGTTAGTAAATTAAATTAATTTTGAAACAATACAGAACGACATATTTCAGACTAATCCGTAGTCCTTCCTCCGGGAGCGCACGGTTCAGCGGTAGCGAAACGAAATTTTTTATTACTGTCAAAGGTAGTAGGGTAGTATACTATGACTCACGTGCGCAGAAATAAATAATTTAATTTGATTTTAATTGTGAATTTTCTGTGAATCTAATTGAATTAAGATTTGAATTCAACAATTATAATTGTAAATAACTGATTTACTAATACTACAATAAGTTTTTTTAATTAAATTGTTACTAACTCAAAGATCCATGTTGGTCGGAAATAAAAGCTATTATTATTATTATTAATCACCGAAGGGCGGCCGATGGATGCAATATGGTGACGAAAGCATAAGACGGATAAGACTTAATAAATTTCGAGTAATGTTTATGCATTAATTGTAGTCATATCCATATTACGTATAGCGTTCCACATTAATTGGCATCCGTCAGCCACCCACTGCTAATCACATTTTCCGATTAGTCCAAAACATGTCAGGCTATACTCGACTGATATACGTGAGTGATCCCTACGATTGAATCTCACGGTAGTTTCATGAATACTTTCTTTGATAAAACTTTGTTTTCATTATAATTTGAATAATTTCTTTGATAAAACTTGGTTTTCATTATAATTTGAATAGTTTCTTTGATAAAACTTTGTTTTCATTATAATTTGAATAGTTTCTTTGATAAAACTTTGCTTTCATTATAATTTGAATAATTTCTTTGATAAAACTTTGTTTTCATTATAATTTGAATAATTTCTTTGATAAAACTTTGTTTTCATTATAATTTGAATAGTTTCTTTGATAAAACTTTGTTTTCATTATAATTTGAATAGTTTCTTTGATAAAACTTTGCTTTCATTATAATTTGAATAATTTCTTTGATAAAACTTTGTTTTCATTATAATTTGAATAGTTTCTTTGATAAAACTTTGTTTTCATTATAATTTGAATAATTTCTTTGATAAAACTTTGTTTTCATTATAATTTGAATAGTTTCTTTGATAAAACTTTGTTTCCGTTATAATTGGAATAATTTCTTTGGTAAAACTTTGTTTCCATTATAATTTGCTATTAACGCCTTTCACGTGCTTGCGTTTGTAGAGCCACGCGTCCTGTAACGAAAAACCGGCTATGTACTAGTCGAACTCGCGCACTGAGAGTTTCGTAACAAACGTTTCACAGACTTTTCCCTTGACTTGCGCTGTAGGACCTTCTTTCGTGTCAAATTCACATTTCCAAATACAATAGTTTCTCGGGTAGAGGGAGGGGACACTTGACTCCTACAAAAATTATCATTTCAAAGCAAAATATTTCGCAAACGAATAACTCAATCGAAAAATAATCTTGGAGCACTCTCAATATTTTTAAAAGACCTGTCCAACGATACCCCACACTATGGGGTAGGCGCGAAATAAAAAAATCATCCTCACTATACTCCAAAAAAATTTTTTTTTCAAGATTTTATTCCAGCAGTTTTGGCCTAATTAATATTGGCCTAGATGTACTATGCAAAATTACAGCTTTCTAGTACCAATAGTCTCTAAGCCACGGAACCCTAAAAAGACACGGTTACAAAGCGAACACCATCATTCAAGTAATACTATTAACACAGAGTATTTATTGCTGTTGTCTTTTGACCAAAAGCGAAGTGAGGGACAAAAAGTCTACCCAAATAATGCTCACCGTGTATGTAATATCGAGTCCCATTTTAATAATGCTCACCGTGTATGTAATATCGAGTCCCATTTTAATAATGCTCACCGTGTATGTAATATCGAGTCCCATTTTAATAATGCTCACCGTGTATGTAATATCGAGTCCCATTTTAATAATGCTCACCGTGTATGTAATATCGAGTCCCATTTTAATAATGCTCACCGTGTATGTAATATCGAGTCTCATTTTAATAATGCTCACCGTGTATGTAATATCGAGTCTCATTTTAATAATGCTCACCGTGTATGTAATATCGAGTCCCATTTTAATAATGCTCACCGTATATGTAATATCGAGTCCCATTTTAATAATGCTCACCGTGTATGTAATATCGAGTCTCATTTTAATAATGCTCACCGTGTATGTAATATCGAGTCCCATTTTAATAATGCTCACCGTGTATGTAATATCGAGTCCCATTTTAATAATGCTCACCGTGTATGTAATATCGAGTCCCATTTTAATAATGCTCACCGTGTATGTAATATCGAGTCTCATTTTAATAATGCTCACCGTGTATGTAATATCGAGTCCCATTTTAATAATGCTCACCGTGTATGTAATATCGAGTCTCATTTTAATAATGCTCACCGTGTATGTAATATCGAGTCTCATTTTGATAATGCTCACCGTGTATGTAATATCGAGTCTCATTTTGATAATGCTCACCGTGTATGTAATATCGAGTCCCATTTTAATAATGCTCACCGTGTATGTAATATCGAGTCCCATTTTAATAATGCTCATCGTGTATGTAATATCGAGTCTCATTTTGATAATGCTCACCGTGTATGTAATATCGAGTCCCATTTTGATAATGCTCACCGTGTATGTAATATCGAGTCCCATTTTAATAATGCTCACCGTGTACGTAATATCGAGTCCCATTTTAATAATGCTCACCGTGTATGTAATATCGAGTCCCATTATGATAATGCTCACCGTGTATGTAATATCGAGTCCCATTTTGATAATGCTCACCGTGTATGTAATATCGAGTCCCATTTTAATAATGCTCACCGTGTATGTAATATCGAGTCCCATTATGATAATGCTCACCGTGTATGTAATATCGAGTCCCATTTTGATAATGCTCACCGTGTATGTAATATCGAGTCCCATTTTGATAATGCTCACCGTGTATGTAATATCGAGTCCCATTTTAATAATGCTCACCGTGTATGTAATATCGAGTCCCATTATGATAATGCTCACCGTGTATGTAATATCGAGTCCCATTTTAATAATGCTCACCGTGTATGTAATATCGAGTCCCATTTTGATAATGCTCACCGTGTATGTAATATCGAGTCCCATTTTAATAATGCTCACCGTGTATGTAATATCGAGTCCCATTATGATAATGCTCACCGTGTATGTAATATCGAGTCCCATTTTGATAATGCTCACCGTGTATGTAATATCGAGTCCCATTTTGATAATGCTCACCGTGTATGTAATATCGAGTCCCATTTTAATAATGCTCACCGTGTATGTAATATCGAGTCTCATTTTAATAATGCTCACCGTGTATGTAATATCGAGTCCCATTTTAATAATGCTCACCGTGTATGTAATATCGAGTCTCATTTTGATAATGCTCACCGTGTATGTAATATCGAGTCTCATTTTGATAATGCTCACCGTGTATGTAATATCGAGTCCCATTTTAATAATGCTCACCGTGTATGTAATATCGAGTCCCATTTTAATAATGCTCATCGTGTATGTAATATCGAGTCTCATTTTGATAATGCTCACCGTGTATGTAATATCGAGTCCCATTTTGATAATGCTCACCGTGTATGTAATATCGAGTCCCATTTTGATAATGCTCACCGTGTATGTAATATCGAGTCCCATTTTAATAATGCTCACCGTGTATGTAATATCGAGTCCCATTATGATAATGCTCACCGTGTATGTAATATCGAGTCCCATTTTGATAATGCTCACCGTGTATGTAATATCGAGTCCCATTTTGATAATGCTCACCGTGTATGTAATATCGAGTCCCATTTTAATAATGCTCACCGTGTATGTAATATCGAGTCCCATTATGATAATGCTCACCGTGTATGTAATATCGAGTCCCATCTTCCTGGTCTCAGCCTCGACCTCCGCGGCGAGCGTCGGGCTGGCGTGCCCGAAGCGGCAGTGGCTGTTCGCGTAGTGCGCCGAGATGGCCTTGCGGTAACGCTGTGACACACATATATATAAGCTAAAGCAGTACAGTGCCCTTAGTGTAATCAAAAAGCACAAAATACGCCTCGATCGCGTTTGCGTTAAAGTGTCAAATAGTACGAGAAACGCGAACGCGATCGAGACGTATTTCTTGGCCTGGTCGGCGATTACAGTAGGCGCTCAGAAACTAGGCCTTTTTGTTGAGATGATGACGTCAGCGCCAATTGAGCGTTAGGGTTGTCCTCTTATTTTTTGTAAAATTTAAAAAGTTTTTGTGTAGTTAGTTCTGTATCTCAGCTATTTAAGCCTTGTTTTGAGATAACTAGCTAGTTTTCATTAGAGCATTAGGGTTTTCACTCTAAATTATTATAAACTTAATGGGTTTTTATTTATTATTTACTAAAACGTTTATTTGGGTTTTATAATGATCAAATAATCGAATGAATTGACTAGTTTACAAACAAAATTGTGTACTTAAATAATCTTCAACATTTTAAGAAAACTTGAAAGAAAAGAAAACTATGCTATTACCATTATTCATCACTAAATTATACCACCTATCTAATAACTAGTAGGTTTTAAACATAAAGAGTCGCCACTCGTCTCGACGCGGCACCCGCGACTGACAGCACTGCGAGTAACGCTTATTAGCCTTGTAAAGACGTGCGTCTGTGTGCGTGTGTCATTTCGAACGTTTGTACGTAGTTTCTGTACTGCTTTAGCTTATATATATACTGTGACATCATCAAAGAGCGGAATAGGGTTGTTGACTGATATCAAAATAAAATAATTTTACATTTTCACTTATCAAGCTTCCGAAAATACTCATAAAAAACCGATGCTTCACTTATTACTGCAATTAAAACGATTTCTAATTTAACAAAAACTAATAAGAGGAGGCAGTTTGATCACTAAAAATTATGACGCCATAGTTCTTAATTCAATACAAGGTTCATACTAATGGATCGTTTTGACATTTCAATTATACAACTTCAAAAATACAGACAGACATAAAAAAATGAGATTTTGAGAATTTTCTGGGTGGTTGTGTTATAAAAGCTACTTACCTTCATACCAAATTTCAAGTTTCTAGAACAACTGGAAGTATCCTTTAGGTTTTCACATTACGGCAATTTGTATGGAAACAACCTTTTTTAACCCCCGACAGAAAAGAGGGGTGTTATAATTACTGTATCTTTTGATTGCGTTGACTTAGAAGTTTGATTTTTTCACAGCTTCAAGGGACTGCAGGGTTGAATATTTGATTAATTTTAGCCTGCTACCTCCACGCGTTCCAGAGAAAAAGGGTATTGACAGACAGACAGACAGACAACAAAGTGATCCTATAAGGGGTCCGTTTTGTTCTTTTGCGGTATGGAGAGTAAGACAGTCGGTGTAATTACGGGCACAAGAGGCATTTCATCTTAGCTCTGTAGGTTGGCAACACATCTGCAAACACTCCGGGGTTGCAGGTGTCTATGGGACTGCCCACCTGTCACCTGATGGTAAGTGGTCACCACTTACCATCAGGTGACCCATTTGCTCGTTTGCCTACCTTGTCGTATAAAGAAAAATAAAAAATCCCTAAAAGTACTATATCAACGCTGTGAGTTTAGAGTGTACCTTGGAGACGTTGGGTCCTGAGCCATGCACCAGCAGCGGGTGGAAGAACACCGTGTCCCCGGGGGACATCTCCAGCGGCACCCGCCGGGCGGGGGGCGCCACCGCCTGCTCGGCTAATATGCCGTGGTAGAGGCGGTTCGAGTCCTGCAGGGCGAGGCCTCAATGACAATCGCATGAAGGTGTACTGGCAGAGATCCCTTCAAGGGATAAGGTCGACTGGATGTTTGTTTTTGATTTGTTGCCTGTTAGGTACTTCGTGCTTTATGGAGGGGCAGGACACGTACCTCTAATCCAGGACACCCCTGACCTGACTCCAACAATTGAGTTTTTCTAAGTTTTCTTTCTTGACACAGTTTATACGTTATGTCCGAATATTTAAACCTAATGTGTGCGCACAAATATCACTTTTCACAGTTTTTAGCGTTATTTATAAAATTAAAAGAGTCATTTGCGTGAGAGAAAAGTTATAGCGTCACTCGCGATTCACTTGTTTCTTAAGAGTTCGTTTTTCGAAACTTCTTCATCTTGTCCTGAGGTACGGGGGAGGGAAAAAAAGGAAAGGATTGTGTTGCCAGTGTTTTTTAATGTATATAGTGCGTTCGAGTAAATGTGAGAGTATGAAATTAAGTAGATAAACATATAATTAAAATAACATAAACCTGGCGCAGCCACTTTATGTACAACTAGCTGTTGCCCGCGACTTCGTCTGCGTACATTTCGGTTATCGCTATCCCGCGGGAACTATACAATTTTCCCAAATATAAAGTAGCCTATGTTATTCCTCAATATTCAAACCCTCTTCTTACCAAATGTCATCTAGATTGTCTGTCGGTTTTTTACGTCTTCACGGAAAAACCGCTGCACTTATCTAAACGAAATTTGGCAAGAAGATAGTTTGAACATTGACAAATAATATAGGCTACTTTTTATTCGAGAAAATTGTTCCCGCGGAATAGCGATAACCGAAGTCTACGCAGAAGTCGCGGGTAACAGCTAGTATTATTATATTTATGTGGGTATGTTGTATGGACCTAACAATAAGTCTGTTTCTTTGAGACGCTCTGCAGCCTAAAAACGGCTTGACGAATCTTGGTAGGATTGAGAACACGGACCAACCACCCTTTGGACACCAAATGTCAGGGCGAACCTTTCCGAAACGCATATACTCATTTGCACCTATAAATCTCTCTAGCCTCGAAACGCGGCTCACTTTCGACCAGATGATACGCGAGATGACAAACTATGAACCAATCACGACACACTCCCCCGGCCCGCTCACCGCGGCTTTTTTCGTAATGATTTTCCAAGTAAATTATAGAAGATGCGGTGTCCAGAGAGTGGTTGGCCCGTGATTGAGAATGTTCTAGAGATTTACAGTTAGCTCGGCGTGTTTCTTACCGGCACGGTGCCATGGTCGTGGAGTTTCTGTTCGCGGTGCGAGCCGGGGATGACGTACAGACAGCCGTTGTCGAGGGTCACGTGGTCGATGGCGGTCCACGCCGCCATGATCCACTCCGCAGGCCGGAACGGGAAGTAGAATAGGTCCTGCGAATAATGTAATCTATACCTATAGACAGTACCGTGACTGACTGACTGACAGACAACGCACAGCCTAAACCACTGCACCTAGAGACTTGAAATTTGGCAAACATACATATACCTTGAGTATCCTAGAGGTGCGCTAAGAAGGGATTTTTCAAAATTCCCACAGGATAGTGAACTAGCCCATTTTGAAATATTTCACGGGGGCAAAGCCGCGGGGCTTAAGCTAGTATACATATAATATCATGGGACAATTGACACCAATTGACCCAGTCCCAAACAAGGCAAAGCCTGTACTATGGGTACTAGACAACAGATAAACATACTTATATAACGTGAAAATAACCCATGAAAAATTTTGGGTTTATGGTTTGCATATTGAATGAAAAAAAATATTTTTTTTTGTTTCATGCAGTGATTCAAATGTTGTAAATGGACTCTTTATAATGGACCATTTAACCCCCTTTCGGCTTTTCGGGTATTTTTGTAACATCCTGTATATCACATCCAAGACCCGAGAAGAAAAATTCGTATTCATCATATAAACATCTGTCCGACCGGGGATCGAACCCGGAACCTCTGGCTTTGCAGTCAGGTTCTCTAACCACTTGGCTAGCCGGTCGTCAACAATGATCTAGAAGCTCTTATGTCTATAAAACATTACAATAGAGCCATGCTTAGATCACTGTAACCAAGTCATTCAACTTTTGTTATTCTGTCCCGTCACTCAGGAGACAACAGTGATACAGTTGCTTAGAAAAATGGTGGTCATGTCTACTACTACCATGCTTAGCAGATAAGGCATGAAGAAATAAGCTATAACTGTTAAAACTCCTAACTTTTGGTACATTTTGTTTGTTCTCGGGTTTTGGATGTTTGATATGCATAAAAAGTGTGTATTCATCTTACAGTTACATTGAAAGTAAAATCACTACTGTAAAAACATAGATACCCACATTGGAGGAGCGGTGTCTCTTAGTAGAGGTATCATGTATACTCAAAAAGTGGCACCAACCTATGTTGCAATGTAAATAATAAATAAATATCATGGGACAAATTGACACCAATTGACCTAGTCCCAAACTAGGCAAAGCCTGTCCTATGGGTACTAGACAACGGATAAACATACTTGTATAGATAAATACATACTTATATACATATTAAACATCCAAGACCCGAGAACAAACATTTGTATGCATCATACAAACATCTGCCCCGACCGGGATTCGAACCCGGGATCTCAAGCTTCATAGTCAGGGTCTCTAATCACTAGGCCATCCGGTCGTCCTTAAGCAAACTTTTTTAGAGACCCTGACTATGAAGCTTGAGGTCCCAGGTTCGATCCCCGGTCAGGGCAGATGTTTGTATGATGAATACGAATATTTGTTCTCGGGTGTTGGATGTGTAATATTTAGGTAGTTATATAAGTATGTTTATCCGTTGTCTAGTACCGTACCCATAGTACAGGCTTTGCCTAGTTTGGGGACTAGGATAATTGGTGTCAATTGTCTCATGACAATTTTTTTTTATCTTATGTTTTATTGAGGCTTTGGTACACCTGGTGTGACCATGTCAGCCTCATGGGGAGACTCTAGGTGTTAAAAGTTTACGGAGCATTGCCTCCAGTGCTAGATTCCCTAGCAATGAAGGCACTCTCTACAAATTTGTAAATTTGGACAGCGTCTCCGGACAAAGGGTTGGCCAACACAACATCAATGCCTCCTGTTGAGATATTGGCGGACTCGAGTGTACCTGGTGGGGCGGGTGGCGGCTGGTGCCGGGCGGCTTGTTGACCAGCATGCTGTGCATCACGGACACGTCCTGCCCGACCAGCTGCGACATCACGTCCAGGAGCCGAGGGTTCTCCGTGTAAAGCGAGAACACGTCATCGTAATGGATTTCTTGAGCCTGCGGACAGACGTCTATGGTCAAATTATAGGATCACTCGCATAGTGAGGTTAAATGATTATACATGCTGGTCAATCCAAATGGGTCAGTAGGGAGAAGTAAGAAACCATAAGAGACAGGGAAATCTGTTCTTAGGAAGCATGGCGTCAATTTCAGATTTAATATTAATGGCACATATAGGTTATTTTGTTGACTTGTTTTTTGTTTCTTTTTTACATTTTGTGATCAAGTTTAAAAATCATTACACTTAGATTTTTTTACAATTCATTTATAGAAATAAAAAAATTAGCTCACTAGGTTGGCAGCTCTCGGAGCCACTACCTAGTTCTTACTTTGTTGATCAAGTCCTCGCCGGTAGCCCCAGTGGGTATAAGGGACGGCTCTTTCACAATGACCATGGATCCTTTGTCAACCACCCCCTTGCAGATTTGGGAGAACCGCTGTCTGTAATTATATTTTTTCAAACATGCAATGAAATATTGATGTTAAATTCAATTCAAATATAAATATTTTATTCAGTAAATAGGCAGTTGCATGCCCTTTTACACGTCAATTTTTGGAGTCTACTAATGCTTTTGGAAAGACTATGATTGCCAAGAAGAATGCACCGCAAGAAACTCGGCACAAGAGGAATTTAACAAACTAAGTAGGAATTAACATGAAAAAATAATTAGGTACCTATACAATGTAAAAGCCTTACTTTTCAGGAATATTTGACAAAAACGAGAAATTCAAACGTCTTATGTCGCACGCTTAAGACGCTTCCCTGAGAGGATGACCTTGAACGCTTCGCGCCTTCCTCACCCCACCTCACTTCTGCTAAACAACATCGTTTTAGTGACGACATCTATTAAATATCGGTCTAACTTCATTTTACACAGTATTATCACAAATAACGCGTCTTTTCGAAAAAAAAATTTTTTTTTAAATTCGAACCGATTACGTAAATTACTTTTTTTTTTATTTAAATTTAAAATTTAAATTTAAAAAGGCCTGGTGCCCAGCAGTGGGACGTAATTGGCCAATGATGATGATAGTGATGATGATGATGATTATAAAAAGGTATTTTAATAATGTTAAACAGAGAAATCCTAGCCTATTAAATTCTCTATACATTGGAGTATGTCACAAGTAAAAGTAAATGATGCTTATGATGTAGTAACAGAATATTAATTGCAACTTGACTTACTTGTGATGCAGATATCATAAGTATTAAATAGGAAAAAATATGAAACATAGAAAAACAAGTTAAGATGTTATAGATACTTAATGTATTTATATATTTTGTTTTTATTGTTTAAATAATTTACAGAAAGGCTCTAAAAAGCAGCTATTTCAGCGTCTGGGTCAGGGAAGCATCTTAATCGAGTAGCAATTGAGCTAGATCTTTTTGCCCGTTCTTTGATCGAATACACAAGGGTAACAATGTATGTGTTGTGTTATTTCAAAGTATAGTAATATTGATGTTGAATAGTGTTGTCCATATTTTTGTTTCATATTTGTCTTATGCTTGTAAAATGTTAATAAATTTCCAAAATATCGAATTACGGTAGCCTGTAAGGATATTTTTGTGATGATGTTATAAATAAATAAAAATATATTTGAGTCTGTGGTATTGAAAAACTAAGCTGAGGGAGGAAAATTTAGATTTTATTTAAAATCAAATTAACCAAAAACTAAGCCTAATCTTATATAATGAGATATTCTGAGAGTTAATTAGCAACCATATTAGCTGTTGATTGATTATGGTCAGTTTTTGGGATACATCGAGTTCAGACCAACATGTTTCAGATTAATCCATAGTCCTTCCTCTGGGAGCACACACCTCGGTATTAAAATATATAACTTACTTGCAGCTGTACAATGTGGAAAGGTCAATCAACTCCTTAATTACAAGGAATCCATGTTCATCTAAATATTTCTTTTCTGCATCCGATAATTTATAAGTTTGCGGTAACTCGGCCATCACACTGCAAACAATTTAAGCAAATTAAAATGTTACCTTTATACAATAACAATTAAAATTCTTGGTGAAATAAAACAGAACACTCACATGTAAAAGTCGAATTCAGCCCGACATGTTTCGGACTAATTCATAGTCCTTCCTCTGTTTCAATGTTTATTTTATTTCACTATGATTGAGTCACTCAAAAAAAAAACTTATGTGTGTGGATAAGTAGATAAGTACTTAAATAAAATTGTGCAATTTATGGAGTTAAATGTGAGTGTTCCGCTTATTTCATAATTATGCACAGTGCATACAAGAACAACCATAAAATACTCTAACCACAATAAAATCGGCGATTACTTATAAAGTTCCTTTAAAATTAAAACAAATGAAAAACGATAATTTCGTCTTAACTTACTTCTTTGGCACAACTTTGACTTTGGAGGGCTGGAAATCCATCTTGGTTCGTCAATAGAAGTACAATTAAATATTAAAACACTGTAATAAACATTTAAAACTTTATAAACTTCGAGTTCTTTATTAGGACCTAGCGTAATTAAAAACAGGATCTCGAATATCAAATGATAAGTTCACTGAACACCAGTTGTTGTTGTAGTACCGTAATAAAATAGTTTTATCAATGAAATTAATTACTATTTATCTAATTCTGACGTTAACATGATTGATGTTTGAGCGAAGTGTTTGTTTGCGATTGCAAAAGCGGAAGCAACCAACTTTTGTACGACTGTGCCAAAGACCAGGGGGGCTAGCATACGCGCCATTTTGTTGCTTGTCGCTCAGTGCGTCCTTCACAGATGCTAATACTATGAAAGGGACACACTGCTCGACAAGCGATAAAATATGGTCTGAGTGCAGAGCGCCTAGAGTAATCGCCGACCAGGCCAAGAAATACGTCTCGATCGCGTTCGCGTTAAACAATTCTCATACTATTTGACACTTTAACGCAAACGCGATCGAGACGTATTTTGTGCTTTTTGATTACACTAAGGGCACTGTGCGTGCTAGACCTAGACGTGCAAGTCAAGTCAAAGGACAAGGAAAGACAATAATAATGATAACATGACAATGACATTGACGTTTGATTTAGAGTTGCCATAGTGATAATTAAAAAATGACCTAAGAAATTAATTTGACGGAATAAAATATTATTTAAATATTTTTTTAGGTAGTTTAATAACTTATATTTTTTACTACACTAACCAAAGAATACTAACGTAAACTTTGTTTTTTGATTTTTAAATCAAATATGAATAAAGTATAATTTAAGTACTATATTTTATTTTACAATGACATTAAATCCAAGCTAAAATTAATTAAGTAAACTAAAACTTAAAACTAAATTAAATCTAAGTAAGGCCCCCGTGGCATGGTAAGTATCCAAAAGGCTGGCAGCGTTGCCTCGAATGCCTCGCTGAATAGCGATCTAGCGATGCTGATTCTTTGAGAGAGAAAACTGCCAGCCCTCTTAGGTCAAAAGTCGCATCGACCAAGCGCTTTTGCGACTCTGAAATAATTTATTTATTTTAATTAAAACAATCTTGAGGTTATCAAACATTAAGCAAACAGCGAACGTAACACGAACACCAAAGAAATATTGTGAATAGTAATTTGAGCCTTTTGTCCCTTACCCATACAAAACATCTAATAGGAAAATCATTAAAATGTAAACGTATTATTAAAATAATAAAAAAGTTTCTAAACGTTCCATTCAATAATAATTAAATACTTACCTAGCGCCTGATTAAGTTTATTATTCATATTTCTTAAACTAAAATTTATTTTTTAGTTTTAATCAGGAGGCTTCTAATTAATTAAGTAGGTATGCATGCTGTACGAAAGGAAATTCGTTAGGATAAGAATGATACCGAAATACTGGTTCGGTATTTTTGCACATGCTAACTGGCCGCCCCTCAATAAATCAATTAGGTATAAATTGCAGACTTAAAGAGTTACTTACCTATTAGTATAGCAACACGGAGCCTTCTTAGGCAGGCATAACTAGGTAGGTAAGTACATAAAGGCTCAGTTTCATTGGTCGATAATTCGGTCTGCAAAAAAATGCGGGCCCTATTGACCAATGAAAACGGTTCCCCTAATGCGGGGTCTATGAACATGCGTTATGAAAATACCCCGCATATCCCGCATGCACCAATGAAACTGAGCCTTAAGGGTCCTTTCACACATGCGATTTTTCTCAGCGATTTACCGGCGGAGCGAGATCGCGGCGAGCGATGAAACATAGAAAAACAAGTCAAGATGTTATAGATACTTAATGTATTTATATATTTTGTTTTTATCCTTTAAATGATTTACAGAATGGCTCTAAAAAGCAGCCATTTCAGCGTCTGGGCCAGTCAACCGCCTTAATCGCCTTGCTTAGGTAATAGCTCGGTTTTAGTAATTTTAAGTAGAATAAGTAATGCAGCAAAAACACTTCTATTTTAAGTGATTGCGTATTTCGTTTTACTACATGTTTACAAAGAATGTAGACGTAGGTAAATGGCAGACGTAAATCTTGTAAATAGCTAAGTATTTCACACGTCCATGTCAGATCATCGTGACCCCGAAATGACACTAGTTTAGTACCTATAAGCGTTAACAAATTCCCAATACAACTGCTTTTTTCTTTAAATTTAAATGAAATATAACACATTCACTGCTGCCTACCACACTCATATATTGCTTTTTAACCGACTTCAAAAATGGAGGAGGTTCTACGTTCCACTGTATGTATTTTTTTTTTTTTTTTTATGTATGTACATCGATTACTCCGTCAATTGTAGACCGATTTTCAATTCTTTTTTATCTAATTCAACTCATCATGCATAACTATACTTTGGATATCCGGATTTTACTTCACAATCGACGGGAGTTGATGTAACCCTCTTGATTTAAAAGGTCGAAGGCCTAGAGTAAGCACCAGTAAAGAGAGGTAGGTTCAGTTCCTTGTCCACAATCATGAACAAGAATGGCTTGTTGACAGTGAACTGTGGAGGCAACATCCTGGATGTTAGCAGCGCAGCGCTCGCGGCCGACGCTACGGTGCCTTCCTCTGTCACCTCAATCTGAGCCTTCTGTAGCACGTTAGCCACGTGTAATTCATAATCTGATATATACGGGAACTGCGCCTGAGCACCATCAAACATAGTCTTCAGCCCCATGTCTATAAGGAGCTCCCTTAAATTGTCCAAGTCGGAAGAAATTTTGAACCGCGGTATCCTAACCTCCACCTTGCCATCCGGGTACTGGTTCAGTGCTGTGATTATTGATCGGATAGCAACATGTTTGAGAAGGTCCATAACTGTGGTGACTGTAGAGTTAGTGTAAGGTAGGAAAATTAGCATTGAAAACCTGTTTCGGTCTCCGTAAGGAAGTTCCAGAACTTTAGCTTGAACTTGGTAAAAATTTGCAGTCCGGACCGATAGCAGTGCGTGCATCATGTTTACTTCACCAGCTTGGTTGCCCCTGTCATCGTAGAAGGCAGCCGTCTGCTCCGTCCTCGAAGGTTCAAAAGGATGGCTCCATGCTCCTTTGAAATATATGGCATCGATCAAAATCAGGTACACACCTTCTATATCAGTCGAAGAAACAACTTCCTGAATAGTGCCGTGAGTGACTTGGCTGAGATAGTTGTTGATAGTCAAAGCCACCGTTTGGAAATTTTCAAAAGGTAGGATCTGGATATCGCAAACACCTGTGCTTGTTAGTTTTCTTTGGTATCCCTCGTGGACTGGCATCGCTTTGTCAATGAAGACCGCTGAGCCTCTCTCCAAAGTGGTTCCATCGGCGGACGAGGTGATTTGCTTGACTATGTCTAAGTATCTCATGTTGAAGCACTTCACTGGGTGTCGGTGGAGGGTTTTGTCGATCTCTGCCAAGGTTATGCCGTCGGCCCCCACGGACACAGATGCAAGGAGTGTCCACAGCGATAGTGGTGACGCGACGAAATGGTTTTCGGTCTCATGGCCTAGTCTTTGAATGAGGTCCACGGAGAATTCGTATACAGAGCGGCTGAAGTAGGGAGTTGCCGTTTTCACTGAACATTGTCCCAGCACAGAAGGCAGAAGCGCGAGCAATAGGTACAGAGGGGCGGCCATTGCTGCCGAATGTGTAATAATGAATGGTCGCTTTGGTTGTGCTTATCACTTGAACCTTGATAAGAGGTCAGGGGTTTGTCCCAAATGCCGATTAATGTGCTATCTAGTGGCGAATGTTTTTTTGCCCATTTCTGGGAAAAACACATCTAGCTGATGTATTCTAAGTGAGCACGTACTCGTAGTGTTTTACGTAGGTAGGTACACCATGTAGGTCGACGGAGCAACAAAGGCGCTTGTTTAGGTACCTACTGACATCTTCGTCTACGTGCCAGATGTGGTCCATTCCAGGAATAGATCAAGGTTTGCAATTCAACTTCCTCTCATAAATATAAATTTTGCATGCATAAACACATGAATTCTAACAGACAGGGCAGGATCTTTCATTCAAAACAGAACGAGTTATATTATTATAGCCAGTAAAAAAAGCAAGTATAGACATGGGCACTAGCACTACCGGTCTAGGGGCCGATTTTTGAAGACACCAAAATGAAAATTTCAAAGCATAGAAATCTGTTTATTCCTATGCGTGTCTACTACCATTCAAACAAAAATTTCGACCAGTTTATACAATTGATTGAAGCTTCAGTTCAATTCAAATTCAATTTTTTTATTCACAGAGAACATGGTAAGTACAAATGCTTTAATTTCCTACTACCTGAGTAACTTGTATAATATTTCAATTTAAACACTTTTTGTGCAACGTAACAATTATTTCGAATGTTTTTTTATTAATTTATTAAATGTGCCTTTTGATTTCAATGAAAGAATTAACTAAATGGGAAAATAAAACGATTAGGTTTCGTTTTTGTTTTTCTAAACTTGGTTTTCGATTAGGTAATTTCATGATTTTCAAAATTAAATTCAAGGCAAATTAAGTTTTAGGTCTAACTCACACATTCGTCTATTTGAGAGAGAGAGAGAGAGAGAGAGAGAGGGAGAGATATATACCTATAAAACAATACCGTGACTGACTGAATGACTGACTGACTGACTGACTGACAAACAACGCACAGCCTAAACCACTGGACCTAGAGACTTGAAATTTGGCAAACATACACCTTGAGTATTCTAGAGGAGCACTAAGAAGGGATTTTTCCAAATTCCCACGGGATAGGGAACTAGCCCATTTTGAAATGTTTCACGGGTGCAAAGCCGCGGGGCATAAGCTAGTTTGAAATAAACTGAAACGTGAATATAATTTATGAGTTATTCGCTGCTACCAGTTGCAGTTGGTAGCGCGGTGCCAAGGTAGGGTGGAGGTCAGGGTCGAGCACGACTTTACGAATCCTGCGTAACGTTACGGTTATCGTATCGAGATCGAGAAACCTATACTAAATTTTAGTTCCAAATACGCTCACGGGCGGGCGCTGTTCAAAACGTGATACAAACTCGACAACGCGTTTACTATTCGATTTTACGTTACGCTGCATTCGTAAAGTCGCGCTCGACCCTCTGGTCCTGGGGCCGGATCCCAGTTCAAGAATTTATTTTTCCTGTCTTTTCGTATATTTACGTTTCAGGTTGAAATTTGAGAAGTTTACCTTATTATGTGTGAGTACATCTAAAGTGGCAGGCGATTTCGCGACAAGAAAATCTAAATGAATTTTAATTGGAAAGTGGAAAAAGAAATTTGAAAGTTCAATTAAAAATACGCAATAGCTAACTGCCTATCCAATTAAGCAACGTAACCATGGAACATTGAAAATTGTTCACATGTACGGTCGAGGAAATTCATTCCTGACCCACCATGGAACCTTTTCACAGTAAACGTCATAGTGACGTCGCATAGCTTGACAAGGAAAATCGTTATGTCGTTTACTATGAAAATGTTCTATGGTGGGTCAGGAATTAATTTCCTCAACTGTACGTATACATTAACATTCTTTATTACCTGTAAAAGATGACTTTTGTGTGAATTATGAATAAATAACTTAATTTTATGTAATAAAAAAACCGGCCAAGTGCGAGTCGGACTCGCGCACCGAGGGTTCCGTACAAATTTGTAGGTGTGTAAGTAATTCGTCCATCATAGGAATCGAGTCCAGAAGATTTTTTCCAACATTTCCCGGAATATACTGCTCCTAAGCAAAATGTACGCAGTGGGGTCATTTTATATCGACCTGTGGAGCTGATGTCATTTTTGATGATTTCTGATAAACTGCGTTTTTTTTGTGTGTGTGTGTTCGAGCCTATACAACTGTATGGAGTGGTATGGATGAAAATGGGACGCATTCACATACCACCTCCGCGCGCGCGCGCTCTACACACCCATAGAATAGAGCAGAAAAGAAGAAAAAAGGAGTCGTCGTCCACTAGCAGTGTGTGTGTGTGTGTGTGTTGATGTCAGTATAAATTCGGTAACCAGAATCCGGGATACCTTTGATATCTTTGATAATTATGTAAAATGTGACAATAAAACACACAAAAAACCTACGTCACGTAAAATCGAATAGTAAACGTGGTCGAGTTTGTATGACATTTGGAACAGCCCCCGCCCCTGAGCGTATTTGGAACTAAAATTTAGTATGAGGTTTCTCGATCTCGATACGATAACCGTAACGTTACGCAGGATTCGAGAAGTCGTGCTTAGGGCACTGGTCCTTTAATTAGGAACTATAACTATTCCTCCCTACCGCTCAAAGGTTGACTGGTAGAGATCCCTTACAGGGATAGGTCCGCCTTTGTACTTGTATCTGACTGTTTGTAACTTGTATTTATTCCCTTGTGTGTATTAGAAATAATAATGTAGGTATACAAAATGTATTCATAATGGAGGAGCGGTGCCTCCTGACACAGGCTTTTTAAGCTTAAAAGGAGGTACCAGCCACTAAAATTGTTGTAATGTACTTACTTAATGGAAATAAATGAATTTATTTATTTATTTATTTATTTATTATTTCTATAGTTTTGGCCGGTTTTTGTTGTGTTTTATTAAATGTTTTAATAATCTCTTCCGAGTTAGTGTGTTTAAAATCAAATTTCAAGCTACTATCCTTTTGAACCACATTTAAGTATGAGCCAGCCAGCGCAGTGGATGACTTTAAGTCACGAGTTGTATCTACAGCTACATTAGAGAAAAAATCCTCAAAAGCACTCGCCACTTCTAAATCTGAAGTAACTATTCTTTCATCTATCTTTAACTTATATTGGCTATTATGGGGCTTTGATTTAACTGTCTCTGAATTTATTACGTTCCATACTGCTTTTACTTTATTATCAGCGGATTTAACTTTATTACTAAGATATTCCGCTTTGGCGGCCACACAAACTTTTTTTAAAAGTTTCGAATATCTTTTAACATAGTCTCTCAATGTGGGGTCGTTATTGTAGCTTTTCATTTCATATAGTTTGTAAAGTTTGAATCCTACTCCTGTGAATCCCGACCGTGGCCCAGTCACTGAACTTTACCTTTACCTTCTTTACCTTCTTACCATAAAATACAAATGGAAAATACAAATCTAACTACAGATATAATGAATTCGGTGTCCCTCAGGGAAGTGTCTTGGCGCCACTGTTCTTCTCTTTTTACATAAATGACCTTCCAGAAGCTTTGACATATCCTTCAGTGTTGTTTGCGGACGATATTTCAATTGTAGTGCCCTGTACGGATGCTCAAAATTATGAACAAGAAATTAATCAAGCTCTATCTAAAACGGTGCGATGGTTAGAGAACAATAATCTATCGATAAATATCACCAAAACTAAGCACATACAGTTTCGTTCAAACAGAGGAAAGATAAAGGAACTCAATATTACTTGCAATGGAAATCCTGTAAGCAAAGACAATAATCTTAAGTTCTTAGGTATCCATATTGAAGAATACTGTAATTTTAAAACTCATGTGGAGACCATCTGCAATAAATTAAATAAATTTGTCTTTCCTTTACGAAAGCTGAAACAAACAGTTTCTCAGCAAGCTGCCTTAACGGCTTATCACGGCTACGTCATGTCTACGCTTCGTTATGGCCTTGTCATATGGGGAAACTCCATTGATCTACCAAAAGCGTTCATCAAGCAGAAGAAATGAATTAGAGCTGTTTTTTCATTGGAGCCGTTGGAGTCTTGCAAATCAAGCTTTAAACAACATAACCTTCTGACCCTTCCTTCACTATACGTATAAGAGGTGGCTGTATTTGTACACGTTCATAAACACTACTTCAAAAACAATTATGATGTCATAGCGTACAATAACCGTATTTCTAGAAATACAGATGTCTAGACAGCGAAATCTACTATCGCTCCCTATGGCACACCATAAGCAGACGACTCCTATTTCATGTGCGTGAAAATATACAATAAGTTACCCACAGATATCAAAGATCTACCATTGCGCCAATTCAAGAAACGATTGTATGTATTACTATGTGACCTGTGACTGTACACGGTTAAAGAATATTTTGTATTTAAAAACAATAGCTATTACTAACAATTTCTTTAGCCTGACATAAAACTATAACATGTAAACATAATTATTATTAATATGATGGATGATGATGATATACCTACACTACCTACGACTTTGAGTCATTATGTATTTTTTACATAAATAATAATTGTAATTATTGACTTCTTAAATTAATTATAAGACAATTTCAATATTTGCATGATTAGCAATGATCACCAAAATTGAAAATGTATTTTTTGCTTGCTTTAAAGCAGATATTGGCGCACTTATTATGTAAATTTTAACACCTAAGAATACTTTGTAACCCGTATCTAGCAAATAAACCATTTCATTCAATTATATATTTTTAATAAACTCACCGAAACATGAATACACAGAAAAACCAGAAAAAATACCAACCCCGGGAATCGAACCCGGAACCTCGACACTCCGGGTCGCGTGCCCACCCTTACACCAGAATTGGTATTTAGGTAAGGCTCGAATTTCTCCCATGTATTCGAATCTCAGCTCGTTTTTATCACTTTTTTTGCAGTGTTTTTGCATTTCATTCATTTCATTTCATTAAAGGACCAGGCCCAGAATTATTACTTTTCTACTTTTTATAGGTTTTTTTCTTGTTTTAGAATAACTATGTCTCATCGTTTTGATAACGACCGTTTTTACCAATCTGACAGTTTCAGTTTATTTTAACGAGTCACCGAAACCAAGATAAACGCTATCACACTTGTTATTTTTATGACGAAAAACCAGTTCTTTGCCATTATCTCGTCAAATAACACGTTATTGAAATTAAATGCGACCATACATTTTGTGTAGGTACATCACGAACAATAAGATACAGTCAAGGAATTTAATTCCCTACCCATTTCGTCGAAATGTTGTTAGACATTCTCTTTGCATTAAGGTCAAAAATGTCAACGTAAACGAGACATGTCAAAGCAACGTCGTGTTCTATCTAGCTCTTATGGTGACAGATTGCTATACGATATTAAACCTTAGGTGGGTTGGAAATTTAATTCCTTGACTGTACATATAGGTTTTGTGTCTGTAGCTTTTGACGAGAGACTAGCTAGTTACCAATTGTTTTTTTTTCGACTTAGGTATATGAAAAACCGGACAAGTGCGAGTCGGACTCGCGCACGAGGGTTCCGTACAAATATTTTAACGCTTTAACGCTTGAAGGTAGCTCTTATAGTACAACCACTCAGAAAAGTCTCAAAATCTTAAATTGTTTTTGTCTGTCTGAAGATTTCGCAGACCAATATAATAAGTTGACCCCACACTGCGTACATTTTGCTTAAAGCAGGGCTCTGCTAACACTGGACTTCTTAAAATACTGGGGAAAAGCGTTAAAATCTTTCTACGGAACCCTCGTGCGCGGGTCCGACTCGCAATTGGCCGGTTTTTTTTAACACAGTTGCGAAAACATGACAAAGAGGCGGTGGGTCGGCACAAGGTGCCCCACCACCACCCGGGGTGGAGGAAGGCGGAGGAGTGCCTTGGAAAAGTAAAAAGCACTAGTGCGAAAAATCCAACCTTCCGCACGATACGTACTTACCACCTTTCAAAGGCTTTGTCGCATGCTCGTATAAAAAAGGCCATTCTCAAAGATACTTTGCTGTATTGATTTATAGTCTAAAAAAATTCAATTGTATACTATACCTATTAGCGCTATTAGCTAACGCATGGTAACGTTTCGAAAGATAATAATTTTATTATGTATTTTATTGCTTCAATACAAAACACAGCATTTTTGTGATTAGAAAAAATTAGCAAAACTGTTAGCGTTCCGACCGGCGGCCGTCGCGTACGCACTATGATTTTAAACACGGTCGTAAAAAAACCGCGTTTTCCTTAAAATAACTATACTTATATTAATGGGCTGCGCAAACGCATACATTTGCATTTGGTCGTAAATGTTGGAGCAGGTCACGTATTATGTGATGGATTGTGTCTGTTAGATTAGATGTTCAAGGTTCATCATCATCACCATGTCAGCCGAAAGACGTCCACTGCTGGCCGGCGGCCTCCCCCGCGGCTCTCCACGCAGACCGGTCTTGTGCTTTCCGCGTCCCCGATCTATACCAGGCCCATTTCACCAACTTTACAATTGTCAGTTTGCAATGACAATTCAATCTACATTTCTTTACCGATACGTAGCGCGCTAAAACAAAAACTCTTCAAGTCAGCAATTGACACCGAATTGTCATAATAAACTAACATTTGTAAATTTCCGCCCAAGAAACAAATTGCCTCTGCCAAATTCTAAACCAAAACTACATAGTTCTGGCCCATATGCCATGTGCATTAAAATATATAACCATTTACCGAAAATTATAAAAGATGAAGCTAGGGACAACATCATCATTATCATCATCATCAGCCTATTTACGTCCCACTGCTGGGCACAGGCCTCCTCTCAGAATGAGAAGAAGGGACAACATATTCATCAAGAACCTTAATAAATATCTGCTGCACAAAAGCTATTAAGTATACCTACGTTGCAAGAGTTTTTTTCAAATTTAAAACATTAGATCCCAAGAAAGAGACACCTAGTTACCAATTTTAAGATATTTGTTAATTGTAAGTAAATAAACTGCGGTGCCCTGCAAGGGTTTCATGGCTGATCTTTTTTAAGTATATAAGATCTTTGTAACCTGTGAAAAGCATGTAATAAATGAATGAATGAATGAAGTTGGTGAAATAGGGGCCAGGTCGTCGCTCCATCTTGTTCGAGGCCTACCGACAGTTCAAGGTTATAGTGAAATAAAACGGATACTCACGTGTACAAGTGATCCGTTTTATTTCGTTATGATTGAGTCTCACAGTAGTGTCATGTAAAAAGAAGTTCAAGGTTGTTCTAATTCTGACACAACCCTGTCGCAGCGAGACTGTCCTGTACTTATCAAAGAAATGCACTTAGGCGTTTACTTTGAAAGAGTTCTAGTGCGGGTTGTATTGAGAATTGTTGGCGCCCAGTTTAATTGTCATCAATTAAAGAAACGTTGTATTGGAACGTTGTCACCGGGTTTTCTTAGATGGATGTGGTCACTGTCAGATATTGAAAAATTTAATTAATATGACATCATTCTACACATTAATACACGTTGGCCGTGTGGTACAATCACAAGATATTTTTGGGGTTGAATAAAAAAAAATGTCTTAAGCCGCGACAGTACAAGATCTTCGCGTTCGAATTTCAAGTACTTTTTCCTCGGAAAAATGCTGCCCCTTAAACTACGAAATTCGAAAATCGAAGTTCGTATCGTATCGTCCCGCTCACTCTCGTGTTAAATAATATCAGCTTGAGAGGGACGGCACGATACGAAGTTCGAATTTTGCACTTCGTAGTCGGGGGGCTGTTGTGCTAAGATTTCGAATGACAAAGAAAGTCTTTCCGAGCTGGTGAGGTAAAAAATATGTTCTGAAGTTTGATTGTGAGATCCAGGGTCCAGTGGAAAGTAATCATGGCTGCGGAACATCCGAGAGTGGACCGGCATCGCCTCCGCCGAACAGCTGTCCCGGCTGGCTGCCCACAGAGTACAGAGCACAGAGCTGATGGCCAGCCTTCACGATTGAAGAGGCAAAGAAGAAGTAGAAAAAGTTTAGACCGTTGGCGGGAACTCTATGATGAGCGAAGAGTGCAGATCTATATTTATCTGTGCCGCGCGCACTGCGAGGTTTGAATTAGCTTGCTTCAGTTTAGATCGTTGGCGGGAACTCTATGATGAGCGAAGAGTGCAGATCTATATTTATCTGTGCCGCGCGCACTGCGAGGTTTGAATTAGCTTGCTTAAGTTTAGACCGTTGGCGGGAACTCTATGATGAGCGAAGAGTGCAGATCTATATTTATCTGTGCCGCGCGCACTGCGAGGTTTGAATTAGCTTGCTTAAGTTTAGACCGTTGGCGGGAACTCTATGATGAGCGAAGAGTGCAGATCTATATTTATCTGTGCCGCGCGCACTGCGAGGTTAGAATTAGCTTGCTTAAGTTTAGACCGTTGGCGGGAACTCTATGATGAGCGAAGAGTGCAGATCTATATTTATCTGTGCCGCGCGCACTGCGAGGTTTGAATTAGCTTGCTTAAGTTTAGACCGTTGGCGGGAACTCTATGATGAGCGAAGAGTGCAGATCTATATTTATCTGTGCCGCGCGCACTGCGAGGTCAGAATTAGACTTGCTTAAGAAAGTTAACCATGACTGTATTTTTATTTTAGGACTTTATACAAATAAAACTGTTTCATATACCTATTTTCTATATTTTAAAGATTATAATAATGAATCACTAATTTAACTTAGTTTCGTGAAATGTTTTATTATTTGCGCAAAGCTGAATTATAAACTAACTTTCTGTATTATTTTTTTATTTTTACGGTCATCCCGTTTGAAATTAATTTTTCACAAATTTCAAATTTGATGCGTAAATATACAGAAAAACCAGAAAAATTTGTTCTCGAATTGGGGTTCGAACCCAAACCTTTACCATACCGTGGTAACGCGCTAATCCAATTACGCTATCCGAGCAATTGGAAGTTAGCACGAAAAACTCCTATATATTCACGCATCAGATCTTGTTACTTAGCGATATTGACTCGCTAACGCCATCTATGCAATAATCTCTGTACGAGACCAATACACCTTAGTATGAAACATCTACGTTCACCTACTAAGCGAGAGATGGCGCTAATCGTTGATTTTAAACTAACTTTTTGTATTATATTTTTATTTTTACGGTCATCCCGTTTGAAATTAATTTTTCACAAATTTCAAATTTGATGCGTAAATACACAGAAAAACCAGAAAAATTTGTTCTCGAATTGGGGTTCGAACCCAAACCTTTACCATACCGTGGTAACGCGCTAATCCAATTACGCTATCCGAGCAATTGGAAGTTAGCACGAATTATAAAGTCACACATCTTTGGTCTCATTCTAAAACACACATTTAATTAACAAATTAAAAGATTGCTTTTCCGCACGCATGTGTAAAAGGTATCCATAATCACTTTTCCGCACACTTGCAGATTCGTGCTAAAATCACTAACTTTCTGTAAATATTTTGATCCAAATTAAGGTGCACTTTCCGAGCAATATGCACTGTAAAACTCATTTAAGTATCATCTAAATTTTTTACCAAAAAAGTGTTTAAATTATCTTAAATTCGTAGGTTCATCTTTACTAACTTCGTGTACAGCCTTAGCTAATTTGTTATTATTGTATTAGGTATGTTCTGGGAGCCATTCCAAAATCCGTACACTTTTCTTGAGTAGAAGAAGCTATTTTTCATTTTATGACACGTAATTAATACATGTTTTCTCACGATGTTCTCCTTCACCGAAAAGCTCATGACAAATTACAAATGTGATTCCGCACATAAATTCCGAAAAACTCAGAGCAACACACCTGCGAAGCAATTCAATGATGTGTGTGAAGTTCCCAATCGGCACTGGGCCCGCGTGGGAACTATAGCCCAAGCCCTCTCATTCTGAGAGGAGGCCTGTGCCCAGCAGTGGGACGTAAAAAAAAGGCTGGTGATAAATTAATAAATGTAGGTTGTAATGGTTTATTGAGGTTTACTGTTTGAACCACTCCCTCGTAGTGTAACGGATCACTCACGTCTGTCTGGCCATATTACTCGACTGACATACGTGAGTGATCATTTTATTTCTCATGATCACGAACCCACTCCCTCGTGCTCAATGGAGCAAGCAATAAATGAACCATTGTCAATTTTCCAGTTGGATTCACCGGCAGTGAATATGCCAGGAACTTATTCCTGGCATATTCACTGCCGGTGAATCCAACTGGAAAATTACCTATTAAGTACCTTAGTAGGTATTGCCAATATAAAAATACTTGCACTCAACAGTGAAGGGTTTATTGCTGCTGAGCTGGCAACTTCGCATTTTCCATAGAAATCGAATGAAAATTTAAAATGTGGTCAGTACTTAAGTATAAGTATAATATAAAGTAAGTGTCTCCATGTACTAAGTAATTCCTCCTCCTCCTCAGTCGGTCCCCCAATGTTGAGGATCGTGACCCCGACAAACGCCATCTACAGCCTTCCTCCACCCGCTTCGGTCTTCTGCGCGGTGGACTGCTGTGCCAATGCTCATCTCCAGGTTTTCGGAGATTTGATCAGACCATCGTTTCGGACTACGCCCTCTTGGTCGTTTTCCTTCCACTTTCCCGGTTACCAACAGTTACCAACATTAAGTAATTAATCGTGATAATACTTAGAAACGGCCGAAAATAGAAAAAAATCTAAGTATCAATCTCTCGGTCCGAATTATAATTTTGTTCCTCTCGGGTTTGAAACTTTGGGTCCATGGGGTCCCAGCGCTTACAAGCTTATTTCTAAGTTACAAAAGCGCTTAGTTGATGCAACTTGTGACCAAAGGGCTGGCAGTTTTCTCTCTCAAAGAATCAGTGCCCTAAGCACGACTTGTCGAATCCTGCGTTACGTTACGGTTATCGTATCGAGATCGAGAAATCTCATACTAAATTTTAGTTCCAAATACGCTCACGGGCGGGCGCTGTTCCAAACGTCATACAAACTCGTTATAGTTTACTATTCGATTTTACGTGACGCAGGATTCGACAAGTCGTGCTTAGGGCACTGCATCGCTATTCAGCGAGGCAACGCTGCCAGCCTTTTGGGCGCCATGCCTTTTTGGGCCTTATTTAGATTTAATTTAGTTTTAAGTTGTAGTTTATTTAGTTTAAGCTTAGATTTAATGTAATTGTAAATTGCTTTTATTATGTAAATAAAGTATTACCAATACTTTTATTAAGAAAATAATGTACAAATAGCGTTTAGTAAAAAAAAGTCTAATTAAACAATAAAGGTTTGTATCATCCCAACTTGAAAATAAACGTTCGTATTCATTACAATTATACCAATCAAAACCAAATACGGGATACTAAGTATTTTGATCGTTAAGAGATAATTATATCAAACAGAGTATACTGAAATAAGTAAACCGATTGACTAGGTACTTAATGAACTAAAAAACAATTACTTTGCTCACCCGCGACCACTAATGACAAATAGTTATATCTATGCGGCAAATGTATGTTTCCATGCAACACCTCCGCCTCCACTGCTACACGAATCAACACATGCCACACAGACCCAACTATACTAAACGCTGACGCGTTTCGGCACTCTCCACGAGGCCATTTACGAAGCACAACAACACCGCTCAACATGCCACCACTTCCACTACTTACTTACTTAGGTACTTAATTAAATGTTAGCCTAAACAAAAACAAAAGCCTTGTACATAAGACTGTTATTTAAAAAAAACTGTTTAAGTAATATAATTTTCACGTAACGGTTAACATACCTACTAAGTGGCCCCTACTTTCTTTTGAGTAGTAGCACAGTAGGTATATTATCAAACCAATTTGAAGCCTTGTTAAATCGTACACGAAAACGTAGAGAGCTCTAGACTAGGGATAGAGCTCCGATGATTACTCACAGCCCCTAAGTGACAATACTTACCTGCCACTAAATCCCTCTTATATTTTTAGCATCATGGTAATCAGCCAGTTGAACTGTCTAGTTTTTCTAAGCAAATTACTTTACATTAAAAAGTTAATTGGCTTAAAATACCAGCCTTTTTACTCGAGATTAGCAAAAAAGCTCTACTCATGAATCATGAACCACAACAATAGTTTGTTGTTAAACCACTTTGCTATCAGACCAACGCTTACAAAACAAAAAGTTAAGTTTATTTTTATTGAAAGAGGGAGACAAGAAAGCAAGCGGGTCACCTGATGGTAAGCGATCACCGCCACCCATGAGAACCAGCATCCCCAAGAGTCACTAGTCCGTTGCCGGCCTTTAAGGAGGAAAATGGATACAGGAAAGGGGGGAGGGGGATCGGGCCTCCGGCACTCTCACTGACCGAGCGAAAAGCAACAGGGGTGCTGTTGCTTCACGCCGATTTTCTGCGAAAGAATGGCACTTCCCCGGATGAGTCGGCCCATTCGTATGGCGCAAATATCTACAGTATGGCTCTCCCACTACAAAATAATCTTATCTTCACTATCCCCAAACAACTGCTAATAAATTCGAGGGACTATTTTATCTCGTTTGACACTGTGCATACAGACGCAATTCTTTCACGCTGCGTACAAACCCAGATAGTGCGTAACGGCGGAAGGTAATAAAAAAAAACATCCTTATCATATTCTCGCACGATATAAATTCAATTAGAAGACTATGCCGCGTCAGTCAACAGCAGGACTTAGAGCGCGCACGACGCACAATGCGGCCCCACACCCTGTTATTGTTAACCTTGTTAAGCTTCACTGCCGCGTACAACGTCTGTAACAAAAATGCCGTTACAACCTACCTCAAGCATCCTCTCTACGAATTCTCGACAAAAATCTTAGACAAAGTGACACAAGAAACTGGCGGGCATTTCGTGTTTTCCCCAATATCTTCCTGGATGCAGCTGGTTAATGTAGCAGAAGGCGCAAACGGGAGGACCTTAGTTGAACTGAGGAATGCTACGGGAAGATTTTGGAAGCCATGCATGAGGAGAAGGCTACGCGTGCTATTGAACGGAGAAAACAGTAAAACCATGGTCAAGAGTAAGAGCTTGGTGATCGTGGACAAGTTTCTAAGAGTCAACAAGGTCTTCAAGAAGAGATTGGAGGTGTTGAAGACTGTTGAAGTGGACTCGTTGGACTTTCAATTTCCAGACGCCTCAACAGACAAAGCTAATCAAATCTTATCGGATGCCACAGGAGGAGACCTTGTGAACGTCGTTGTTCCGGATGATTTTAATCAAACAATGTTTCTTATTAATGATGTGATGAGTTTTTCCAATGCCTGGCTTAAGCCTTTCAGCCCTGGTTATACCCAAGACGAAACATTTTATAGCAGTAAAAAGCCCGATGGAATCGTCAAAATGATGTCACAGACAGAACGCTTCAACTATACCAAAATAGAAAAGGTTAATGCTGAAATTCTTGAGCTACCTTGTATCGACGAGAAGCATTCGATGCTGATTTTCCTACCGACAAAAGGGAGGGTTCTCGACTTGTTTTACAATCTCAAACATATAAGACTGGCTACTATTTTCAACTTGTTCAAAAGGAATCTAAAGGAGGATACACCCCCGTTGGTGAGTGTGAAGTTGCCTAGATTTGAAATAAGGACTGAGGTGATGAATTTGGCAGAGTTGCTTAATGATATGGGTGTCTCGAGGATTTTTAATCCTCGTTTAGCTGAGCTGAAAGGTATAAGTCCTTATCCGATAAATGTGTCAAAAATGAGGCAGTCGGTGTATATAAAAGTGACGGAAGAAGGTGTGAGTGGCGGAGCTGAAACTATTATATCATCTAATGATGAAGCTCCGATAAATTTTGTTGCCAATCGTCCTTTTGGTTTCATGCTGGTGGAAAAATCATCAGAAATACCGCTCTTTGCTGGAATATATTTACACCCGTCTCTGTATTAGAAACCAGTGAAAAATGTGCATAGACTCGTAACAATAGAGTTGAAACTTGTAGTAGTTCGGTCGAAGCATGAATAATGTTTCCGGTGTTGTGGCTGTGTGAAGGTCAAAGTTTGAAGAACGTGATTTTTCTAAAGTCAATATTATCGAGTTGTCTGGTCTGGGCTATATAATTAGGCGTGATATTAGGATGAACGTGACTTGTTTAAATAGATCTGTAGTAAGTAAGACCTTTTTTTTTTTTTTTTTTTTTTACGTTTCTGAATAATTTGTAAATTTTAGTTTGAAGTCAAATAGAAAATACTTTTGACATTTTCTCACTTATTATACTTAGTTTAGTTTTGGACAAAGGGGAAATACTGAAAATGTCTAAAAGTTAGCTTTTCATATACTTATTGTAATATTTACGGCATTAAGTACAAGCTTTTATATAATGACATATTTATTTACATAGTAAAGACAATTTACAATGACATTCGATCCAAGATAAAACTAAAACTTAAAACTAAATGAAATCTAAATACCTAAGGCCCCCGTGGCATGGTGCCCAAAATGCTGGCAGCGTTGCCTCGCTGAATATAGCCTTTTATATAATTACATCTATACGTATGTTCTTATACTTAGAACTTATAGGTACTTATTTGTTATACTGAAATTTTCATGATTTTTACACACGTCGAATCGGGTTTGAAGACTGCTTTCAAAAAATACGCGTACACAAAATCAAGGCCTCACTTATTTGGCACCTACTGAAATTTAAAGGATTTTTTGTTAACTAAAACTAACTGAAGGACCCAATTGATCTATGAAATATTATGACATCACTAGCTTATGCCCCGCGGCTTTGCCCCCGTGAAATATTTCAAAATGGGCTATTTCGAAAAATCCCTTCTTAGTGCACCTCTACGATACTCAAAGTACATTGTTTACCAAATTTCACATCTCTAGATCCATTGGTTTAGGCTGTGCGTTGTCTGTCAGTCTGTCAGTCAGTTAGTCAGGGTACTGTTTTATAGGTTTACTAGCTTATGCCCCGCGGCTTTGCCGCCGAGAAATATTTCAAAATGGGCTAGTTTCTTATCCCGTGAGAATTTCGAAATATCCCCTCTTAGTGCACCTCTAGAATACTCAAGGTATAAGTTTGCCAAATTGAAAGTCTCTAAGTTCAGTGGTTTAGGCTGTGCGTTGTCTGTCAGTCTGTCAGTCACGGTACTGTTTTATATTGATTGTAATTTGTGTGTGTAGTTCCGATGACGATACAATTTTAAAAGAACAGTTACAAGTTAAAACAAAAGTATATGTATACAAATAAAATGAACAAATTGTTTTTGTTGGTTTAGTTTATAACTTATAGTAATGTAATATAGAAGTATTTTTCTCCTTTACGATATAATGTAGAATTGGATTAGTACAAGGCTTTTTATGTAACTAGTTAGTTTAAGTACTTAGTATGTTTATTTCATAGTTACGTTTATTTTTTGTGTTAATTATAATTGTTTGTCTGCCTTATACTTAATTAAATTTATTTATTTTTTATAAAAAAGTTGTAATACACAGTTTTTTTCTAGGATTTTGATTTTTTTTATGTTATAAGTACTTCTATCAAAACGTTTACTTAAAATCACGAGTAGCTACTAACGATTTTAATAGGGGAAAATAAGTGTTCCGAAATATCGTTTCCATTCCGTTACCTTTTTCATATAAGTAGGTACAATTATATGAGAGTAACGGAATGAAGTACAAAAAATGTAGGTAGGTAAAAAAATGTTAAGTCATTTCACTTATTAAAATCGATTGTACCTACTATATAAAAATAAACAAAATTCCAGATAAAAAGTGTGTTATAAAATGACCCTATACCAAAACTCGTGTTCATTACATTTTTGATTAAGTAATAAAAAATGTGTCGCTTTTGTGGTCGCAATAGTGTGTGTGAATGTGTGTGTATCCGATGATAAAGAAATAGCATCTTTATTAAAATGCTTATTTGCACAAATTTCTTTTTTATCCAATATCCTTCTCTCAAAAAAGTCGTGGTGAGTAAGCCTAGTGGTTTGACCTATGGCCTCTCTGACAGAAGGTCGTGGGTTTGAGCTCCGGCTCGCACCTATGAGTGTTTCGCAATTTAAGAGGCTCCCCTGAGTGGATGACCTTGAACGTTTTGAGCCTTCCTCACCCCACCTCACTTCTACTAAACAACTTCGTTTTAGTAACGACATCTATTAAATATCGGTCTAACTTCATTTTACACAGTGTAATCACAAATAACGCGTCTTTTCGAGAAAAAAAATCGTTCAGAATTCGCACCGAAAACGTGAATTACATAATTATTATTTTTTAAACATTATAAATAAAGGCCTGGTGCCCAGCAGTGGGACGTAAATAAGCCGACGAGGATGATGGTTTATAAAAAGGTATTAGGTATAATAATGTTAAATGTAGAAATCCTAGCCTATTAAATTCTCTATACATTGCTGTATGTTACAAGTCAAAGTAAATTATGTTTATGATGTAGTGACAGAATATTAATTGCGACTTATGTAATACTTGTATTAAATACGAATAAAATATATGAAACGCAGAAAAACAACTTTAGATGTATAACTTAATGTATTCATATATTTTGTTTTTATCTTTTAAATAATGTACAAAATGGCTCTAAAAGGCAGCCATTTCAGCGTCTGGCTCAGGGAAGCCCCTTAGTTGCTAAAATTACATTCGTAATTTGTAAATCATGAAGTTTTCGGTGACGTTACCTGCAAACTCTTGTGAGACAGTTCAATAGTGTCTACACGGGCCCAGTGCGGATTCGAAATTGAATACCCTTACAGCCGACCGGATAGCCTAGTGGTTAGAGACCCTGACTATGAAGCTTGAGGGCCCGGGTTCGATCCCCGGTCGGGGCAGACGTTTGTATGATGAATACGAATGTTTGTTCTCGGGTCTTGGATGTTTAATATGTATATATGTATGTATTTATCTATGTAAGTACTAGCTTATGCCCCGCGGCTTTGCCGACGAGAAATATTTCAAAATGGGCTAGTTCCCTATCCCGTGGGAATTTCAAAAAATCCCTTCTTAGTGCACCTCTAGGATACTCAAAGTACATGTGTGCCAAATTTCAAGTCTCTAGGTCCAGTGGTTTAGGCTGTGCGTTGTCTGTCAGTCAGTCAGTCAGTCACGGTACTGTTTTATAGGTATAGATTACGTGCTAAAATGTAATGTTGATTACTTGGCTAATAAATAATCTGAATCTGAATCTGATACGATAACGTTACGTTACGCAGCCCCCCGATTACGAAGTGCAAAATTCGAACTTCGTATCGTGCCGTCCCTCTCAAGCTAATATTATTTACACGAGATTGAGCGGGACGATACGATACGAACTTCGATTTTCGAATTTCGTAGTTTAGGGGCAGGATTCGAAATATTCGCACTCGGGCCTCAGTAACAATAATACTCGAACAACGTTAAGACAAATAAGTTAACAGTTGAAGACTAACGTGAAACCGTTAGGCACACATAATGTAAAGGTACCTACTAACCTAGCAGTTAACAGCTGTCATAATCATTATATTCAGGTCATGGGTTGTTTACAAAGAGTATACAATCTGGGAACTCTTATAACGGTTGGCTTGAAATTTGTTATGGATAATGCAAGTTGAATGACAATACAAGTAGGTACAGTCAGCGTCAAAAGTCGCTCATCACTTTTGTACCTTGTCGTAATAACACACTTGTCAATCACGTATGACGCGCTGTATCTGGCCGTAGAGGGAAAAGGTACAAAAGTGATGAGCGACTTTTGACGCTGACCCTACCTACTTACAGCCAACGAATCGTACAGTCAACCGAGTAGTGTCATCAATAACCTGAGCTTATATAAAAAAAATCTTCAATTTCCTAGGACAGCAGGCAACAAAACCCTCCGTGGCCGGTGAATGTCAGTATTGTCTTTGAGGTCTAGCCCCTATTTCACCAACTTCACAATTGTCAGTTTTCAATGAATTCGGTGTCAATTGCTGCCCCCATACTACGAAATTCGAAAATCGAAGTTCGCATCGTATCGTCCCGCCCACTCTCATGTTAAATAATATTAGCTTGAGAGGGACGGCACGATACGAAGTTCGAATTTTGCACTTCGTAGTCGGGAGGCTGACTGAAGAGCTTTTGTTTTAGCGCGCTTCAGACTGGCCAAGAAATGTAGTCCGAATTGTCATAACAAACCGACGATTGTAAAGTTGGTGAAATAAGGGCCAGATAGAATAGAATTCTAACAAGGGTCAAGGTCATAAAGGCAATGGAAAGATAGCCCGGAGTATCCCTGCGAGGTCGAATCAGAAATGTGGACTTAGAAGAACTAAAGTTACCGATGTAGCTTAAGTGACAGTGGGCGGGGTACATTGCTCGCAGAACTGATGGCTGTTGGGCCGTAAGGTTCTAGAGTAGCGACCGCGTACCGGAGTGTTGGTAGGCCTCCCGCAAGGTGGACGGACGATCTGGGAAAGATCGCGGGAAGCCATTGGCTGCGGGTAGCACAAGATCGGTTGTCGTGGAGATCCTTGGGGAACGCAGGCCCAGCAGTGGACGTCTTCCAGCTGTCATGATGATGATGATGTTGGGAATAGACTAGGATAAATATTTAATCTAAAATCTTTTATATTCTATTATGCTTAGGATCCTTCGTATTATTTATTATTCTTTCATCATCACGTCCTGTTATCCCTAATCAGGGACATAATGCTCTCAGCATTTTCCTCCATTTGGAACGATCCTGCGCTACAACCTCCAGCTCTTGCCAGCTCATGCCCAGGGACTGGATCTCTGTTTCGCTCGAACGCTGCTATGTTGTCTTGGGCCGACCTCGTCTTCTCACTCCGGGCAGGCGCCACTGCAAAGCCTGTTTGGGTATATGGTCGTCAGTTCTCCTCAACGTATGCCCTATCCAGCGCCACTTCCTATGCCAGATTTCCGTCACAATGGGCTCTGTTCAGTCAGTCTTCAATTTGGTGTTCCTTATGGTTCGCGGCCAGAAAACTTTTAAGATTTGCCTTAAACACGTATTTGTTTTTATTCTTTACTTGTAATAAATTTATTAAAGCAATAAAAATAGCATGTTTATGTTGAATAATTTAACATCTAATGATGTCGGATGAGATGACTGGACTATTAAATAAATAAAACAAGTTCAAACAATACCTAATTGGTTTTTTTAATGTTTTGCATAGCAGGTAGTTTTATTTACTACTAATATAAAGATAATTAATTTTAAATGCAATTAACAGCGAGTCATAAGACGAAATACAAGAATATTCAATAGGTATTACAAACAGGATGTAATAAAATAAAACTGATACACCGTGTATTAAAATTCATATTTTGTTTATATTTCTACTAGTTAGTACTTACTTAGTGCATTTTATGGATGTGAAACATGGACATAGATACAAAGAGATAGGGAAAGATTGGAAGCTTTTGAGATGTGGTGCTGGATGCAACGGAAAACCAACGGGGAAATTTGACAATGTTTAATGAGAAGAGAACGATACACGACACAGGACACGACACGACACACGACAGCTTGTTTAAGACCATTTTTAACCGATTTCAAAATTTATTTTTTCGTTTGTTAGGGTATAATTGTTGGTTCCACTGTCACCAAGTCAGGATCTGATGATCCCAGGGAAATCAAGGGCAATCTTCAAATTTTATAGGTACGTACGTATCATTGTGTTTCATATATTTTCGAAAGCTATTCAAGTACTTGCGTCTGGTAGTCATCATCTCGTGTTGATGAGGTGATGATGGAAGGTTCAACTGCTTAAGGGATAGGAGTTGGAGGATAATTCTTAAAATATTAACGTAGGTAACTCAATAAAAATATTTTACTTACACCGTAAAAGTAATTTACAATGACATTAAATCTAAGCTAAAACTAAATAAACTTAAACTTAAAACTAAATTAAATCTAAATAAGACCCCCGTGGCAAGGTGCCCAAAAAGCTGGCAGCGTTGCCTCGCTGAATAGCGATGCTGATATTTTGAGAGAGAAAACTGCCAGCCCTTTGGTCACAAGTTGCATCGACTAAGCGCTTTTGCAACTCTGAAATAAGCTTGTAAGCGCCGGGACCCCATGGACCCAAGGTTTCAAACCCGACAGCAACAAAATTATAGTTCGGACAGAGGGATTGATATTTAGATGTTTTTCTATTTTCGGCCGTTTCTGCCACCGCACCAGCTTTTTGTGTGGTTCCCTGGAGATGTGAGGGTACTACTGTATCGACACAGGTCGCATCCCAAACCAGAACCCTACCCATTCTCCAGGGAATCAGAGACATACCGTCCGGCCTTTTACCATTGTACCTTAAATTTGCGAAATAAAAAATCTTTTAACAAAAATTAAAACCGCTTTCAAAAAAACCCTAGAAAAAAAAAACATAAAATAATCTTCTGAAGCCTTCATGGCCTAGTAGAAATATGAAGTCGGTGCTTCATTCAAAGAATATTCCGCTTGCATCGCACCGACTTCATATTTCTGCTAGCTAGATCATAAAACTCATGGCTTTAGAGGATTATGTTATGTTTCTTTTCTAAGGTTTTTTTTGAAGGTGGTTTTATAGAAGGAAAAAGTTGAAGGAAACAGAGGAAAGGTCGGCCTAGGCGAAGCTACATGGACCAGGTAATGGAGAAGGCCGGTGTCGTGTCAGGTCAAGAAGCTGGCTTATAAGAGAGATGATTGGAAGACATCTAGATGATCTTGTTGACGAAGATCTTCGAGTGTAACTATTAAGTTTGAAGATGATGATGATTATGATATAATCTTCTTTTTCACACAAATCTTTTTTTTCACACATAAAACGATTAAATGTTATTAAACTCCGGCTACACTCTCAATCTTGCTTCAAGCAATCACAAACAAAATTCTATTCAGTAAGTAGGCGGTTTTATGCCCTTTTACACGTCTAAGTATTTTTAGTCTACAAGCGCTTTCAGATATATCATGATTGGCAACATTGACTTACCCACACGATTGGACTTCGGGTTAGCGCTTGAAAACGTCCGAACCAAAAGACCACTAATTTGCAAAAAATACCACTAATCGAGCATCCGTCATTCAGTCCTAGTTTGGTCGAATGACAGCGCTATGACGTATGGCTGTCATCGAAAAATGCCGTGTTGTATTGTAAATGGGCTACTGGGACACATTTTTCGTGAATTTTGTCCATGGTGTTAGTAAACAAGTAATTGACTGGCAAGTAGAATGCGTAGCAAAAACCTTTTACAAAGTTATTTTTTAAATGAAAGAAAAAAGCTTATAGGTCATTGATAACTTTATTAACAGCAATACTTAATGTAGTAAAATAACAGAATTCTAATATCACAGCAATATGATCCACATAAAATATATTTAGCATCTAATAAGTAACTTTTTTACCAATGACAGATACCTTGGCATGGGAACTTAGTGTAGAGGTGAATGGTTACACACACTGCTACATAACGTACTAATTGCCAACAAGGTACCTAAATGAACGAATTGACAAATTGCAAGACGCAGACATTAAATGTCTGCGTCTTGCAATTTGTCAAAGAATATAAATTTTATATTCTTTGATCTTGACTCGAGATTTTTGATTGAATAATGCAAACTAAGTATTTGAAAAGGATACATCGACTTCAATGTAAACTTTTTCATTTTAGTTCAAGTCGAACGTCAAAATCCGTCTCATGCCATGATGTTGTGTGTGTTAATGTGTTAATCCATTGACTTCAATCATAAAGTCTCCAAGTAATACGACGTAATGTAAAACTATTTGTTTAAGTTTCTAACAAGCTCGCTAAAAAGCAGGCTTTGAAAAGGACCAAAGGTTTATGAATATGAAATTTAACCTTATAAAGGTAAAATTTTATTGCCACCACTGTAGACCACTTTAGAAAATGTGATCCAGTTACCTAGTCACCAATTTTGTATGAAGATACTGAGTATACATACTTTCAGAATGCTCTCTAATCATCCTCATGTCAGCCGAAAGTCGTCCACTGCTGGACATAGGCCTAACCAATATGCACAAATAATTTCAGGATGTACTAGTAACAATTAAAAATAACACACTTTACAATTAACAAACCCTGTATATTTATCGCAAGACTTATAATTGACATAAAGCAAATTTACTTAAAAAATAATTCTAAAATTAAAATTAGGTTAGCACCATTTTATTCACTTGCTCCTCTGTTATTATACTTCAAAGAATTGAATTATTCATCATTTCATCTTTTAATTTATCTTACTTATTCAAAACTTAAACACAACTTTAAAAAGCTAAGTAACCCACAACAAGTAAAATTATTTTTTAATATCATCAAAATCACCATCACCATTTCCTACACGCAAAGGTAAAGTTACATAGAAATTCGTGTAAGAAACTATATTTTTTTGGCAAAACACTGCTTTCCAAAATCATAATAAACGCTTTATCTCTTGCAGACGACCTCTAATAAATATCACATTGTTATGTTATGACTTTATGATATTTAGTAAAGGTCGTCTGCAAGAGATAAATCAGTGCCAAAATAAAAATTCGTACAAACTTTCCCGAATCCACTCCATTTTATCTCACTTAGGCAACTAAGGGTTGAAATTAAATTTGACCTGGAGACCCTATACATCTCCTGCTCAATTAAAACGTGCCAGTAAAGTAGTGTTCTAGTTTTGCTGTTCTAATAATTACTTTTTACACTTGTTTCTAAAATGCGGTTTTTTTTTTCTCTTAATCTTTTAATGACAGAGTGAGGTTTCTTTGTGTGATTTGTCTGTGGTTGCGTATTGTAAGAGCTAATGTAACTTGTTTTTAGAAAAAATGACTTTGTGCCAAGTTTCTTGCGGCGCATTCTTCTTGGCAATCATGGTCTTTCCGAAAGCGCTGGTAGACTCAAAAAAATGACGTGTAAAAGAGCATTCAACTGCCTATTTGCTGAATAAAATTTTGATTTGATTGATTTTGATTTGATTTGATTTGATAAAAACATAAATCAACTACCCAAAAGTGTGGAGTTGTGTACTAAAAAGACCAACAATAATAAAATGTCGTGACAAATATTATGTTCACCAAGTTTCATACAAAATTCCAATTACATTTCGGAAAACCCCGCCTTATCCCTAGTTGTAATATTAAAGGAGCCTCTATGAAGCTTTCTAGGACTAAGGGTTTTGGGTGGACGTTGATCAGTAAGTCAGGACTTGAAAGTTTCAAACAGTGTAACTGTTCATAATTGTTAGTGTTTACACAATAAGTATATCTCTCTCGAACAAAACATGATATTGCAATTGAGATATCAAACCTACCTATGATATGAACTTTGTTTCGGAAACTCACATCCTGTGGGAATTAACAACTGTGCATTGAAACGATTCTTTGAATTTATCAACATCGTCATAGCGTTGACATCCGTCCGGGTAAAGCCGGACGCGGACAGTGTTGGGCTTTTTAACTGGTTGTCCGGACAAATTTACCTTTTATTTTGTTAGGTTTTTACAACATAGTGTATCGACTTTAGAAATCAGGGTTACATCATCATGATCATGTCAGCCGAAAGGCGTCCACTGCTGGCCGGCGGCCTCCCCCCCGCCTCTACACTCAGACCGGTCTTGTGCTTTCCGCATCCACCGCGGTCCCGCAATCTTTACCAGGTCGTCGCTCCATCTTGTTGGAGGCCTGCCGACAGCTCGTCTCCCGGTCCGTGGACGCCATTCGAGAACCTTCTGACCCCATCGGCCATCAGTTCTGCGAGCAATGTGCCCCGCCCACTGCCACTTAAGTTTCGGGGCTATGTCGGTAACTCTAGTTCTACTGCGGATATCATCATTTTTGATTCTGTCCAGCAGAGAAACCCCGAGCATAGGGTTTAAGAACATTTTAATAACCCTTAAGCGTCCAGCCTTGGGACTAAAAAGTCCAGTTTTTAAATATGAAGGGTGTACACGAATTTTCTTCACATATTAAAATCGATAGTGCTCGTGATTCGAAGTAATATCATAAAATAAAAAAGTGGGGGGTACAACTTTCCGCAATCTGTGGCATCATACCTCCCAAACGGGTGGACCGATTTCGATGCGGTTTTTTTTAATCAAAAGCAGGTATAGGAAGGTTGGAGGCGCGCGGAGAACGAGAGCCGAGCTGGTGTCTTTTGGCTCGCTTATTTGATAGTGTCAACAGTGTTATAGCAAGGAAAAAGTGGGCATGGGCAGGGCACATTGCGAGAATGGACGAGAGTCGCTTGACAATACAAGACCCAGAGCGGACACTAGAGGGCGCGGCAGACCACCGCAGCGCTGGATGGACGATGTTCGACGGCACGGAGGTCGAGACTGGATGAGACGGGCACAAGATCGCCAAGAGTGGAAGAGGAGGGAAGAGGCCTATATCCAGGAGTGGATCAACAAAGGGCCACCATGATAATTTGATAGTGTCGTAAACCAGTCCTCGTCAGGGAGGATCATTGGAAAGCGAAGACCATGATGAGCAGCGGCACGGCGATGACGCAGACCAGGTAGACGGAGGTGCGGGGCTCGCACTCGGACATGATCACGAACTGCTCGTTCCAGAGCGAGTCGTTGTTGCGGAGCGGCACTTCGAGAACCACCTGGAGGAAACAATTGCTTTTAAAGAGGGGTGTTATAAGTTTGACCTGTGTATCAGTGTATCTGTGTCTGTGTATCTGTCTGTGGCATCATAGCTCCCAAGCGGATTTACCGATTTCGATGCCGTTTTTTAGGGTTCCCTTATACGATTACCTTGTTGTAAGTCTGTTTGTTTGTCTGTCTGTTTTTAATCGGAAGTTAGTTTAATCGAGATGGTTCTTAGCTAAGTTTCATTAAAATCAGTTTACCCGTTTTTGAAATATTGAACTACGAAATGACAATGTCGGGGGTTTTTCAACTTTTCTAATTTAAACCAACTTTTTGCATCGTCATTTTCAAATTTCAAACGGAAACGTAAATATTATAGAAAGACTAGAAAAATTAATTCTCGAACTGGGATTCAAACCAAGGACCGTGGCGTCGCGCTAACAACTGCGCCATTCTTTATTTCTTTTATAACTAAAAATAGCCAATAATTTGTGTTAAAAGTGATTCACTGGATCATTTTCGCTGCAGGACCGTTTCACTACAAATGCCATATTGACGTACAATACATCCCACAAAGAAATCAATAAGAAATGTATTGAGAAAAGGTTCCACGGAATGCGCGAACTGAATAGTATGTTGATTGTATACTTAACTGTGGAAATGTATCACTGCAAATATCATGACATACCATACATCTGCCAAAGGAATCATATTTAATTTTGTTGTGAAAAGGTTCCTCTGGGGTACGCGATTCCATTTTCTCGAATTATCGTTATCCCGCGGGAATTTTGCAGTTTTTCGGGATAAAAAGTAGCATATGTTATTCCTCGATGTTCAAGCTATCTTCTTGTCAAATTTCATCATGATCGGAATTGCGATTTTTGCGTGAAGAGGTAACAAACAGACAGACAGATAGAATATCCTAATCCTAACTAATATTATAAATGCGAAAGTAACTCTGTCTCTCTGTCTGTTTGTCTGTCTGTTTGTTACCTCTGCACCAAAAAACCGCTGCACCAATCTAGATGAATTTTGGTAAGAAGATAGTTTGAATATTGAGGAATAACTAGGCTACTTTTTATTCGGGAAAATCATATAGTTCCCGCGGGATAGCGATAACCGAAACCTACTCGGACGAAGTCGCGGGCAACAGCTAGCAGATTATAATTTACCTTCTGACTAGTAAAGATATCCAGCAGCAGGTCGCACCTGTCGGTGCTGTTCTTGCACTCGCGCAGCGCGGTCTTCGCGACCTCGTATCTGGTTTTCTGCAGCTCGAACTTGGCTCGAATGAAGTTCGTTTGTCGTTCGTTCTCGGAGTTGAACACGAAGAAATAGTAGCCGTTTGCTGGGACCCTGAAATTAGGGCAATGGGTTCTGGGTTCTGGGTATTCTTTATATATTTTTTTGCCCCACTGCTGAACTAAGGCCTCCCCCCAATACATCCATTGCTTGCGGTCTTTAGCAATTATCGGCCAGTCTTTCAAGAAGGAGTCCAGATCATTCTTTATCATGGTGCGGATATTCATTTGTACTAATCAATTAAAAAGCCGTGATAGCCTAGTGGTTTGACCTATCAGGCCTCTGCCTGATGCTGAGCCGGGGTTTGAACCCCACGACCCTCTGGTCGTGGGGTTCAAACCCCGGCTCGCATCTCCTAGTTTTTCGGAATTTATGTGCGGAATTACATTAGTAATTTATCATGAGCTGTTCGGTGAAGGCAAACATCGTGATTAAACCTACACACTCCTGCGAAGCAATTCAATGATGTGTGTCAAGTTCCCAATCCGCACTTTACAATTAACAAAGACAATTTAAGAGTTAAATGGTATTTATTGTTTTTCAAAGTAATCACCGTGATATGTAATACACTTTTTCATTCGATCGAACCAGTTTTCGAAACATTTATTCCAATCCGAAGTCGGGGTCTCCAAAATGGCCGTTTTGTATGCCTCAACCGCTTCTTAAGGCGTCAGGTACCGTTGACCACGAAGTCGTCGCTTGATTTTTGGAAAAGTGAAGAAACCATTAGGGCTGAAGTCTGGGCTGTACGGCGGGTGTTCCAGATTTTCGACGTTTTGCTCTTTTAAAAACGCAATTGTTTGCCGGGCGGTGTGCGAGCTCGCATTATCGTGATGTAGTACTATACGACGTCTTGGGTTATTTTTTCGGAACTCGCCGATAACTGCTGGTAAACAAACAGTGGTATACCAGTCAGCATTAACTGTTTTACGATCTTCGAGCACGATGGTGGCATCGTGGCCATTTTTCGCTACAAACGTGGCGACCATTTTTTTCGAAGTGCTCCGTGAGCGTATTACTTTGGTTGGTTTTGGCTCATCTTGGAACACCCAAACAGTCGACTGCTGTTTAGGATCCGAATCGTAGGCATTTATCCAAGATTCGTCACCACTGATAATGTCATAAACGTGTTTAGAGTCTCCTCGGTTGAATTGCCGCAGAGTTTTGCGACACCATCTAACGCGAGCCATTTTTTGGTCTTCACTAAGTAAATGTGGTATCCAGCGCGAGATCAACTTTTTTACGCCTAAGTGATCATGCAAAATATTTTGAACACTGGTCCCTGAAATGCTTAATGAAGCTTCTATCTCACGGTATGTCGCATGGCGATCTTCGACGATCAGTTGCCGTACAGCATCAATGTTCTCCTGGGTCACGGCTGTTTTTGGTCGGCCTTCACGGTGCCTATCACTAAGACTAGAGCAACCACGTAGAAATTCTAAATACCAGCGTTCTACAGTCCGGATGCATGGTGCTTTATTATTAATAACCGTAGTCAGCTCTTCAAAGCACTGAAGACGCGTTAAACCCCTTTTGAAGTTGTAAAAAATCATCGCACGTAAATTTTCTTTCTAAATTTCCGTTTTCACAACAGACTTGTCAACTTAGAATCGACGCTGTACTGAAACGGTTCAGCCGATCCGAGTCATTCTTTTATATTCTTTTATATATTTTAAACATTTTATCATGATACTAGTTTTTTTTAATAATCACGGGAAGTTTGCAAACGACAGAACTTAAAAGGCAGCCCTCGTAGCCCAAGCCCTCTCATTCTGAGAGGTTTGTGCCCAGCAGTGGGGCGTAAAAAGGCTGGTGATGATTCGTGAGTGACCCGTTTTATTTCACTAAGAATGTACCTGTAAGTGAGAGCATTAGCTTTGGAAGCCGTCAGGCCTAGCGCGTCATCAGCGTGCTTGGTGCAGGAGGCGTGCGGTGTGAGCGGCAGGTTGAGGATGAGCCCCTCGCACTCCAGCAGCGCCTCCTCGGAGGACGAGAACGAGGACCAGTACTCCGAGTTGCTCATGTCGAGGGCCGTCGTCTCGTTTATGTGCTCGTGGTGATCGGCGTACCCGTCAGGCTCGAGACCCTGGAAGTAATATTGATTTTTGGTTATCTCAGTGCCTAGAAGACTTTAATCTGTAGTGGGAGAGCTATAATGTAGCTATTTGCTGCAATAGGCTTATTTAGTTCTCGTTTCGAACGGACAGGAGTGGACCGTGATTTGAGTAAAATCATTCGACAAATCTCCGCTCAACAGTGGAAATGCATGTGCACTTAGGATCTGAAAGACTGCCGAGATTAAGGCGCTGGTGGCTGAGTACTAAATAGATTTCTGACTTGGCTTGTGAGACTATACTTGGAGCATTTTTCTCATCCTTAGGCTTTTACCTCTTCAGCAGCGGTGTCTCGAGCCTCGTCATCTTCGTTGAACTGTTTAGTCAGTTCGATCTGACCTAACATCAGCTCACGCTTCACCCGAGCCTCCTCCCGAGCATCTCGACGCTTCTCTGAAACGTTAACATAGGAAATTATTCATCACCATCATCACGTCAGCCGAAAGACGTCCACTGCTGGATGGCGACCTCCCCCGCGGCTCTCCACTCAGACCAGTCTTGTGCTTTCCGCATCCACCGCGGTGCCGCGATCTTTACCAGGTCGTCGCTCTATCTTGTTGGAGGCCTACCGACAGCTCGTCTCCCGGTAAGGGTATCTTACAAAGTTGCTATAAACATCACGTCATTAACGAAGTACCTCTTTGCGTCATTGGATGCTCTAGTCAGTCTACCACCCTTGCTTGTTGGATAAAAAAGTCTACGTCCCTATTTCACCAACGGTACAAAGTGTCAGTTTTTAATGACAATTTGGTGTCGGTTGCTGGTTTGAAGAGCTTTTGTTTTAGCGCGCTTCATATTGGCAGTTCGAATTGACATTGTAGACTGACAATTTCATAGTTGCTGAAATCGGGGCCAGGGGTTACTGACGTTGTCTCTGCGGCCTGGTCTTCTCCTCATCAATGGCTTCCACCAGCACCCTGCGCAGGCGGTCCAGCTCCTCCTCACTGCCTCGCACTGCCGACATTATTTCGGACTTGTGGTTCTGAAAGTAGAAGAAAGAAGAATCCCGATGAACAATAATAATAATAATAATAATAATGATAATTTGGACAAGCTTGTTTTGTTCTACAAATGTGAGATGTTAAATTCAAATTCAAATTCAAATAAGGATTAAAGGATATTTAAGGTATTTAAGGTATTTAAGGATGAGAAAAATATCTCTTTCGTGCTAGCTTAGTGGTTGTGTGGTTTGGCTTGGTGGGCTGTTTATAAAGCTACAAGTTACAATTTACAAGCGGAAGTCTCATTCTGTCACCTTTTGTTAGAAAGAGACTTCAGCTTGTAAATTGTAACTTGTAGCTTTATAAAACACGGCCCTGTCGGCTCTCAGTCAGAGTATCGTGGGTTTGAGAACGGGCTCACACCTCTTGTGTTTTTCGGAATTATGTGCGAGAATACATTTAGATTTATCATGGGCATTTCGACACAGTGAGGAAACCTGCACACTTCTGCGAAGAAATTTGATGATGTGTGTGAAGTTCTTAATCCGCACTGGCCCCGAGTGTATACTATATTCCAAACCCCCTGTGGACGTAAATAGGCTGACGATGAACTCTCTCATGGTTAGTTATTTTATTGAGTAAAGCAGTGGAGGACGCCTTAAGTTGGATACGACGGGCCGAAGACAGAGTGGTGTAGCGTGCAATGAAAGAGGCCTATATCCAGCAGTGGACTGCTGTGGGCTGGTAAAAATGATGAGTGTTGCCAGTATTTTCAATGGTAAAATAACATTCCTTAATTCCTCTCTCCTTTCACTCATGACTTCATTGTACCTACATGTGCTGGGTACTTGACTCCCATGGTCTCATGCAGTCGCTGCAGCACCCGGGATCCTCGGGGGCCCAAGGCTTGTAGCTTGTGGAGCACGTCCTCAAACACCTCCCTCGAACTGGGGTCTACTTGGTCGCTCTGTAAAAGAAAGCAACGGGGTGCTGACTTTTCGAATTATGGTTTTCTTTTCAAACCGGGACAATATCACTCAAGGTTGAGACAACGATGTACCGGGACGTATGGCAATTCAAAATTAGATATTAGTTATGGTAACATGTTTTGGTTTTCAAGAATAATGGCTGTAGCTGTTGGTGACTGGCTGGAATTATAGTCTCTGGCTCAGCAGGTAGTTCCATATTCAAACCTTGCTCTTGACAGTGCACTGTCTTGGGTTTTGCCAGTTGCGCTGTCAGGCCCGCTGGGATCATATTTAGCAGTTAATATTATTGTTATTTCTATACAAATGTTGTAAATAAACCCATTTCGAACCATAGCGGCAGTGTCTACTCATTCGCTCGTCATCAGTAGCTATTGATTCTTGCGTTTACTTATGAGATCGAAGATTTTGATGATCAGAGTCAGAGTCGATGTAGTATGAAGGTTTTGAGAGGATACCACAAACGGCGAGATGAGTTGTAGATTGGCCTTTTAGCCTTCTGGAAGATAGACTTAGGGCTTGGTCAAGTTCGTTAAGCACTGGTGATGAACAAGGCATAACGATGGGTGTGGTGATGGGCAGTGTGGTAGTGATGTGGATATCGTTGAAAAAAAATGCAGGTATCACTGCTAGTATTTTCCTCAATCGAAACCAATGAACGTTGTTTTAAGAATAGTAAATTTAAACAAGATTACTTATAATGCCAAATAAAAATATAGTCAGTACCAGATATGCTATAATAATAAGCTTCGCATATAGGCACGTAACTCATACCACGTAGAAGTAAACAGTCTCGACATAATAGTGATAATATTTCAAATGCTGAAGTGTGTTTGTTTTTTTGTTACGACATAACAAATTAAGTGGATATCAAGAACATGTTGGAGAGGATAAGCCAGATGAAGATAAGTTGCTTTGTTATACAGGTATGCATATAAATGCATTTCTTTTGGAACAACAGGAATGCTTAACGAACGAGACCAGTAACCTAGAAATTTTATTTCTAGAATAATATTTCCCACTACTAGAAGACCATTAGGTGTGTAAAACTGATGATCAATTTAAAATGAACATTGAATTTACGAAAAATATAGGGATTAGAGTGTGATTGATGAGATCGTCGGAGAGAAAAGACAAGTTGATGAGAATACTTTAAAAGTGGAAGAAAATCCTGAAATTAATAGACTTGTAAATTATAAACCAATAACAAATGCTAAACACACCTCTTATAGAGATAGTAGCGACGTCTTTTATTGCATCTTATTTAAGAAATAAAAACGTAAATGAACTCGTGTGTGTGTATCTTGATTATTAGACTTTGGATTCTAAGAAGAACATGGTAAAATGCTAGTATGGAGTCATGCGTCAAGAGGTGGGCTTGATTCAGTTGAAAGCAAACAACGAATAATATATGCTGTAAGTGAAGATACAATTCTAGTTTTTCTATTCCTTTTGACTCTTGCTTGAGACTCATAAGCAAAATTTTAAAACAAGTCATTTCGTATTTTGGCTTTACAAAAAGAAACGTTTGAACTTCAGTATCTTCTTGTAGTATGACTAAAGATGGTAGAAACAGTAGTCTGAAGCCCTCCTGTTTCTGCCATCTCCATCCATACTACGAGGCTGTTGCATTTTGCACCCTGCCACGATATTTTCAATCGAAAAGTTTCGGTTAAAACTGTGCTTCTTAACATCCTCAAAAAGTGCCATTGCTGAACAATACTGGTTCAAGAAGCTCGGAAAAAAGTCCTAGCCACAGTCCTACAGTTTCGAATGCAATAGCAAATCCAAATTTTACCATTGTGTGACGACCTACTACTACGTATATCAGACGTATCTTTATTATCCATACATCAAGGAAACAATAGGTTCATACAGTGGACGTCTATCAACAGCATCGCCTGTTTGTTTCACTCAAACAGTTAATTATTGCACTAACCGTTCGCAGATAATGCTTCAATAGACAGTAACTTAAGATAACATCTCTGGAAATTTCCACGCAACAGAGTTACTTTCATTTAATTAATGTTAACATTACTGTGTAGTTTAGAGAGATAATTTGGTGAAATTTTTACGACCTAAATCCTTTTGTCGTTTAGCTTTCAAGATAACAATCTTGTTTGTAATTATTACTGTTGCGGATTCTTCGTGTTATTTTATACAATATTTAATTTACGCATTCTATTTACTATGTACCGGATGCTATGTTATATACTTACGGTTGTGTGATCATCGTTATTATTTGGAGTATTATCTTTCAAATCTTTTCCACTTTCTTCAATTCTATTATGTAGGCCTAAATAAGACTTTTCGGTCGTGAAAACGTCTTTCGTTTGTGTCTTTGCTTGTGGTTCTTCGCTGGATTTGCTGTCATCTATTATTGAAGCTTTACCTTCCTTAAATTTAGGAGTTTCAATAGGTTTAATTTTTGTTTCTCGATTTTCAGTTGTCACTTTGATCTTTTCTTGCTTAATATCACTTTCTTTGGTTATCTTAGTGGTGGATTGAGCTTTTGAGTATTGTTTGCTAAAGATAGTTTCTTTAGTTCTAGCAGTTGTTGTCACAGTCTCTATTTTGTTTGAAAATTGTTCACTAATGTTGCCGTCGATATCTGAAACATTATAGTAGTTTATGCAACTGCTACATAATGAGGGTCCTTAAAACACGAGTGTGTTTTTATGTAACGAGGCGAAGCCGAGTTTCATAATAGGATCACACAAGTGTTTTAAGGCCTAATTATGTGGAGTTGCATACATTACTTTATCTACACACATATTATAAGTACTCTAAGATGGATTCAGAAGCCGAAGGCATATATCATACCCATACCTGTCACGAATTTGACTTTTTTTTTTCAATCATAGACAAACATACCGAGCTGACGTTTCGTAAACCATTTTTTTTTTTTAAATCAATATCACATTATTAATTATACATGTCGGACTGAACTTGACTTATATACGTGAGTGATCCGTTTTATTTCACTATGATTGTAAATTACATTGGTCGTCAAATTCGAAAAATGAATTCGATATCGAAAAGTCATTACGACATCGAATTCGATGTCGTAATGACTATTACTTTACTGCAGGACCTGCTGGTCGTGGTGGTTGGCGGCGGAGGCGACGATGTACTGCAATGCTGGTCATTTTCTACGGTTTCTGAACGCATTTTAGAGGACTTATGTTATGTGTGTAGATAAAAATAATTATGATTTCATATTGTAAAGACACAGAGCTGCTTGGTGGGCAACTGATAAATCGTATGGAAAGATTCTGTATTGAAACAACTGAACGGGCAATTCAGGTGAAACTTTTTTCTTCTTTTCAGTACAAGAACATTATGTCTCTATTTGGCTATACATATTAATGGTTGAATTGATTAATGGTGCAGTTACTATTGACTAGTCTGAAGTACGCGAGTACCTAGAGTCAGTAATAGAGAAGCATAATCCTCTTATTACGAATCTGCTTTTGGTCTGCGCCACTTACAGTACCACGGGTCACCTTTAAAAGACAGCCGTTGCCTCTCGTCTGTATACCACATTAGTGTCCCTGTGTTGGTGGAGTGCAGGTAGCGACATCAGATGTAGAAGTGGCTTGTAGTGTTTTAATCACTACTAAAACTCACCTTTAAAAGGTAGCCACTGCCCCTCGTCTTTGTCCACATTGGTGTCCCTGTGTCTATGCAGCATGGGTAGTGACATCAGAAGTAGAGGTGGTGTGTAGTGCCTTGATCAGTTGGTAGCCACCATCTGTCCTAACTACTACAGCTCACCTTTAAAAGATAGCCACTGCCTCTCGTCTTTGTCCACATTGGTGTCCCTGTGTCTATGCAGCGCGGGCACCGACATCAGATGTGGTGGCGGCTTGTAGTGTTTGAATTTTTCTGTCTTAGCTGCCTGTCGGAGGGAGTGGAGTCGCTCGAGGATTTCGCGGAGCTCCTATATTTTAAAAGATTTTATATTAGGAATTTTGTTATAGCTGAATGAGGTAAGTTGTGTTTGACGCTTTTGGTGTAATGCTGAGGGAATGGGTGTATATTTGGGGTGTATATTCCTGCTCTTGGCTTTTTATTTTGGAAACCAGAAACATACATGAAATCATAATAACCACCAGCAATAATCATGTTCAGTTCAGTATGCTTTTAAGGAAAGTTCCGCTTTTAACATGGAACTACCGTGAGACTCAATCATAGTGAAAGAAACGGATCACTCGCGTATGTCAGTATAATAAAAATGACGATGAAAACGAGGGTAGCTGTGAGCCTCCGTCAGCTGCGCCGAACAGTCGCGCGAGCAAAGCCGCGGCGCGCAGTTTACGTCTCGCCACCAGCGTGGCGTGTGCTCCCAGAGGAAGGACTACGGATTAGTCCGAAACATGTCTGGCTATACTCGACTAACATACGTGAGTGATCCGTTTATTTCGCTATGAAAGTTCTGCTGTTCAATTTTGTTTATCAAAAAGTGTCCACGTACCTTAGGATCGTGGTCGGTCACGTCATACGCTGGCACGGACTCGCTTGACGTGACGTTGGCCGTGTGTCGCGGGTCGTGGAAACTCACACCAGCTTTATGCCGCTTCATAGTATCTGATGCAAACAGAGATTAAATAAGTCAATAAAGTAATACAATATCTATCTTTTATATCTTTTTAGGGTTCCGTACCCGAAGGGTAAAAAACGGGACCCTATTACTGAGACTCCGCTGTCCGTCTGTCTGTCTATCTGTATGTCTGTCTGTCACCAGTCCGTCTGTGTCATGAACCGTGATAGTTAGACAGTTGAAATACTAAACAGAATAAAATAAATATTTAAGTGGGCCTCCCATACGACAGACATGATTTTTCAGACAATCACAAGTAGTGTAACTAGGCAGCTATCTCATTGAGCTTGACTCTTAGACAAGATAAAATAACTACAGTACCACCCCTACTCGCCACTGCACATAACTGAATTAATAGCAACAGCTAGTAAAAACACAGATGTCTCACCGGGGTCATTGGCCTTCCCTTCGACCCTCTGCAGCTCCTTAATCTTCTCCTGGAGGCTCGTGTTGGACAGCAGACCGAGCTTATTGGCTTCCCACAGTTCCTCCAGCTCCTCAGAGGAATCATCGCCGATGTACGCGCACTCTTGGAGGTGCTTGTACCCCTTTATCATGATGAGGGAAGCGCCAGGCCGTCTGAAAAGTGATGCCTTTTGCAAGTTTTTATTTAAATTATACCCATCATCAGCCTATTATACCCATCATCAGCCTATTATACCCATCATCAGCCTATTATACCCATCATCAGCCTATTATACCCATCATCAGCCTATTATACCCATCATCAGCCTATTTTTTCAGACCACTGACTGCTAGACTTAGGCCTCCCCTAATGAGTGCCATAGCGAACGCCCTGTCCTCAGCTTGCCGTATCCAGCATCAGCCTGCAGTCTTTCGCAGATAGTCATCCCACCTGGCCGGAGGGTATCAACACCTCATTATCTCAAAAACAGCTGAATCGATTTTAACGGAACTTAGCTAAAACCACCTCTATGAAACTAGCTTTCTATTAAAAGACACCGCTTGGAAATCGGTCTATCCTTTCGGGAGTTATGACGCCACAAACAGATACACAGATACACTTATACACAGGTCAATCTTATAACACCCCTCTTTTTGGGTTAAATACATTGTTTCAGAACACTGCCTTAATTCCTTATGCTTATCTGTGGCGGTTCGTTGATTGATATACTAGATATAAATACATTATGTACGCTTGCTCATATAAGATTATCAAGCATTATAAACTATCAATAATCCAAAGTAAAGACTTGTGTTCAATTCAATTGAGGTTTTATTTATAAACACAGAAACATACATGTCTTACCTCACGCATGCGGACACGGTCACCGTGGACCCCTTCAGGAGGTAGAACCCCCAATATTCCTTCATGTCATCATCAAGTTCCAGTTCCCTGGTCATGGAAACTGGCACCAGCTCCTGAGAGAGCTCGGGAGCCCCCGGCAGCACGAACGCGTTGAAGGTTGCGTTGGATTTTACTACTTGACGCTGTAATTCAAAATTCAAAAACTTTTACTTCAGAACATGTCCATAAAGAGAAGTGTGGTCGCTTACAATTATCTTATCCTGTGTTAGTTTAGTCTAAATCTAGGTTTACATTAATATCATAAACTCTGGATCCCATATGCACAGAATCCCAATGTTTCCAGAAAGCGCAAGCTGGCTCACCAACTTTACAATGTCAGTTTTCAAAGACAATTCGGTGTCAACTGCTGACTTGAAGAGCTTTTGTTCTAGCGCGCTTCATCTTTTCAAAGAAATGTAGTTCGAATTGTCATAAAAAACTGACTATTGTAAAGATGCTGAAATGGGGCCAGGAGACTCCAGGACTGTTTTCACTAGGCTATTGGTACTTCCATGCACATAACGCATCAAATTTGTCTACAGGCTGCACGTATAAAAGGTCTGACAGAATCAGAATACAGAACAGTAGATGATAGAAACCACATGACTATTGACTTGATTGACTATTTAGCGGGTGGTAGGACCTTGTGCGAAGTCCGTCCGGATCGCTACCACCACCTTACTCGCTAACTCTGCCTCTAAGCAGCAGTGCTTGCACTGTTGTGTTCCGTGTGGAGAGTAAGACAGCCGCTGTAGTTACGGGCACAAGAGGCATTTCATCTTAGCTCTCCTAGGTTGGCAACACATCTGCAAACCCCCCGTGGTTGCGGGTGTCTATATGGGCAGTGGTGATCACTTACAGTTGACCCACTAGCTCGTTTACCTTTCATGTGATATAAAAAAATGCGCTAGTTCCCCGTTCATCGTAACAGTTGATGTATTCTATACTAGATGGCGCTAGGGTCATTGACTGAACTTTGAAAGTGAAACACTTGCACGAGCTGAGTTATCTTCAGTTATTCAAAATAATCTTGAATGATGTTTTATCAGGCTTTTATCGCGTCTAATAATCAGAACAATTATATGCAAGACTTACGGTTGATAAACATTGATATATGTAGCATATCTTTAAGTATTGTGTAATAATTGGTTTCGTATTTGACGTGAATTGGTGAATTATCTTGCGCCAGTTCAAAATCAAGGCAGCGGTGAAAGTTTTAGATACAGCCTGAATCATAATAACTATTATAACAATAACCTAACCAACTTAAAAAAGTTGGAAAACCCCCGACATTGTCATTTCAAAGTTTAATATTTCAAAAACGGGTGAACCGATTTTAATGAAACTTAGCTAAGAACCATCTGGCCCCTGTTTCACCATTACAATTATTGACAGTTTTATATGACAACTCGAAATAAGTACATTTCTTTGACAATACGAAGCGCGCGAAAACAAAACCTCTTCAAGTCAGCATTTGACACTGAATTGTCATTGAAAACTGACAGTTGTTAAGGTGGTGGTTGGGTCAAATTGTCAAGTGAGTATTGACAACTTTGCGTTTCATAAACGACAACTGTCGGAAAATCTACGACAATTTGTCGAATTTTCGTTGTCACTTGTAAATTTTTATGATACACAAAAATGTCGAATTGTCGTGACAATTTTACAAACTTGTCGGCTTTTCCGGTTACAAATATTTCTGGACAAAATTTTATGAAACGTTGAACTGACAACTTATCGACTTGTCACTTGTCACCTGTCGCTGACAATTGTAAGTTATATGAAATAGGGCCCTAGTCCGTCCACCGCAGAGGCGAGCATCCCCGTGATCTGCTGGTACATACCTGGCACCAAGTGGGTGATATCTTGCTGTCTATGAGCCTCATGTCTGTCATACTCATTGGGTACATCTGCGCAGAGAACACTCGGTATCTGGAGCAAAGATAATTGTATCGTAGAGTAGGTATATAGATAATTATTACGATAGAATACTTATGAGCGGCTTATAAGCGACCTAGTAATTAATAATTAATAACCTAACCAACTTAAAAAAGTTGAAAAACCCCAGAGGGTCGAGCACGGTTTTACGAATGCTGCGTAACGTTACGGTTATCGTATCGAGGTCGAGAAACCTCATACTAAATTTTAGTCCCAAATACGCTCACGGGCTGGCGCTGTTCCAAACGTCATACAAACTCAACAATGTTTACTATTCGATTTTACGTGACGCAGGTTTCGAAAAGTCGTGCTCGACCCTCAGTTCTACGAGCAATGTGCCCCGCCTACTGCTACCTTGTCTTATGGTGATATTTGTATTGTTGAATACGAGGTTGATGTTTAAATAAGGTTCAGGTAAGTAATATGTATCCTAACTAATATTATAAACGCGAAAGTAACTCTGTCTCTCTGTCTCTCTGTCTGTCTGTTTGTTACCTCTTCACGGGAAAACCGCTGCACAAATCTAGATGAAATTTGGTAGGAAGATAGTTTGAATATTGGGGAATAACATAGGCTACTTTTTATCCCGGAAAACTGCAAAATTCCCGCGGGATAGCGATAACAGAAATCTAAGCGGAGGAAGGTAGGAAGATAGTTTGAATATTGGGGAATAACATAGGTTACTTTTTATTCGGGAAAATTAAATAGTTCCCGGGAGATAGCGATAACAGAAATCTAAGCGGATGAAGTCGCGGGCAACAGCTAGTTTATCTATATAAGTAGGTACCTAGGTATGTTTATCCGTTGTCGTAGTACGCAATAGTAAATGTTATGCCTAATTGGGGACTAGGTCAATTGGTACCAAACAGTCCCATGTACCTACGTGTAAGTTGTTTATGATACAAGTACTCGTATGTGGTGTTATTATATTATCACGTATATTAGGTATCTTGGTTGTCTATACATAATACATACACCTACGAGGAAAAGTAAAGGGTGTCGTTTCATACAACTTTGTATGGAAAGCGACCCGTGCCCTAAGCACGACTTGTCGAATCCTGCGTTACGTTACGGTTATCGTATCGAGATCGAGAAATCTCATACTAAATTTTAGTTCCAAATACGCTCACGGGCGGGCGCTGTTCCAAACGTCATACAAACTCGGTATAGTTTACTATTCGATTTTACGTGATGCAGGATTCGACAAGTCGTGCTTAGAGCACTGTTATTTTGGCTCGAATGTATGTATAGTTATTAGTTAGTACGAATTTTCGATATCCCGAACGCTAAGTTCCGTAGTTAAAATATGAATTATTGTCTAATTAAACAAGCCTAAACTAACGTATACTTACTTAGGTATATTTACAAAATCGTGTACACCAGTTTTCGTACAGCAGAAAATTGTCTTCGGAATTACGAAAATTCTGACTAATGATGCATTCGGACAAATGAACCTTCGGAATTTTTGGGTGTTACCTTTAAATACGTCTCTTATTATTACAAAGTAGATAGGTACCTAATAATAGTTGTACGGTTTTTTTCAGCATGGAAAGATAAGCGTCAGATCAATTACTGAAGTTGCCATTTGCCGCCAGAAGAAGTACATTTTATTACGGTTCTGTATTTGATATTACCTTTTATAGGTAATTCTAATTTACAGTCATCGTGATAATAAATGTATTATCTAAGTATATGTTTAGTTAATCCGATTGTGTGATTCGGGTAGATTTTATCTAGATCTTAAAAACATGAAATGTAGACAATTCTCTGAATGTATTTTACTATACTGTCGTACAATTATTTAATGCTTCTGATGTCAGTAAAAAATAGTAAATATTAAGTTAAGATATTCTATTCGCGCGATAGAGACAGAATAACATACTTTTCCGTTATCAATGCATGGCAAGTTAATTATCTGTCTCTCTTCAGGATAAGCCGTTTTCTACATCCATTTGCACAAAAGTAAATAGGAAAAAAAAACAATAACAGAGAGAGCAGATCAACAAGAAATACAGTGAAATGAAAATACTTCCATTTCACAGACATCCACTTTGCACAATGCATCTCTTCACAGATTAATAGTTTCACCGAATGTCATGTTCCACTAAATATTTTTACTTTTCGATGATTACCAATCGCATATAACATTGTACTAAAAAGTTTAGATTTAAGTTTGAATTAATAATAGAAATTCGTCTGTGAAACGAGAACTCTGTGAAGCACAAATTCGATGAAACGACTATTCTACCAAAGGTAAACCGACGCATCCAGTGAGCTTACCGTAAGTACAGAGGCACGAATATAAACATACTGGGCAGTAGAATCAGCAGCGTCAGCAACCGGCAAAGTCTGAGCGGGCCTTTGAAGCAGGAGCGGCTGACGAGCACGCTGCAGTAGCGCGCCGGCCGCGCCCGGGGGAGCCCAGCTGTGGGCAGATACAATACGTTGCAAACAGTGGCGTACCTAGCATGGGTGGCCCGGGGAGCCCAGCTGTGAGCAGATAAAATCAGGGACCGGACCACCCTTTCCGCGACAAAAGCCTTTCAGTGGGCGTCCCTTAAACAAGGCTAACCCATTAAAAGACTTTCCCGTTTGAAATGCTAGCCCATTCATTTGACTACCCCTTACCGAAAAACTTACCTAAAAATAAAGCTAGCCCTTTGCAATGGCTTACTGCTATCCTATACGCCTTGCAATCCCTTAATAAGGGTTACCCTTATCACTTAGCGCTTTTTTATAAAGCTATCCCTTTAGTAGTGTAGTGTCGTACTTGAGCCTTGCGTAAAAGAGGCATCGTAGGTATGGTTCGTTTCGTATGTAGCAGCAGCGGCGTAAACAACAATAATAACAAATAAGGTCACTTCAGTCCTCACTTACGCAGTAGATTTGTAAAACAAACAAGTAGCCCGCCTCTGCTTCCTGGTTACGTCCATGAGTGGCGTAGCCAGCAAGGGTGGCACCCGGTGCGGATATTTTAGGTGTCACCTCAAAACTCAATCAAGACTGAAAAAATATATACATTTATGTTTTTATTTTGTTAGTGGCGGTTAATACAATCCGAAACAGTAGGTGTGACACTACTGAAGTTCACGGCCCCCCCCCTAGCTAAGTACGCCACTGGTTACAAATACAGAGGGTCGAGCACGAGTTTTCGAACCCTGCGTTACGCTACGCTATCGTATCGAAATCGAGAAACCTCATACTAAATTTTAGTTCCAAATACGCTCACGGGCGGGCGCTGTTCCAAACGACATACAAACTCGACAACGTTTACTATTCGATTTTACGTCACGCAGGATTCGAAAACTTCGTGCTCGACCCTCTGATGTGTGAAAGTCGTTTTCTAATTCGGATCCTCTACTATAAAATAACGTTTTTTTTTTGTTTTTTTTCACCGGTTGTCTTACTCTCCACAACGGAACACAACAGTGCAAGCACTGCTGCTTAGCGGCAGAACGTTACCTTGCAAAAAAATACCGGTAAAAATACGACAAATAACGGTACTTATTTCGGTAGCGTTACAGTGTCTGCTTTCCATAAAAATGTGTCCATAGAAATCGATCTCAAAGACATCGTATCGAGATTCCTGCGCACACGCCGCTACCGTATGACTAGTGCGTGTATAACCTGTTTTATTTTGCGCGTTAAATCACCAATAACCATTAATAATCTTTATTACTACAATAAAGAATTGAAAATTTAAATAAACTTATAATTATAAAACAAATTACGCGTTACTTTCGTAGCAACTCAAGAGTAGCGAATTAACGTTAAGTAATACTTAATCCGATCCTTGTTTATTTGCAAAAAATTTTAGGTACCTACAAGTACTAATGAACAATGAAATATTGAAATGAAATATTAATGAAACTGTCCCTGCCGAAAACAAAACTCGCTATGGTAAAAAATGGTCCGCACTGCCATACATACTCATAGCAAATAAAATACCGGAAACGATCAAGTTAGAAGCCAACGATAATATATTTAAAACTAAACTCAAAAAAATATTGGTCGAAAAATGCTACTATAAAACTGATGACTTTTTAAATGACAAACTGTAAGGAAAAAATGCAATTCAATTTGTAAGCTAAACATATTGTAAAAGCATGAATTGGCTATTTTATTAATTATAACTACTAATTGTTTATTTTCATTTATCCTTGTTGTGTGTATCTCTGGCCTGATTATTGATTATTCTGTTAATTGTGATTATTATTCTGTGCTTTTATATTTATTGATTGACATCCATTAAAAATTAATTGACTGTGTTTTAATTATTTATTTTTATTCTTTGACTTAATTAAATTAAATGAAATGTAATTTAATATAATGTTGTGTAATGTAATATTATTTAGCATGTAAGAGAGTTGCAATGCCCTGACAGGGCGTCATGTACCTACGGACATATTCTGGTCATTAGATCTACATTGTATCAATGAACATGATAGCATAAATAAATACGAAATATTAATCAATGTCTTTAAGTGTGGCAGTTACACATACCTTCCAAAGGCACCAGTTCACCTTGATCCATTTTGCACAGTTCACAATTTCACATAGTTCACCACAGTTCACAACACCAACACATCCGTGTCTATTTGTTATTATAATGTGTACGCGTGTAATTTAGAGCAAGAATGTTTGTTACATAATAAACCTGCATACAAAAAAACACACGTAATAAGAAACTTGATTTCTCAAAGTACCATTTGTGTCGAGAAAATTTGTTTGTATGTCGGTACCCTCCTGACACCTCAACGCCTTGACCAATTTTGAGGAAATTTAGCATGCGCATAGCCTCACAGATAATTAATTACTTAGTTATTAGTATTTAGGTAATAGCCTATCTACTACAAAGTTTTCTCATTACAATAATGAAGACATTGTAAATAAATAAGCACTTGTCTATTAAATTGTTTCGTGAAATTAATGTTAACAACGTATTGTTGACTAATAAGTACTTCAATAATTTTATTCACTAACTTATCATTATTGTTGTCATTAATTTATTATTATTAAACACCAATTCATGTTGCGATAAACTATTACAAATTCATACGTATTTCAAATGTTACGCCGAAATCAAAACAACTCCCTCGCAACTATCATAAAGGAGGGAAGGGGGATGCATACCCCATGGGCGTATAATGGGGGTTTAGGGGGTCTGGACCCCTTAGCTTAGGACTCCCATCATACTTTGACACCCCCATGAGAAACAAATAGCTCTACGCCCACGTTGACATTGGTATTATGACAGGAAATATTGGTATTATAACAGGAAATATTGGTATTATGACAGGAAATATTGGTATTATGACAGGAAATATTGATATTATGACAGGAACAATGAAAATAATCGATTTATTGATTATTTTTGTTTTTTATTTTTATGAAACATTCATAGAATGAAATTCAACATACAATGACAATGCAAAGAAAAATTCGTTAAGCAGCTGGACTTGAACCAGCAACCTCGGTAATCCGTACCACGCTCCACCAATTAAGCTATACTTAACGTTGGTGCACCTAACAAATTTTTCAATGCCTTGTGTCATATTTTATTTGGAAGATCTCTCCTCAGCGCTATCTATGAGTAGCTTAATCAAGCAGCTCACCCACTACGGAACTTCTACAGTTACGCATTAGTGGCAAGAGATGGAGCTATTTTCTGAATCAATGAAAATAATCGATTTATTGATTATTTTTGTTTTATTTTTATGAAACATTCATAGAATGAAATTCAACATACAATGACAATGCAAAGAAAAATTCGTTAAGCAGCTGGACTTGAACCAGCAACCTCGGTAATCCGTACCACGCTCCACCAATTAAGCTATACTTAACGTTGGTGCACCTAACAAATTTTTCAATGCCTTGTGTCATATTTTATTTGGAAGATCTCTCCTCAGCGATCTCATAGATAGCGCTGAGGAGAGATCTTCCAAATAAAATATGACACAAGGCATTGAAAAATTTGTTAGGTGCACCAACGTTAAGTATAGCTTAATTGGTGGAGCGTGGTACGGATTACCGAGGTTGCTGGTTCAAGTCCAGCTGCTTAACGAATTTTTCTTTGCATTGTCATTGTATTATGACAGGAATCAAATAAATCTGTAAGTAGTTTATTTAGCGAAGGCTTTTACTTTTTGGTATTTGATATGCGGGCGGAACCTTGTCGTTTCAAGTTCAGCACACTAATCAACATCATAAATCTATTAATCAGATAATTAACAGAATGAAAAATGGGTATTTATTGACAACAGCAATTACTAAAATTAACAAATAGGTCAATAACTTAAAAATAACGTAATAAGACTAAAAACTAAAAATAATCTAAACCTAGACCCTTGGGTAGGGTGCCCATTACGCAGGCAGCATTCCCGTGCTGAATCGCTATAGACAGTCTTTGGGCGAGAAAGCTGCCTGCGCGAGGGTCACCTGTTGCCTCCTAACACTAATTGTTAAGTTTAATTTATCTAGATTGACAAAGTTGGCTGAGAGCACGACCAAATAATGGACGTACTTATAAGCTTATCACATACTTATTATGAACTTCGGCGAAATGTTCGTTAGGTATACTTATTAATAAACAGGTATTTAGTCAATGAAAATAATCGTTTTATTGATTATTTTTGTTTTTATTTTTATGAAACATTCATAGAATGAAATTCAATATACAATGACAATGCAAAGAAAAATCCGTTATAATTTATAAGGTATTTAGTCCTTATAGGTATATCGGAATTAGGTAATTAAATCCTTAGAGCACGAAAGGAAAAGCGAAGTTAACGCGCGTTTAAATTAAGTCTGTGCAAAATGCACGGGTCTGTTGATTGTGTGCGTGTTTTTGCCATTGTGTGATACTTTTGTATTAGTGTGAGTTTGTAGACGTGTGCTGTACGAGTGTACCTCGTAGCCTTCGTAAAATGGCAGAAAAAATTTAGTGAAAAGACAAACCAAAGGCCTCCCCGTCTGCCTGCTTTGTAGGTAAATTGCGGATTAATAGCTGATTCTTCATAAATGCATGGACCTCTAACTGAATTGTTGTTCTATACACTACATTGTCATTCAGTTATTCAGTCAGATTTTGGACTGACACATCATAAATATCATATTGGACCTATCAGCCTGGCTAGTATAATTGACATCGTGTAAATCAGGGGTTCCCAAACTTTTACACTTTGCAGCGCATCTTTAATTTTTTATTTTGTCCCGGCGCCCTGTGCCAAGTTTGTAGCTGTGTATACAGTAGATGCAATGGCATTAAAACGAAAGAGAGAAGAAGAGAAAACAGAAATGTATCACGGCACCTCTGGGACTATTCACGGCGCCCCAGGGCGCCGCGGCGCACAGTTTGGGAACCCCTGGTGTAAATTATTACCGCTTTCTACAGTCCAGCTGGACTCCAGCTTTAGATAAGCGGTCATTGACCTAAGATGAAGTGGGCATGTGCATGGGTGTCAGTTGGTGCAAGGATATATTACATACTAGTTATTGCCCGCGACTTCGGTTATCACTACACAATTACTACTAATATACAATTAGGATCCACCGTGAGACTCAATCACAGTGAAATAAAACGGATCACTCAAGTATATAAGTCGAGTTTACTATTCCGTTCAAGATTATTGAAATGATATTGTGAATTTAGGATATCGATAGTTAATTTATGCATGCGATACACACAACTTTAAACCATTTGCATGTCTATGTGATGAAACATGTGGCACAATAAACTGTATGTAAACCATCTTCTCTGTACCATGTTTGAGCAAATAAATGACTGATTACTGAGTTTATTCTGGCATTTTTCGGACTAATTCGTAGTCCTTCCTATGGGAGCGCACGACCCAGCGGCAGCGAGACGCACACTGCGCGCTCTGCTCGCTTTAATATTCAGCTTCAAGGGACCACAGGCTTGAATATTTGATATTATTTTAGCCTGCTACCTCCACGCGTTCCAGAGAAAAAGGGTCTTGACAGACAGACAACAAAGTGATTCTATAAGGGTTCCGTTTTTCCTTTTGAGGTACGGAACCCTAAAAACGCATATTTTCTGAATTGACAAACCGAGCTTGCCAAAAGGATTGCACTCAGCGTGTGCTGTTGGGTGCGTGCTCCGTGGAGGTGCGCATGATCACAGCGCTGTTTTTCAGTAGAGCCCTTTAAATATCATAATCTATACCTATAAAACAGTACCGTGACTAACTGACTGACTGACAGACCACGCATCTATAGACTAAACCACTGGACCTAGAGACTTGAAATTTGCAAACATGTACCTTGAGTATCCTAATAGAGGTGCACTAAGGAGGGATTTTTCGAAATTCCCACGGGATAGGGAACTAGCCCATTTTGAAATATTTCACGGGGGCAAAGCCGCGGGGCATAAGCTAGTTATGTATAGAAAATCAATTATCTTCTTCTATCGGCCACGTGTTGCGCTCGAGTCGAGCACACGTGTGGGTGCGATGTAAGACAGTTGCTTTTAATTTAGACTCTATGTACTAAAGCAATGTTTTTTTACAAAACTGCATCATTATTTGAACATAAGAATGCAAATTCCACTAATGTATTAATTATACTACGCGTCTCTTAGCACGCTTCGGTGTGATAAACTTTGAACTTATTTAAATGAAAATAAGAACGGGGAAGGTATATGTATGTATGTATGTATACGTGTATGTATGTATGTATACGTAAAGTAGTACAAGTAGTTTACGCACCCACTTTAGTTTATGAACTATTTTCCTTGTATATTCAAGCGTTTCATTGTTATAAGAAATCTTATATAAACTATTAAATATTCTACAATATCTACTAGAATTTTATTCAATGTTATTGACCTAAAGATTATTTTTCTACTAAAAATATCTTCGTTGGAATACCACAGCGATTGTAGTAGCTAACAAATAATTAGAAACAAAACATTATCAATTCAAACTAACGCCTTAACACTGGTTGTTAAGAAATGAAATTAAAAAAATGTAACGAATCACAATACCACGAACACTTGCGTTTTAACACGTTAACCTGCAATATAGCACTTTATGCACTTGGGATAGAGTCCACAGTTTGAATATAACGCGCGCGTTTAAGTTTTGAAAACAGACCTGCCGGGTCGGTAGTTTGGAACAGACTGGTCGTTATCGAGTGATAAAATTATCTCGAACATTAAGAATAATGTAAATAGACATTGTTTTGTGACAAATGTAGCTATTCGGATCTATGATCTGGCCCCGAAGCTATTTCACCAACGTTACAAAATACCACTTACAATGACAATTCCATCTACATTTCATTGACAATATGAAGCGCACTTAATGAACAACTGTGCAAGTCAGCAATTGACACCAAATTGTCATTGTGAACTGACTTAGTGGAGTGGTGGTGGTGATAGTTGGGTCTGTGTGACATGTGTTGATTCGTGTAGCAGTAGAGAAGGAGGTGTGCAAAACAGACATTTGTCACATTATACGTATATACAAAAACATTCGTATTCGTACTACAAACATCTGCCCAGACCGGGGATCGAACCCTGGACCTCAAGCTTCGTAGTCAGCTTTTGTAACCACTAGGCTATATATAACGACCGTTAAAGATTTATATTGTTACACAAGATCGGCTAAAACATTTAGTAGAAATTTCAATAATTACTATAAGATTCGCCTACTTAGGATGAGCATTTACTTAAGTAGGAAAACAACTTCGTTATAAAAAATTTGTAGGCGTCTTGTTCGAAAAATAAAAATGTTCTTTCAGAAAACATTAAGATTCTAATCATACAGTTATATCACAGTCATATTTCAATACCTAATTCGACTGACGTATACTATAGCTACCATAACCGGTACACAATATCATCTACTAACTAAACGTATTTTAAAATTTAGTGTTTTTGTTTAGGGCCAAGCCTATATATAAAAGTTTTGCTAATTGTATGATTTAGTGTCGTATTGCTAAGGCGTTGTGTCCAGGCGCTTTTACCTCATAATGATTATAGGCCTACTAGATGACTGTTCCGTTGATCAGAATCAGCAGAGCTCCGGAATATCGCGAGTCAAACATTCGCCAACTCAACTACTCTATTGTAGAATGAGGTGTCAATTTTCACCAATCGTAAGCAGTAGTTAGTACTCTCTCATTGATGGAGAACTGGAGAATGACAGAAAGATCTTACTGAATATTAGCGATAATAGCGGATTTTTAACTCGCATTACGTCAGATTTTTAACTCGCATTACGTCAGATTTTTAACTCGCATTACGTCAGATTTTTAACTCGCATTACGTCAGATTTTTAACTCGCATTACGTCAGATTTTTAACTCGCATTACGTCAGATTTCTTGATTAGGGTACATTTTACGAATATTCCTCAACAATAAGACTACGTACTTTAGTTTAAACATATTTGAAACGGGATATTGACCGCGATTATCTTACTAATAAGAATACCTGAATATATAAGCTAGTGGTACTTAGGTACGGTCGAGGAAATCCTGACCCACCATGGAACCTTTTCACAGTAA